>CM038710.1:17956374-18358874 GCA_021613375.1 Megaleporinus macrocephalus
TCCACTTTCTGCCACGCTGGCGCTTCTGATGCGGCCTCTTCCTGCCAGTGAATGAATCCCGAGATCCTTCAAAGCACCACTCACCACTACCACATCAGTGTCACTGCAGTGCTGAGAATGACTCACCCCTCAAATAATACCTGCTCTGTGGTGGTCCTGTGGGAATCCTGGTCATTGAAGAACAGAATGAAAAGGGGGTATACAGTATACAGAGAGATGTTTATAATTGTGGAACTACAAATGCACGTTGTTATCAATCAATCAATCAATCAATCAATCAATCAATCAGGGCCTTTATTGCCACACAGTCACAAGTACAAATACAAGAACCGACGAAATTATCATCAACCCGTCACATACAGATACGAGGTATGGGGAAAGTGGGAGGGGAGACAGGACAGGAAGACAGGCAGAATCAAAAAGATAAGAGGAATACATGTAGAGAGAGAGGAGGATAAAAAAAGTCAAAACCCCCCAGACTGAGCTCCGTAGAGCACTTACAAAAAACCTCTGCTGATAGGCACAATTAGTACACGCAAAACACAACTAGCAACGGGTAAGTGGGCCGGGTAAAAGACACAACACTAAGCCTCAGACAAAACACCCTGTATGCAGCCATTTGTTCTGGTGCTCAAAAAGACTTTGTCCGCGTTGTCAATGCTGCGGCTCAAAATTTTCAGACTTATTAATTCTACATGTGATAGCAGCTGATATTTCACAATAATGTATTATGTTCTCTGTTTCTCTCCTACTTTGGTGCTGACTGTACTCACCCACTGTGGACAAACTCAGAGTGAGTCATTACATGAACATCTACTGCAGTATTTCACTGTATTTACACACATTCACATCTTATTCTTCATATTTAATACACACACATTACCCTAACCAGCTCTGAGGACAGGACCGGTATGGAAGGTGCGTTTTTGTAAGTACAGCTAATTTTTCTGGAGCAGCTTGTATTACAAAACAATCTAATCAGCAGTGACACAATTAATTATTTACTGATCTCAGAGCAGCTGTGATCTCAGAATTACTGGTCACTATATTTAACTCTATTCAAGAGTCTACACTACTCAGACCGACTCTGTCTTCTTTTTGATTAGCAGTTTGTAAGATGACGCTGCCATTTATGATTCAGCCCCAGTACAGTCCAGCACAGCTGGATTAGTGCAATATTAGACACACGGTGGTGATTTGGAGACTAAAAGTTCTAATAAAGTGAAAGTTTTTGCTTTAAACACTGTTTTTACCACATGTTCATTATTATATGAGGAAAAGTTCCATTAAATGATCTTAATATGTGACTAAATGTTCTTCTCCTCATTCAACAGTTTTGATTCCTTAGCATCCTCTAAATGAGCTCCATTTGTAGCAGAGAGTTTATGTTGATCATTATTAGTAATACATTATTTAAATTATCTAATAAATTTATTTCTGGCCACTGTTTTATAAAAGCTGTACTTCACATTGTGTGTAAGAAACATCCTGTTACAAAATCACAGCAGCACACTGGCTCTCACAGCTTAAAGCTTTACTAGACTGAGTTTAACAAATCTCTCAACATGCTTCCACATTAACAGATCAGATTATAGATACAGAGAGAAATATTGCTTATTGATTATGTGAAGAGTTTCTTATACAAATAACTAAACAAACTACAGGCTTATAAACACCTGCCACCAGCTCCTCTCTCCTCTTTCCACTTCTTCTCTTTTTTATTGATTCTGTTCATCATATCAACTCTGTTTTTTTAGAAGTTCTGATTGGACAGATGTGGCTCGTTTATTAGATTTATATTGAAGAACTGACAGAGAGTCCTGTGTTAGACCACTTTTCCAAAAAACACACACTGAAACTTCTCCATCAACACTGATGAACTGTTTGTGTCACTCTCAGAGAAAGAAATGTAGTAACAGAGTATCATCAATAAAAGGTATTGAACTTACAGGTGACAGAATTTCAGCTCAGAGCTCTATTGATTAAAAATGAGAAAATAAACTACAGTGGAAACCATAAGAACAAAGCTCTGATTGGTTAAAGGTCTGAAACTTGCTTTGCTGGAATTATAAATGGTATAAGAATAATAATCTTATCAGTGGTGCTAAAAGGAAGGAATATATAATCTCTAATCTTGGTCAGGATCATGCAGGTGTTTATACCTGTAAGGGAAGACAGTCAACAGACCGAATATACACACTCACCAGTGAAGCTGTTTCACTGACTGTATCAGGTGAGTGTGATGTCTTTTTAATTTTTACAATTTTAGTAGCATATTGCAGAATTAAATTTTTTCTTAATTAAATGTAAATACAATTCATACACAAGCCCACAGCAGCAATTACAACTAGATTTATTTTATCAGAGCTGAAGTACAGTGATAATAAAGAGTAACTATAAACATGTGATTGTTACTCTGTTATTAATACATCAGAAATAGATCAGTAGGATATTGACTGCCAGGAAAAAAGGATAAAATAAATTTTTCATATTACAATTTGTAGCCATTATATACAGACATCTATAATCATATTCATATTAGTCTTAAATCAAATGCAATTATAGAGATTCATATTTTTAAAACTGCATTTAAAACTGAAAACGTCCATAATGTTCTACCATCTAAAGATTATGAGTATGTACATCACAAAACATATTTAACATCTTTAAACAGAGAGACCAAAATCTACAGTGAGAGTGCAGCCAGCTGATCATGTACTGATGGGAGAGAGAGTCACTCTGACATGTGAAATAGAAAGTGGAGATTACTGGAATTATGAATGGTATAAGAATAATAATCTTATCAGTGGTGCTAAAAGGAAGGAATATATAATCTCTAATGTTGGTCAGTATCATGCAGGTGTTTATACCTGTAAGGAAACACAGTCAACAGACCGAATATACACAAACACCAGTGAAGCTGTTAAACTGACTGTATCAGGTGAGTGGAACATCTGTTTTAATTTTAAACACAGTTAAATTGTGATGTTGTAGTTGAACTTTCTGTGTCAGTGTTCATCATAGAGGATGTAATTCTAATTCAAATGTTTTCTTATTTGAATTTCTGTGTATAATGGCTATAAAATGTAATAATGATATTTAATACTGATATTAAAATATTTTATATTCAGTGTTTTAATAATATAATTTAAAGTCTAGAGATTCATTATCACTATAAATCATCATCCTCTAATGAATATATCGTCGCTGTCCAATGAAAAACAAGTATCTCCAAAATTGCTACTACATACATGACTTTCAGTGTAAGTCAATGGAACCAGATTTTTTTTCCAAGCTATTTTGGAGCACTTCTATTGGTCCATTGGTCATAAAATTCTCACACAATGTAAACGACCATTGTCGTGTTCAAATGATGTAGCAACAAAACAAAAATGGAGATACATGTTTTTCATTGGACAGCGACGATTTAACAAAGCATCAATAAGTACAAGTTCAAATGTCCTATATCTGATGAAGAACAGTGTAAACGTGTGTAGTGACCACTTCCTGTTTCTCCCTTATATCAAACAATAACTGTGAATCACCAGAAAGCGCCTGAGAAGTCCTAAATAAATGGAGTGAATAGAGTTAAAAGACTTTATATTTATCTTCTGCCTTTCTATCAGTCTGTGTCACAGGAAATCACCAGCTGGGGTCCTGTTTTGTGCTTATTGATGTCACATACGTATACAAAGCCCCTCATAAACTCCTCTAACTGATCAAAAGCTCTCTATCAGATAACAGTGGTGTTAGAATGTGTTGTGTAGTTCTGTATTCAGGATAAATAAATACTGAAATTAATAAATGTAAATAAATAAATAAAATAAACTATATAAAGTTATTTTGCTCAAATGTTCTACTTGAAACTTTTCATTATGACTTGTGCACGAGCGCCCTCTAGGGCTATTTTTTCCAGAAAAATGAAAACAAACACAAATCAGAGTCAGTTTTTGTGAGAATAAAGTAAGAGTCTTTCACTCTCTTTCTTTCTCTCTCTTTGTTTTTTTGGTTTTTTTTGTATTTTATGGAAAGTTTTTGCAGAAGGTCAGAATCTGCAGATTTGAAATCACTTATTGGAACATAAACAGATGTTTTTGGTGTAAGCAGCTGTTTTAATGTCATTTACAGCTTTAAAATCTAGTTTAAAAGATGCAGGTAGCCAGTGCAGTTTAATAAAACAGGATAAGAGGTCTATTAGTTTTTGTTAGGATCTGTTCTGCTGAGTTTTGTATGAGTTTGTAAAGGCTCAGTAAACAATTCTACTTGTAAAAGGCTGAACTTTAGTGACTGTGTTTACTTGCTCTGAGTCCAAGATCAGACAGGTTTCCTATTTCAGGTTTGATATTTGTGGTTAAAGAACTAAACGTTTCATAAAATATTTTTCTCTGAATTTTAATATTAATAATCAGTATTTCAGTTTTTTCCTGAATTAGTTGTAGAACATTTTGTTACATCCACTGAGAAATATCTGACACACAGCTGGTAAACCTGTTAACAGAATCTTGATCATTAGAAGGAATGGTTTTTACATGTGTAATTACATGTATTGTTATTAAACTAGTATCATGTTTTCTAATAAAGTCATCTGGAGGTTAAATATACAAAGAGATAAGCAAAGATCCCAAAACTGATCCAAAACTTTTCAGCTTCAGGATTGATACAAAAATGACACATTTCTCCAGTTAACATCAGTAACATCAGTACTCGTTAACATCAGTAACACTTTATAATTCTGTTACTGCTACACCTTTTCAGTAGATTTACTCTGTTTTCTGAAAAATATCAGTCTTGTGTCTCATTGTGAGTTAAATTTACTGTCTGTGTTACATTAAATCAACAAGAAGTTACATTTCTAAATAATATAAATCCAACTGACTAAATGTTATTAACTGAACTTTGTTCTTCATCAACAGTAAAAGTCAGACCTACAATCACCTCAAGTCCTGAGCTGTACTGATAGGAAACACAGTTAATCTGTACTGTAATCTCAGTCCGTCTGCTGGATGGACGTTTTACTGGTCCAAACACACACAGACCTCTGAGAAGAAGACCATCACCAACATCTACACCATCAGATCAGTTACTATCCCTGATGGAGGTCAGTACAGGTGCAGAGCTGGCAGAGGAAACCCAGTCTACTACACACTCTACAGTGATGCACTCTGGGTAAACGTTACTGGTGAGTAAGAGATTTTTACTGAGTGATATTATATAATCCTGAACTGTAAAAGTATGTAGAATCAAATGAACTGCATTACAATTACATGCATATAAAGGCATCAGAAATCTGAGGGTCTATTCAAAACCTGTTTCTGGAAAAGTTGGGACATTGTGTAAGATGGTATATAAACAAGAATCTGATCAACTGATAAAAGTTCAAAGTTACTACTTTTAATGTATTTTGAAACACAATGAGAATCTGTGTTCACTGAGTATCAGGAGTACAAGGAGCTTCTCTCAGTGCAGGTGTCTTCATTTAACAATTCCAATAAAAATACAGAAAAATATATACTATATATAAATTAGACAGTACACAAACAAAAGTCCTGTATCAGACAAGAATGAACACATATTCTACTTTACTGCAACAATTAATGTCCTCACTTCTTAAACCATTAAAAATCATCTGTAAATAAAACTGAGAGCATCCGTCTGTCCCAACTTTTTAATGTGAAATCACCAAATTTTAAAAGTTTATTTACAAAGTTTTTCAGGGAGAGTGAGGGAGAGTGAGGGGGAGAGAGAGCACAACAGTTAGGATACGTGGAGCATTGCTTCAAAGCTACTTACCCGACTGGAATCCGTGTGCAGTTTTTAGGGCAGCGCCTCATCTCGAGCCCGGGGGAGTGGCTACAGCTGCCCCATTTAGTCACTAAATGATAAATTATTTTCTCTGACGTTTGCAGTACTGTGTATCAAATCATGAGAAAAAGTAATAATTTTCCAACATTGATTTTAATAAATGCTCGTATCTGTGATTTCCTTACAGACACTACTAAAGCTGTGTTGACCATAAAGCCTGATAAGCAGGTGTTTAAAGGAGAGCCGGTCACTCTGAGATGTGACATATAGGCAGGAGGAGACACTGAGTGGACTTACAGCTGGTATAAAGATGACAGTTTGTACCCAAACAGAAGAACACAGGAGTTCACAATCAGCTCTGTTACAGAGTCTAACGGTGGTAAATACACCTGCAGAGGAGAAAGAACACATGACTTTCAGAAATCAGAGATCAGTGATGCTGTTACACTGACTGTGTCTGGTGAGTCTGTGGATTTGTTTAATATTCTCATCAATTATACTGTATGTAATAATCTTATTACTGTGTATGAACTTGATTTAGTCTATTAGATTCTCCATGTTCTCTCTGTCAGATGTAGCTCAGGCAGTACTGAGTGTGTCTCCACAGAGCTGGCTGACTGAAGGAGACTCAGTGACTCGAAGCTGTGAGGTTACAGGCTCCTCTACAGGCTGGACATTCAGCTGGTACAGAGCTGTTCCTCACAGACAAGACTTCCAACAAATAAGAGTCGTTCAGGGTGATGTTGTGTATCATGTAGAGCTTCTGTCAGACAGCAGAGGAGAAGCTGGAGACTCTTACACTCTCAGTCCTGCTGCTCTAAATCACACAGGAGTTTATGTGTGTAGAGCAGAGAGAGGAGCAGCAGCCTATCAGACACAGTACAGCTCTCCACAGCCTCTATGGATCACTGGTGAGCAAATACAGGAATGAATTAGTACATATGCTGTATTTATCAGATTCATTCTTTTAGTGAACAGTATGTTTGTTTAGCATTAGCATTTAGCAACATGCTACATGTGTGTCTTCTGTTGATGTTCAGGTACATCTCCTCCAGTCTCTGTGATCATCAGTCCCAGCAGAACTCAACACTTTAGTGCTCACTCTCTCTCACTGAGCTGTGAGGGACAGAGTGACTCTACTGGATGGAGAGTGAGACGATACACACACAGTGGGAAGGTGTCAGATTGTTCATCATTTACAGGATCTACATGCAACATCAGCTCCCTCCACACATCCCACACTGGAGTTTACTGGTGTCAGTCTGAATCTGGAGGAGGAAGTGATCCTCTCAACATCACAGTGCACGGTGAGTCTCCAGTCTTCACTAACAGTAACACTGGAACAAAGCCAAAAATAGTAACCTTTTAATTGTATATATTTAATTCTATATATGTGTGTGTGTGTGTATGTGTGTGTGTGTGTGTTTGGAAATGTAATTGTTGTAAGAAGTATTCTCTTTTGTGTTATAAATAAAAGAATTTGAATTGTATGAAACACATTTCTTTAGAATTTCTGTCACATGATATGACAAATGAAAAATCAGAGATGATAACTGTTGTAGCACAGTTGCTGTTTTTGATCCTCTAGTCCTTCATCAGTGGTCACAGTATGCTGCCCACAGGATTCTGTTGGTTGGATAGTTTTGCTTGGTGGACTGTTATCCAGCAGTGACATTGAGGTGTTTAAAACTCCAGCAGCACTGCTGTGTCTGATCCACTCACGCCAGTACAACACACACCAACATACCACCACCACATCAGAGTCACTGCAGTGTTGAGAATGATACACCACACAAATAATACCTGCTCTGCGGTGGTTCTATGGGGTCCAGACCACTGAAAAACATGGTGAAGAGTAGCTGAGAAACAGATGGACTACAGTCTGTAATTGTAGAAAGTAGTTGTACAAAGTGCTCCTGATCAAGTGGTTTTAATGAAGTTGCTGGATGATGTACATCTTTATATATTTTCTTAAAAATCATATTTTAATTTGAAAACTTACATTTGATTATGGAGATCATCTATAAGCCTTTATTATGCAGAACGGTCAGATGTGCAGAAAATAAATAAACATAACAATTGTATTTAGGTACAAATTATTTAAAGATAATTCATAGAATAATGTAAAACAAGTGAGAAGAAGTATGATCTTAAATTGTGGCCAGCAATATTCCTAAACATACATTTCTATTATTTCACTTTCCAAACAGAAAACACCACATTCACTCTACTTTACCAAACTGTCTTTAACATTTATTAATAATAGAGTTCTCTGTGTTTTATTACTGTATTCTCCACACTTTCTGTTCTCTCTTTTCTTTTACTCTCTCCTACAGGTGGTGATGTGATTCTGGACAGTCCTGTCCATCCTGTGACTGAGAGAGATTCTCTGACTCTCCGCTGTTTATATCGCTCCACAAAGCCCTCAAACCTCACAGCTGAGTTCTATAAAGATGGATCTCTGCTCCAGACCCAGACTACAGGAGAGATGATCATCCGTACTGTCTCAAAGTCAGATGAAGGTTTCTACCACTGTAAACACTCAGAGAAAGGAGAGTCACCAAAGAGCTGGATCTCAGTCAGAGGTCTGCTGCTCAGAAAAAGAACATATCTAATAATTATAAATAATATTTTGATGAGAATGTGTTAAACAGTAGTTTGTGTTCTACATACAGTGATTGTGTGTTATTGTGTGTGTGTGTATCAGGTCTGTCCAGTTCAGGAGCTCCAGTCTCAGTGCTCAGTCTGCTCAGTAGTTTAATGGCTGTGTCTCCATATTTTGTTGTGTCCATCGTGCTGGGGGTCAAATGTTACAGAGCTAGAGGTAAGAGTGTCTCCCTGTGTGTTTCTTTAAAGTAACAGTAGTGTTTTTATAATACTATATAAAAATAGTATATTAAATCTGATTAAAAATATTTATCACTGTGTATTTTACAGATCAGCCTGATGAGGAGAACAGAACATAAGCAGTGATAGAAGCTAAAGCATCGTTCTGAATGATTTTAATCTTTTTTTAACTACATGTTTTTATATGTAACCTTGGTAATGATAAAATTAAATAAAATGTTTTCTTAAACGATTGTTTTTTCTTACCTCTACTTTACATGTACCTCACTGCCATGAATGTGCTTTAACTTATTGTAAATAATGAGGAACAGAATGGTCTCAGAATCAAATTAAACTCAGATTCAGACATCTGACACCTAATAACAGAAACATGCTACTTCTGAAATTATGTCTGTTTAGTCCCATAACTACTTCAGTTAGTTTAGAACAATAGCTGTTACAGAATAACATGTTTACATCTCACAGAAAATTAATCAAAGTAATTTAGAGTATACAGAATATACAAAGTGCACAGCTGAAGCTCTGAGGTGCATTTATAAAATAGAGACAAATGCATGTAGGACATTCTACACAGCATAGACAGACATAGTGAAAACTGCAAAGTGTAAACTTGAATAGTTTAAAAAGTTCTCAACAGATACAATACAACAAATTATTGCACAAATATCAGCTCCATTTTTTAAAAATAGAAGATATGAGTTCCATGAACATGTTTATGTCTGTGTGTGTTCAGAAGCAACAGTCCTGCTAGGCCAGCATGTTGTGTATTGTTAAAGAGAGTTGAGTGGTCTGATGGACTGTAGAGGAAGATATGTGGTCTGAGTATATGTGTATGTGTTTAAGAGTTAAACAGGCCTGCATGTTGTGTATTGTTAAAGATCGGTGGCTGTGCTGAGGCAACGTAACTGATATAGATCTTGTATGAACAGGAATGCGGTTCTGATGATGTTCCTCTGTGGTCCTCACCACTCTCTGGAGAGACTTCTGTTCTGAGAGACTGCTGCTAAGACTGCTGGTCAGGATATTTTCTGTAGTGTCTTTGTAGAAAGTTGTGAGGATAGAAGGGGAAGGGTTGCTCTCCTCATCCATTGCAGGAAGTGAAGGTGCTGTTGTGTCCTCTTGACAAGGGAGATGGCGTGTGTAGTACAGAGAGTAGTACAGAGTAGCACAGAGCATCAGGCCTGATTGGCTCCAGAGGTCACCTGCCCCTGGTGGCTGGAAGTGACCTAGCCCTGGAGCCAGCCCTCACAGTTTTATCTATATTCAACATTCTGACCCAGTTTTTTAGAACAGAGGTTTGTGTGTGGAGGTTTGTATATTAACAACTGTGTTGTTAAACTTTTGGGGAAAAAAAAGACAAAATAAATTTTAATTTAAATTCTAGTTGATTGTTTGACCCTTAACCAGAGTCAGAGCTGTCTGTGCTCCACTGGTCACACCTGCTCTAGCACTTCACCACAAGATGGTGAAGCATGTGTGTTATTTAAAGCCTGGCGTGACTGGCCGAGTGCTGCTGTCTCTATAGTTTCTTAGAGGTGTAGGAAACTTCTACTGACCACTGTGTCTTTCTCTTCTGCCATGAACTAATGAAAAAGGATTCAATCCATCCATTATCTTAATTCTTCTACAGGAGATGATGCTGTTATATCAGAAGTCAGGCCACAAACACATCTAACTCCTCTCTGCTCTCAGCACCACATGCCCTTTTGCATGCAGCTAGTACTTTCTATAGGTTCCACTTGTGTGTCAAAGGAGGTTGTAACAGTTTTTGACATTAAAGTGTGACTATTGTGATTCATTAAACAGGTCAAGGTGGATGCATTTACATGCATATAATTTGTAAATGTCTGCCAAGTTACATTATTTTCAGTTCTATAAAAACATAATATAAATAAAATGTGATCTGTGCATAAAGGCCTTTATATTGGCTTGGGAGAAAGAACCTCACTTACATATTGCCAGCACACAATGGGCACCAACCTTCAATCAAGTCAGTAGAACCAAACTATACACATGAGGTGTTTGTAACCTTTTATCTTATCAAAAAGTTGTTTCGTGCAGCAGCAGCCTGCGTTTACACGTGAACAACCTATTAGAATATTTCTCACACAAAAACTGAAACTACTATAAAAAACTATAGGAGCATCTCAGTGGTCAAACTCAGAATACCATGTCTGAGTGGTGAGAGCAGAGAGGAGTTAGATATGTGTTTGTGGTCTGACTTCTATTCTAGTGGCAATGACTTTATTAGCCAACGTAGAACTGAAACCCACCCATGTTCTTTTTAAAGTCACCCATAATAAAACATGCTCTTGAGCTCCAACTAACTCTCCTGTAACATCTCACCTGAATTAGTTTGTACATACTTCTTCTGTCTCTCCACTGCAGAGAGCAAGGTGTGTAATACATGGGGTCCTGTGGGGTCTTGGACCCCCTAATTAAGCAAGGCTGGGCTAAATGCTAAGCTAGGTAATGTAGCCTACAAACACTTGCTTCCAAGCATCTTTGTAACCACTGTTCTCTCATTGAGCAACAAATATAATGAGATCAAATGGAAGACTTTCCTCTGTTGCATACTGAGGTTCATAGAGACATGGCTCCATAGCAACATGGCTATTAAACTAACAGGCTCCTCGGTTTTATATGCGAATAGGATTGGGCTGCCCACCACTCCCGGCAAGTGTGCTCACTGTCCCCTTGTGTGTATGTTCACTAGCGTGTGTGTATATGTTGGTGTTTCATTGCAATGCAGGGGTTAAATTCTGCTTTGAGTAAACACAGTTTTTAACCACACATCAGCATCAGCACCACTACAGCAATTGAATAAGTAGCCATCCAACACAGGAGGAGCCAGCAGGGGGTGTACCAGGGGACATTTCACACACACATGCATACTTTGCTCTCATCCTAAGTGGATTACTAGAACACTGTCTTATCTGGTCTAATCTAGGGCCCAAAATACAGAGTTCAGAATCTCACTGCCTCAATACTCAGATGAACTAGCTTAGCAGGGTGAACGAGCTTTCTTCACCTGAAACCCTGTGAGTGGTTTTAAAAAGATTTTTAAAACATACTTACCTAGTAAGTTTAAAATTAAATATAATTAAACTGTGTCGTCTAAGTTGTGTATTTTATTATTTCTTATATACATATTATATCATTTATCATATTATAGAGAAACACTAACAGCTCTTTTAAAATTATACAACGGTTCTTTCAAACAGTGTATGTGTGTGTCTTTACCAGAGCTCTTAAATAGACAGGACACCCTCTGTCGACTATGTGTGTGGTGGGTGAATTAGGCCTATATGTGTGCAGTAGTCTCTACACACGCACGTCATGAAAAACAAGACAACGATGATGTAATTTCTCAGTCAATGTGCACTCATGCACAGTGGAAAGCAGTACTGACTGACACTGATACACATTAAACCATTAACCATTAAACATTCAGCCAAGCCAGCCTGTACATGTGTTTTATATCTGAAAAGGTATAAAAGGAAATCTGGAGGAGTTTGAATGAGTCTGGTGCAGCTGATATAATTAATAATACTATTATCTATATTTGTACAGGTGCTATGTTTAAGTTTGTCAATAGTGGATTAAAGATTGATAAATACTGTTTGGTTATACCTCATTCTCCTCTGTATAGCTTTCCTCATACCTAGAGCGACAGATGGAGCAAAGGTGAGTTTATAGGTGATTGTGGGAGCTCTGGGCCTTCAGGTGTGACTGTGCCACAGGTGCAAATGGTTAATTTGGCTCAAAGTCAGGTAGGGGGTCTCCATTGTAGAATTGTGCTTAGGGCCCCACAAAGGTCTCTCTCCCTCCCTCTTTCTCTGTCTCTGCCCCATCTTTCTCTCTCTCTCTCTCTCTCTCTCTCTCTCTCTCTCTCTCTCAGGCGTGTACTCTGCGTGTAAGAACAGGAAATGTTGAGTTTTGAACACAGAAGAGTCAGTCAGTCGTTACTGGGTCAGGATGGAGGTCAGTTCACTCTCTGTGACGCTTTGTGAGTAAAGCTTCTCTTTATATCTTCATTAGTTTCAGTGCTGCTGTATGAAGTTGTTGATAAAGTCATTGTCTGTAATTCAGCTGCTTTACAAGCTTTTATTTGATCTTAAAGTCAGTTTCAGTATCAGGAGTTTCAGTTCCAGGTACTTTGATGATGAGCTCCAGTCTGGTCTTGTTGTGAGAGATGTTGTGAATTAAGTACAGAAAGACTAAATCTAGACTTTTTAGACTCTTTGCTGTGACTATATTCTGCTTTTATTTCTAATTTAGGATGAATGTGTTTCCTGTAGGATTAATAAATGTATTGAGGAGGATAGTATAAATAGTGTGGACAGTAGAAAAGAACTGGAGAAAAATAATCTGCATTTTAGAATTTCAGCAGTACTGAGTTGCTCCATTAGACATTTCAGTGACAGAGCCCTCCATGAAGCTGCCTAAAGCTGCTCTCACTTATTTGATTGTCATGGTAAAGACGTTTTTAAGAGCTCTGCAGCTGTTCCATCACTTGTCTTCATGTATTTGAGAGTTCAGTAAAAGTTGTTTCTGAATCTCAGTGAATTTCTGGTGAAACACTGAAAAACATGTTTCCAGTATGTAAAACATTACCTGCTTCAAGTTCTGCTCTGCAGGTGAGACACAGAACCAGGTTCAGTTGATGTCAGTAACAGTGGATATAGTCCGCTTTAGGGTAATTGGCTCTGGAGACCCCCTATGGCCCACTCAAGCTGCACCGTCCTAGACCTGGGCAATACAAAAGATCATAAAGACATAGAGACACAATAGGTTGTGGATTTCAGCAGCTGTATTTTCAGCATCAGTATGAGTTGTTATTATCTTGTCTGCTGTGTGTCTGACTGTCTTTTAAATATTTATGAATATCATATTTACTCCATTACAACATACTGAAATTAACTGGCTCTGCTTGAAAGCGTTAACTGCGAAAGCTTTTTGAAAGACGCTGGGGCATTATGGGAAATGTAGTCCCTGTAGTGAACTTGCGTAGTGTGTCATGTAGTTCTGGAGAGAGAACTGACGTTTAAGAGCTAAACAGCGTTTCACACATTCAATGAAATGCTGTCAGAGAGAGAGAGAGAGAGAGAGAATGTGTGTGTGTGAAGGGAGGGCGCGCGAGAGAGAGACAGAGAGACAGAGATAGAGAGAGAGAATGTGTGTATGTGAGAGAGAGGGAGAGAGAGAGAGAACGAGAGAGAGACAGAGTGAGACAGAGATAGAGAGAGAGAGAATGTGTGCATGTGGGAGAGGGGGAGGGAGAGAGAGAAAGAGAGAGACAGAGTGAGACAGAGATAGAGAGAGATAGAGAGACAGGGATAGAGAGAGAGTGTGTGTGTGAGAGAGGGAGGGAGAGAGAGAAAGAGAGAGATAGAGAGAGAGCGACAGGAATAGAGAGAGAGAGAATGTGTGTGTGTGAGAGAGGGAGAGAGAGGGAGGGAGAGAGAGAAAGAGAGAGACAGAGAAAGAGAGAGAGCGACAGGGATAGAGAGAGAGAGGATGTGTGTGTGAGAGAGAGAGAGTGGGAGGGAGAGAGAGAAAGAGAGACAGAGAAAGAGAGAGAGCGACAGGGATAGAGAGAGAGAGAGGATGTGTGTGTGAGAGAGAGAGAGTGGGGGGGAGAGAGAGAAAGACAGAGAAAGAGAGAGAGCGACAGGGATAGAGAGAGAAAGAGGATGTGTGTGTGTGTGAGAGAGAGTGGGAGGGAGAGAGAGAAAGAGAGAGACAGAGAAAGAGAGAGAGTGGCAGGGATAGAGAGAGATAGAGGATGTGTGTGTGTGAGAGAGAGACAGAGATAGAGAGAGAGCGACAGGGATAAAGAGAGAGAGAGAATGTGTGTGTGTGAGAGAGAGAGAGGGAGGGAGAGAAAGAAAGAGAGACAGAGATAGAGAGCGACAGGAATAGAGAGAGAGAGAGAGAGAGAGAGAGAGAGAATGTGTGTGTGTGAGAGAGGGTGAGAGGGAGGGAGAGAGAGAAAGAGAGAGATAGAGAAAGAGAGAGAGCGACAGGGATAGAGAGAGAGAGGATGTGTGTGTGTGTGTGAGAGAGAGAAAGAGAGACAGAAAGAGAGAGAGCGACAGGGATAGAGAGAGAGAGAGAATGTGTGTGTGTGAGAGAGAGAGAGGGAGGGAGAGAAAGAAAGAGAGACAGAGATAGAGAGCGACAGGAATAGAGAGAGAGAGAGATAGAGAGAGAATGTGTGTGTGTGAGAGAGGGTGAGAGGGAGGGAGAGAGAGAAAGAGAGAGACAGAGAAAGAGAGAGAGCGACAGGGATAGAGAGAGAGGATGTGTGTGTGTGTGTGAGAGAGAGAGAAAGAGAGACAAAAAGAGAGAGAGCGACAGGGATAGAGAGAGAGAGAAAGAATGTGTGTGTGTGAGAGAGAGGGAGGGAGAAAGAGAAAAAGAGACAGCGATAGAGAGACAGGGATAGAGAGAGATAGAGAATGTGTGTATGTGAGAGAGAGGGAGAGAGAGAGAGATGCTATGCTAACATTATCTGTAAGGTTACAAGTACTCAGAATTGTTTTTCATTAGACAGTGAAGATATATAAAAAAAAAAACACTGCCTGTAAGGTGAGACTAGAGAGTAAATGTACTAAGATCAGCCATAACATTAACACCACCTCCTTGTATTAGTGCTCATTATCCATTTAATCAGTTTTGTAGCTACTTTGTAGTTCTACAATTACAGATTGTAGTTTATCTGTTTCTCTGTATACTTTCTTACCCCCTTAAACCCTGTTCTTCAAAGTCTGGGCCCCCACAGGACCACCACATAGCAGATATAGATCATTCTCAGCACTGCAGTCACACTGATGTGGTGGTGGTGTGTTAGTGTGTGTTGTGCTGGTGTGAGTGGATCATATAATAGATTAATTGTACAGCAGCAGGCAGTGATGGGCAGGTAGTGTAAACATTGGTAACTGTAAACTGTCCAGTAAAGCAGAGTCTCATAGCAAGTGAAGAAGTGCAGCTGTGCAGTGATGGTAAATAGGTGTGTCATCAGTCTATGGTGGGTACAGGAGGGGGTTAAGATTAGTCTAGGTGTATAAAAAGCCATTATGGAGTCTGCAGATGGTGGAACAGATGATCTGGTACCTTCTGCCAGATCATCACCTTCTGCAGGAAGGCAAACGAGCCCATGACGGGTGGGAGGGGTCAGCCACGATGCGTGCCTTTCGAATGTGCCGCTTCTGGTAGGAGGTGTAGATCCAGTTGTAGAGAGTGTGTTCAGGCTGAGCAGTTTTAGCTTAACATTGTTGTGGTATGACTGTGTTGAATGCTGAGCTGAAGTCTATGAACAGCATTCTAACATAATTGTGTTTTAGTGAGAAGTGAATGGAGGAGGATACGGAATCGTCTGTAGACGGGTTAGACTGATTTGCAAACTGAAATGGATCCAGTGTGGAGGGACCACTTAAAGCACTTCATAGTGAGTGGACTGAGAGCTATAGGTTGGTAAACATTGATGTTGAAGATATTACAAGCTGGTTTTCACCTTCCCTCAGCACTCGACCAGTTATGTTGTCAGAAGCAGTAGCCTTCCGAGGGTTAACATACCCTGTAGATAGACATAATACTTGGTGGGTGTGCGGAGGGGTGGTCTTCCTCACAGGTTGTTGCTGCTTCAAACCGTGTGTAAAAATCATTTACTGAATTTCCACTTTCTGCCACGCTGGAGCTTCTGATGCAGCCTCTTCCTGCCAGTGAATGAATCCCGAGATCCTTCAAAGCACCACTCACCACTACCACATCAGTGTCACTGCAGTGCTGAGAATGACTCACCCCTCAAATAATACCTGCTCTGTGGTGGTCCTGTGGGAATCCTGATCATTGAAGAACAGGGTGAAAAAGTGGTAACGAAGTATGCAGAGAAACAGATGTTTGTAATTGTCAAACTACAAAGTGCACATTGTTATTGTTTATTTATTTATTAATTTATTTATTTTTGTCCTTTAAAACATGTACACTGATTTTGTTTTTTCATTCTAATCATGTGATGGTAACAGTAGTCATGGTGATGGTAAACAGTGAATAGTGAATAGGTTGTAAATGATGTTCATGGTGATTATTACTGTCTGATCTGAGCTGATTCTCTCCTACTTTAGTGCTGACTGTACTCATCCACTGTGGACAAACTCAGAGTGAGTCATTACATGAAGATCTACTGCAGTATTTCACTGTATTTACACACATTCACATCTTATTCTTCATATTTAATACGCAAACATTACCATAACCAGCTCTGAGGACAGGACCGGTATGGAAGGTGTGTTTTTGTGAGGACAGCTACTTTTTCTGGAGCAGCTTGTATTACAAAACAATCTAATCAACAGTGACACAATGGATTCTCTACTGATCTCAGAGCAGCTGTGATCTCAGAATTATTATTTACTATATTTAGCTCTACAAAAGAGGCTACAGTACTCAGACCGACTCTGTTTTCTTTTTGTTTAGCAGTTTGTAAGATGATGCAATCTGTTGAATTCATACTCCAATCAGAAAGTTGTCTTGTGCACTCCTTTCATAGGAAATAAAGAAAAGCATCATCCCTCATTCTCAGTGTTAGCATTACCAGCTGTTCACATACCAGTCTAGAAGAAACTTTGCTAGATCAAAATCAAAATTCTTCATCGCTTTACTTGTCAAGAGCAATAGATCAGTTACATTTCAGCCGTTCATATTTAGTTATTAATTCCATTCCATAGTTTCATTCTGATTTCTTTGGTCTCATATCTGATTTTAGACCAAAATAATAATAAAAATAGAAAAATAGAGTCATACAAACTTCAGCAGGATTTAATAAGAAGTTTTAGTGCAGTTATCAGAACATTTTTAAAAGATACTTTGTACTTTTACTGTAGTTGCTTTATATGAAGGTGCCTTTACTTTTGTCAGTATTTTACACAAGTATCAATATTTTTACTTGAGTATTTATTTATGATACTCACCCACCTCTGATGTGACTGACTGTTTAATTCCTGCTCCTTTTGTGATTAAAATATATATATGAAGGATGTGTAAAGTGAGATCCTGCGCCCGATAGAACACATAATATGTATGTTTTCAACTAAAGACAAATCTAAAGCCCTAAAGTTTAATTTAATTTAGGAATATTTTTGTTGTCAGTGATCTGCAAACTTTGTACTTACGCTGCACTTTACCTACAAAAACTAAAATGTTCTGTGTCAAAATGTAAAACCAAAAATGTGCTTTACTTTTAATCAGTGGAACCAGGTTTTTTTAGGTCATTTTGATCCAATAATTGAATCAAATTTAAACAAAATAGGGCAACAGACACAATAATATAGTTCTCACTGTTCAGTTATTCATTCAGGTGTGTACATTTGTCCACCACTTCTGAACTACAAGCATGTTATGGTGTAAAGCAGGTTTTTCAACTTTATAACCCATGAACTCATTCACAGAAAGCCAAATAAAACTTTCTGAAAGCTGACTAAGCTGCATTGTAAGCCGTTGTAAAATACATTACATACATACATCTATGACCACTTCACAACTGAACAACTGACAACATCATGACCATTCCTTGTTCTGCTTGCATGTACTGCCTAGTGTACTGATGAAGTAAGAACCTGATTTTGCCAGCAAACAGGCTTAAAAGTAGTAAACATGCTCAGGGGCGTAGCAGCAAATTCTGGGCCCTGTACCCCTCCATGTCAGTGGGCCCCTAACCATGCCAGTACACGAGGAACGTAAGCAAAAAATAAAAAATCCAGATTTTCATGGGCCCCTCTCCTTACTCAGGCCCTGGGTAGTCAGGTCCACTTTTCCCCCCACTACCACGGCCATAAACATGCTAAACAACTCCATTATTCATATCAAAGACATAAATAACATATGATGATATTGACTGTAAAACTGAAATGGAAATCTCTACAGAATGTCATTTGAATGTCTTACATGCTTTAAATGTTTGTATTTCAGTTAAAAATAACATCAAACACAGACTGAATATCAAACATCTCCCCACTTCCTAGACATAATAATAAAGTAATGCTAAAATTGTAAAGTAAAGTAAACAAAACAGTAAAGTAATATAAAATGAGTGAAGTGTGGATGTTTGGTTGAATCCCAAAAGACTATTTTTATGTGTCCTGTGATGGACTGACGGCCTGTCCAGTGTGTTTCCTGCCTTTCACCCAGTGAGTGCTGGGATAAGCTCCGGTTTAGAGGATGAGTGAATAAGTGAGAGTATTTTAACTTTAATATAAAGTGTTGAAGTGCAGGAGCTATTTAATATTCAGTCCAGCACTGCTGGATTAGTACAATATTAGACACACGGTGGTGATTTGGAGACTAAAAGTTCTAATAAAGTGAAAGTTTTTGCTTTAAACACTGTTTTTACCACATGTTCATTATTATATGAGAAAAAGTTAAAAAGTCCATTAAATGATCTCAATATGTGACCAAACAAAATGTCTCCTCATTCAACAGTTTATGATTCCTTAGCATCCTCTAAATGAGCTTCATTTGTAGTGTGTTTATGTTGATCATTATTAGTAATAAATTATTTAAATGATTTAATAAATTGTGTATTTATCATATTTATTTCTGGCCACTGTTTTATAAAAGCTGTACTTCACATTGTGTGTAAGAAACATCCTGTTACAAAATCAAAGCAGCACACTGGCTCTCACAGTGTTTAACAAATCTCTTCCACATGCTGTGTGTGGAGAGATCAGCTTATAGATACAGAGAGAAATATTGCTTATTGATTATGTGAATAGTTTCTTATACAAATAACTAAACAAACTACAGGCCTATAAACACCTGCCACCAGCTCCTCTCTCCTCTTTCTACTTCTTCTCCTTCTTATTCATTCTGTTCATCATATCAGCTCTGTTGTCTTAGATGTTCTGCGTTAGACAACTTTTCCAAAAAAGCACGAGATATTTTACACACTGAAACTTCTCCATCAACACTGATGAACTGTTTGTTTCACTATCAGAGAAAGAAATGTAGTAACAGAGTAACATTAGTAAAATATATTGAACTATTTTCCTAGCTCTGAGCTCTGAGCATTAAAAATGAGCAAATAAACTACAGTGGAAACCATAAGAACAAAGCTCTGATTGGTTGAAGTCTGAAACTTGCTTTGCTGAGTTTCTCTTATAAGTTAAACTGTAAGTATTTTGGGGAGATTAGACTTTTTAAACATCCTCCTTCATTTGTAGAACACAAGATCATAAACATTTACAGTTACACAGAATATAAACAGAAATGAAATATGATAAATATAAACTCTCCACACATTTCACACTCCTCTAAACACACTGATACACATTCCTCATCATGTAGCTACTCAGAACAAACACCAACTCATGAACACAGAAATGTTTCTGTTTCTATCAGCACTCACTCTCGTCCAGCAGCAGCTTTGTGTTCAGAGCAGTCCGAGCAGGTCAGCAGATCATGCAGGCGTGTCTGACGAGAGATGAGCTTGTTGTTTAAATGAATAACATTGTTTAACTATATTCCAGTATAGAGACGTTTTAGACAATTATTGATCCAAATAAGCTCAAACACCAACAATAACACATCATTTTTTTATCATCCTAAATAAACAAGCATCTCCAAAATAGTAACTTTACAGAGAGAGACCAAAAACATTCTTCACTTTCAGTGTAAGTCAAAGTAAAGAGCTTTTATACAAAGCAGTTCTGGAGCATTTCTAAACATCAGTTCATCATAAAACTTCTACACAAAGTAACAAACAGCTGTCACAGTCCAAAGACAGGGGAAATCAAAACTGAAAAAAACAGAGATACATGTTTTTCTTTGGACAGTGACGATATTTAATACATCTATAAATTGTAATTTTAAGTTAATGTTATTAATACATAATATATAAAGATAAAACAGGTTCTTAAATAATAAATACATACATTAATAGAACATAAAAATATTAAACTCATTAGTTTCAGTACATTAAACTGATAAACTACTTATACTGTAAAGAGAAAATCAGCTTTACTAACTTCATCATTTCACACCAACAGAACACATCAAACCAACTGTGAGGGCGGAGTCTCAGAGCTCAGTCTACACTGGAGACACAGTTACTCTGATCTGTGAGCTGCAGGATTCTGCTGATTGGGGGATTTTCTGGAAGAAAGACAAACAGGATTTACCACCTCAGAGCACATACAGTATAACAGTGTCTGATCCAGGAGAGTATCAGTGTGGAGCGTTCAGGGGAGGCTATTATACAGAGTTCAGTGATCCTGTCAGGATTACAGTGGGAGGTACGTTTATATTCAATTTCCTTTTTTATGAATTTCTTGATTTTAGAATATTTATAATTTAGAATTAATATTTAGAGTATATGTGGATCATTCTTAAAAACGTATACTATTTAAATCTAAATATATACTAAAATTATAATTTATAAGGATTATCTTGTGAGAGACTAGGTTCCAAATTCTAACTGTAACTACTGAAACACTTTTTTTTCAGTAAATAAATATTTTATGCTTTGATGAAAAATATTATGATTGTATGTGTGTACGACTGTTCAAAGCTGTGTTTGCTAGTCGTGTACTGTTGAGTGTATTTAAGTAAAAATTACTACAAACACAGTCACTACTGAAACATTTAGTAAAGTTTTAGCAGTGTTTTGATTGTTTAATATTTAATATTCAATTCATTTGTTTTATAATTACAGTGTAGAGGAATTAAAAGCTAAAATAATTTCAAATATAGGATGATTCGTATACATCACAAGTATTTATATCCTTAAACAGAGAGACCACAGCCTACAGTGAGAATACAGCCAGCTGATCATGTACTGATGGGAGAGAGAGTCACTCTGACATGTGAAATAGAAAGTGGAGATTACTGGAATTATGAATGGTATCAGAATAATAATCTTATCAGTGATGCTAAAAGGAAGGAATATATAATCTCTAATGTTGATCAGTATCATGCAGGTGTTTATACCTGTAAGGGAACACAGTCAACAGACCGAATATACACACACACCAGTGAAGCTGTTATACTGACTGTATCAGGTGAGTGGAACATCTGTTTTAATTAAATTTTTTATTCCAGATTTTGTTTTTTAAATTTAAATGTAAATACAGTTAAATTGTGATGTTGTAGTTGTACTTTCTGTGTGTATGTTCATCATAAAGGACGTAATTCTAATTCAAATGTTTTCTTATTTGAATTTCTGTGTATGATGGCTATAAAATGTCCTACTGATATTTAATACTGATATTAAGAATATTTTATATTCAGTGTTTTAATAGTATAACTCTGACATATTAATGAACAGAATAATAATCTCTCATGTGTATTTCATGGTTGTTGTGCTCCAGCTCTACTAAAATGAACATGTATGTGCAGCTCTATTGAAAACAGCATGTTCAGTGTCAGTGAGGCAGCAGCTCGTTAATAAACCCTGACTGTTTGTAACGAGTGTGTTAAAATAAAGAAAGCACTAAAATGTTAAGGTCAGTGTTCCTCCAGACTCAGTGTCTCTCTGACAGTCCAGCGAGCTTCTACCTGAAGCCGGTCACAACATCACTGACATTGGTGCTTCTGCAGCCACAAGCTTTCCTAGTGGAGCAAAAATAACTTCCTAACAAAACAACAAGAAATCACAGACCTGTCCTCCACCTGCTATCCAGTGTTACGTAATCAGTAGTAACAGTTACTTTCACTCCCTCCACAATCTACACAAACATCTATCTACACAACAAACCAACAAACATTAGACTGTTTAGTATCTTCCTCTTACTGAACACCCTACACTAAAAACTCCTCCCAACAGCCCACCTACAGTGTTTGATTGACAGGTGTGTGTTGCTGACAGTGGAAAGATCACAGCAGTAATTATACATGCATTTATTTTAACAGAGCTGAAGCACAATGATAATAAAATGTAACTGTTAATGTGTGATTGTTACTCTGTTGTTAATCTGAGCAGTAAAATGAAAACTGATATGAGAAAAGTCAGAAGATTTCCATATTAAAATATGCAGCTAATATCTACAGAAATCCATAATGACCTACGTTTACTTAAAATAAACAGAATTGTTTATATATTTGCATTTGAAATTGAAAAAAGTCCATGATATTGTATCATATAAAGATTATGATTATGTACATCACAAAACATATTTAACATCTTTAAACAGAGAGACCAAAATCTTCAGTGAGAGTGCAGCCAGCTGATCATGTACTGATGGGAGAGAGAGTCACTCTGACATGTGAAATAGAAAGTGGAGATTACTGGAATTATGAATGGTATAAGAATAATAATCTTATCAGTGGTGCTAAAAGGAAGGAATATATAATCTCTAATGTTGATCAGTATCATGCAGGTGTTTATACCTGTAAGGGAACACAGTCAACAGACCGAATATACACACACACCAGTGAAGCTGTTACACTGACTGTATCAGGTGAGTGAGACGTCTTTCTCTCTTTATTTCTATCAGTAAGAGTTTAAAGTGTAGAGATTCATTATTAGTATATGATCATCTATTTTAGTTCCTAATAATCCATAACAAGGAAAAATATCCAGGACTGTAATCTGGACTCCAGGTCTGGATCTGAAGATCTCTGGTCTAGACTGTATCTGCTCTTAGCAACACGTTGTTAGAGGCTGTAAAGCTAATTTACTTTATTAAAGCAAAACTGGCCACTTTGAGCTGTTCAGACTTTAATACATCCAGCAGGATATAAAAACATTTACATTTACATTTTTTGTGATTGTTCTACATTTTGTATATCTCTCTCAAATACACACGTATGAGAAAAAGAAGAACATCCTGTGTTTTGACATGTGCACAGCTGACAAACTGCTTTCTTAATCTTGTGTACCAATTTTGTACAAACTTCACAAACAGAATGAATCTAAATATAAACACATTTAACATCTTCAAACAGAGAGACCAAAATCTACAGTGAGAGTACAGCCAGCTGATCATGTACTGATGGGAGAGAGAGTCACTCTGACATGTGAAATAGAAAGTGGAGATTACTGGAATTATGAATGGTATCAGAATAATAATCTTATCAGTGGTGCTAAAAGGAAGGAATATATAATCTCTAATGTTGATTAGTATCATGCAGGTGTTTATACCTGTAAGGGAACACAGTCAACAGACCGAATATACACACACACCAGTGAAGCTGTTACACTGACTGTATCAGGTGAGTGTGACGTCTTTCTCTCTTTATTTCTATCATTAAGAGTTTAAAGTGTAGAGATTCATTATTACTATAAATCATCATCCTGTAATAAACATATCGTCGCTGTCTAATGAAAAAAGAGTATCTCCAAAATTGCAACTTTACATACATTACTTTCAATGTAAAAACCTTTTCAGCTTCAGGATTGATACAAAAATAACACGTTTCTCCAGTTAATTAGGAATCATTAACATTAGTAACACATTTATAATTCTGTTACTGCTACACCTTTTCAGTAGATTTACTCTGTTTTCTGAAAAATATCAGCTCTGTGTCTCATTGTGAGTTCAATTTATTGTCTGTGTTACATTAAACCAACAAGAAGTTACATTTCTAAATAATATAAATCCAACTGACTAAATTCTATTAACTGAACTTTGTTCTTCATCAACAGTAAAAGTTAGACCTACAATCACCTCAAGTCCTGAAGGAGCTGTACTGATAGGAAACACAGTTAATCTGTACTGTAATCTCAGTCCGTCTGCTGGATGGACGTTTTACTGGTCCAAACACACACAGACCTCTGAGAAGAAGACCATCACCAACATCTACACCATCAGATCAGTTACTATCTCTGATGGAGGTCAGTACAGGTGCAGAGCTGGCAGAGGAAACCCAGTCTACTACACACACTACAGTGATGCACTCTGGGTAAATGTTACCAGTGAGTAAGAGATTTTTACTGAGTGATACTATATAATCCTGAACTGTAAAAGTATATGTAGAATCAAATGAACTGCATTACAATTACATGCATGTAAAAGCATCAGAAATCTGAGGGTCTATTCATGTACTAGTTTGGTCCGGACTGAAATTAAAATAATCATACATTGTTTCAATTGTCAAAACCTGTTTCTGGAAAAGTTGGGACATTGTATAAGATGTGATAAAAACAAGAATCCGATCAACTCATAAAAGTTCAAAGTAACTATTTTTAATGTATTTGATTTTAAAGTGAGTACCAGGAGTACAAGGATTTTTTTTCAGAGCTGGTGTCTTCATTTAACAATTCCAATAAAAAAAAAATATAGAAAAAAAATATAGAAACATATATACTATATATATATATATATATATATATATATATATATATATATATATATATATATATATATATATATATATATATCAGGCAAGAATGGCAGTTTTAACAGCTGTTTTCTATTTTCACACACTTTCCTTTGAAATGCTGTTACAGGGAGCCAAACATAAAACACTTAATATGTTATATTTATGTTATATTTATGTTACATATGTTGCATGTATGTTTTGTATTTTTTCTCGATGTTGAAATTTGTTACATTTAGTAACTAAATGATAGATTTTCTCTGCCGTTTGCAGTACTGTGTATCAAATCCTGAGCAAAAGTAATTTTCCAACATTGATTTTAATAAATGCTGGTATCTGTGATTTTCTTGCAGAGAATATTAAAGCTGTGGTGACCATAAAGCCTGATAAGCAGGTGTTTAAAGGAGAGCCAGTCACTCTGAGATGTGACATACAGGCAGGAGGAGACACTGAGTGGACTTACAGCTGGTATAAAGATGACAGTTTGTACCCAAACAGAAGAACACAGGAGTTCACAATCAGCTCTGTAACAGAGTCTAACGGTGGTAAATACACCTGCAGAGGAGAAAAAACACATGACTTTCAGAAATCAGAGATCAGTGATGCTGTTACACTGACTGTGTCTGGTGAGTCTGTGGATTTGTTTAATATTCTCATCAATTATACTGTATGTAATAATCTTATCACTGTGTATGAACTTGATTTAGTCTATTAGATTCTCCATGTTCTCTCTGTCAGATGTGGCTCAGGCAGTACTGAGTGTGTCTCCACAGAGCTGGCTGACTGAAGGAGACTCAGTGACTCTAAGCTGTGAGGTTACAGGCTCCTCTACAGGCTGGACATTCAGCTGGTACAGAGCTGTTCCTCACAGACAAGACTTCCAACAAATAAGAGTCATTCAGGGTGATGTTGTGTATCATGTAGAGCTTCTGTCAGACAGCAGAGGAGAAGCTGGAGACTCTTACACTCTCAGTCCTGCTGCTCTAAATCACACAGGAGTTTATGTGTGTAGAGCAGAGAGAGGAGCAGCAGCCTATCAGACACAGTACAGCTCTCCACAGCCTCTATGGATCACTGGTGAGCAAATACAGGAATGGATTAGTACATATGCTGTATTTATCAGATTCATTCTTTTAGTGAACAGTATGTTTGTTTAGCATTAGCATTTAGCAACATGCTACATGTGTATCTTCTGTTGATGTTCAGGTACATCTCCTCCAGTCTCTCTGATCATCAGTCCCAGCAGAACTCAACACTTTAGTGCTCACTCTCTCTCACTGAGCTGTGAGGGACAGAGTGACTCTACTGGATGGAGAGTGAGACGATACGCACACAGTGGGAAGGTGTCAGATTGTTCATCACTTACAGGATCTACATGCAACATCAGCTCCCTCCACACATCCCACACTGGAGTTTACTGGTGTCAGTCTGAATCTGGAGGAGGAAGTGATCCTCTCAACATCACAGTGCACAGTGAGTCTCCAGTGTTCACTAACAGTAACACTGGAACAAAGCCAAAAATAGTAACCTTTTAATTGTATATATTTAATTCTATATGTGTGTGTGTGTGTGTGTGTGTGTGTGTGTGTGTGTGTGTGTGTGTGTGTGTGTGTGTGTGTGTTTGGAAATGTAATTGTTGTAAGAAGTATTCTCATTTGTGTTATGAATAAAAGAATTTGAATTGTATGAAACACATTTCTTTAGAATTTCTGTCACATGATATGACAAATGAAAAATCAGAGATGATAACTGTTGTAGCACAGTTGCTGTTTTTGATCCTCTAGTCCTTCATCAGTGGTCACAGTATGCTGCCCACAGGATTTTGTTGGTTGGATAGTTTTGCTTGGTGAACTGTTGGTGAACCAGCAGTGACATTGAGGTGTTTAAAACTCCAGCAGCACTGCTGTGTCTGATCCACTCACGCCAGTACAACACACACCAACATACCACCACCACATCAGAGTCACTGCAGTGTTGAGAATGATACACCACACAAATAATACCTGCTCTGCGGTGGTTCTATGGGGTCCAGACCACTGAAAAACATGGTGAAGAGTAGCTGAGAAACAGATGGACTACAGTCTGTAATTGTAGAAAGTAGTTGTACAAAGTGCTCCTGATCAAGTGGTTTTAATGAAGTTGCTGGATGATGTACATCTTTATATATTTTCTTAAAAATCACATTTTAATTTGAAAACTTACATTTGATTATGGAGATAATCTATAAGCCTTTATTATGCAGAACGGTCAGATGTGCAGAAAATAAATAAACATAACAATTGTATTTAGGTACAAATTATTTAAAGATAATTCATAGAATAATGTAAAACAAGTGAGAAGAAGTATGATCTTAAATTGTGGCCAGCAATATTCCTAAACATACATTTCTATTATTTCACTTTCCAAACAGAAAACACCACATTCACTCTACTTTACCAAACTGTCTTTAACATTTATTAATAATAGAGTTCTCTGTGTTTTATTACTGTATTCTCCACACTTTCTGTTCTCTCTTTTCTTTTACTCTCTCCTACAGGTGGTGATGTGATTCTGGACAGTCCTGTCCATCCTGTGACTGAGAGAGATTCTCTGACTCTCCGCTGTTTATATCGCTCCACAAAGCCCTCAGACCCCACAGCTGACCTATATAAAGATGGATCTCTGCTCCAGACCCAGACTACAGGAGAGATGATCATCCATACTGTCTCAAAGTCAGATGAAGGTTTCTACCACTGTAAACACCCAGAGAAAGGAGAGTCACCAAAGAGCTGGATCTCAGTCAGAGGTCTGCTGCTCAGAAACAGAACATATCTAATAATTATAAATAATATTTTGATGAGAATGTGTTAAACAGTAGTTTGTGTTCTACATACAGTGATTGTGTGTTATTGTGTGTGTGTGTATCAGGTCTGTCCAGTTTAGGCGCTCCAGTCTCAGTGCTCAGTCTGCTCAGTAGTTTAATGGCTGTGTCTCCATATTTTGTTGTGTCCATCGTGCTGGGGGTCAAATGTTACAGAGCTAGAGGTAAGAGTGTCTCCCTGTGTGTTTCTTTAAAGTAACAGTAGTGTTTTTATAATACTATATAAAAATAGTATATTAAATCTGATTAAAAATATTTATCACTGTGTATTTTACAGATCAGCCTGATGAGGAGAACAGAACATAAGCAGTGATAGAAGCTAAAGCATCGTTCTGAATGATTTTAATCTTTTTTTATCTACATCTTTTTATATGTAACCTTGGTAATGATAAAATTAAATAAAATGTTTTCTTAAACGATTGTTTTTTCTTACCTCTACTTTACATGTACCTCACTGCCATGAATGTGCTTTAACTTACTGTAAATAATGAGGAACAGAATGGTCTCAGAATCAAATTAAACTCAGATTCAGACATCTGACACCTAATAACAGAAACATGCTACTTCTGAAATTATGTCTGTTTAGTCCCATAACTACTTCAGTTAGTTTAGAACAATAGCTGTTACAGAATAACATGTTTACATCTCACAGAAAATTAATCAAAGTAATTTAGAGTATACAGAATATACAAAGTGCACAGCTGAAGCTCTGAGGTGCATTTATAAAATAGAGACAAATGCATGTAGGACATTCTACACAGCATAGACAGACATAGTGAAAACTGCAAAGTGTAAACTTGAATAGTTTAAAAAGTTCTCAACAGATACAATACAAGAAATTATTGCACAAATATCAGCTCCATTTTTTAAAAATAGAAGATATGAGTTCCATGAACATGTTTATGTCTGTGTGTGTTCAGAAGCAACAGTCCTGCTAGGCCAGCATGTTGTGTATTGGTAAAGAGAGTTGAGTGGTTTGATGGACTGTAGAGGAAGATATGTGGTCTGAGTATATGTGTATGTGTTTAAGAGTTGAACAGGCCTGCATGTTGTGTATTGTTAAAGATCGGTGGCTGTGCTGAGGCAACGTAACTGATATAGATCTTGTATGAACAGGAATGCGGTTCTGATGATGTTCCTCTGTGGTCCTCACCACTCTCTGGAGAGACTTCTGTTCTGAGAGACTGCTGCTAAGACTGCTGGTCAGGATATTTTCTGTAGTGTCTTTGTAGAAAGTTGTGAGGATAGAAGGGGAAGGGTTGCTCTCCTCATCCATTGCAGGAAGTGAAGGTGCTGTTGTGTCCTCTTGACAAGGGAGATGGCGTGTGTAGTACGTCAGGTCGTCTATGATTTGCAACACTAGAAACTTGGTGCTGACTCCACAGTGTT
Source organism: Megaleporinus macrocephalus (assembly GCA_021613375.1). Taxonomy (NCBI): domain Eukaryota; kingdom Metazoa; phylum Chordata; class Actinopteri; order Characiformes; family Anostomidae; genus Megaleporinus; species Megaleporinus macrocephalus. Next base: position 17,985,587 of record CM038710.1, read on the forward strand.
ACCATGGATTGTAAGTGAAGTATGTAACATGGGGTTCCTTCTAAAGTCAACAGTAACAGTAAGTGGCAGATCTGACGGTCCAGCCTAATCAGCTCTGTGCTCAGTGACTGGAGGGCGTGTTGTTCTGGGGATGCCATGATGCTAGTTCTGGGAAAGCGGGAGAGGAGAAAACAGAAAAACAGGAGAGAAGAAAAGAGAGAAGAAAGAGTGAGATGTGTCGAGGTTAGCAACCCGCTAATTTGCTAGTTCAGGTGGAGTTTCAGGTGCTGCTCGCTCTGACGCTCTGACGTTTGTTCTGGGAGAGAGGGAGAGAAGAAAAACAGAGAGAAGAACGTGTGAGAAACTAAAATGGCTTTACCAAAATAAAAAAAACTAAACCAAAAAGGAAAAGGAGAAAAGAGGAAAACAAGGGAAATAGATTAAAGTTTTGATTAAAATTTTCTTTTTTATTTGTTTGTTTGTTTTGATTTTTATTAATTTAGTTTTATTTATTTATTTCTATTATTTTAACTTTTTTTTAAGACCACTGAAGAGACTTGAAGAACTCGAGAAAATTGAGAACAATGAGAGTATGGAAACTCTTAACCCTCTACCAATACTGGCTGTTTCAAAGACTTAATAAGAGACAAAGATCCAGCAACATGCCTCTGTGTCTCTCAGCTTATAAAGACCTGCCTTCATGTGTTGAGCATCAGGCACGATTGGCTCCAGAGGTCACCTGCTGCCTCCCCCTTGTGGCTGAGAAGTGGCCTAGCCCTGGAGCCAGCCCTTACAGTTTTATCTGCATTCAACATTCTGACCCAGTTTTTTAGAACAGAGGTTTGTGTGTGGAGGTTTGTATATTAATAAATGTGTTGTTAAACTTTTGGGAGATAAAAAGACAAAATAAATTTTAATTTAAATTCTAGTTGATAGTTTGACCCTTAACCAGAGTCAGAGCTGTCTGTGCTCTACTGGTCACACCTGCTCTAGCACTTCACCACAAGATGGTGAAGCATGTGTGTTATTTAAAGCCTGGCGTGACTGGCCGAGTGCTGCTGTCTCTATAGTTTCTTAGAGGTGTAGGAAACTTCTACTGACCACTGTGTCTTTCTCTTCTGCCATGAACTAATGAAAAAGGATTCCATCCATCCATTATCTTAATTCTTCTACAGGAGATGATGCAGTTATATCAGAAGTCAGGCCACAAACACATCTAACTCCTATCTGCTCTCAGTACCACATGCCCTTTTGCATGCAGCTAGTACTTTCTATAGTTTCCACTTGTGTGTCAAAGGAGTTGTTTCGTGCAGCAGCAGCCTGCGTTTACACGTGAACATCCTATTATAATATTTCTCACACAAAAACTGAAACTACTATAAAAAACTATAGGAGCATCTCAGTGGTCAAACTCAGAATACCACATCTGAGTGGTGAGAGCAGAGAAGAGTTAGATATGTGTTTGTGGTCTGACCTCTATTCTAATGGCATTGACTTTATTAGCCAACGTAGAACTGAAACCCACCCATGTTCTTTTTAAAGTCACCCATAACAAAACATGTCTGCTCTTGAGCTCCAACTAACTCTCCTGTAACATCTCACCTGAATTAGTTTGTACATACTTCTTCTGAAAAATGCCATAAGAGAAAACAAAATAAGTGGCCGAAAGGACAAGTTGTAGCTTATTGATAACTAAATTATACTACTGTTATACTAAATGTATTTATTCACAACTTACAATACAACTATCTAGACTGTATTTCTGTAAAGGTGAAAAACTACAGCTAGAATGTAGCCATTGATTCTGACACTGACATCAGTTTCAAGAAGCACAGCAGCAATGTTTACAAACCAGCACAATACCACAGTGTGTAATATTCTCTCCACTGCAGAGAGCAAGGTGTGTAATACATGGGGTCCTGTGGGGTCTTAGAACCCCTAATTAAGCGGGGCTGGGCTAAATGCTAAGCTAGGAAGTATAGCCTACAAACAATTGCTTTAAAGCATCTTTGTAACCACTGATTTCTCATTGAGCAACAAATATAATGAGATCAAATGGAAGACTTTCCTCTGTTGCATACTGAGGTTCATAGAGACATGGCTCCATAGCAACATGGCTATTAAACTAACAGGCTCCTCGGTTTTATATGCCAATAGGATTGGGCTGCCCACCACTCCCGGCAAGTGTGCTCACTGTCCCCTTGTGTGTATGTTCACTAGCGTGTGTGTATATGTTGGTGTTTCGTTGCAATGCAGGGGTTAAATTCTGCTTTGAGTAAACACAGTTTTTAACCACACATCAGCATCAGCACCACTACAGCAATTGAATAAGTAGCCATCCAACACAGGAGGAGCCAGCAGGGGGTGTACCAGGGGACATTTCACACACACATGCATACTTTGCTCTCATCCTAAGTGGATTACTGGAACACTGTTTTATCTGGTCTAATCTAGGGCCCAAAATACAGAGTTCAGAATCTCACTGCCTCAATACTCAGATGAACTAGCTTAGCAGGGTGAACGAGCTTTCTTCACCTGAAACCCTGTGAGTGGTTTTAAAAAGATTTTTAAAACATACTTACCTAGTAAGTTTAAAATTAAATATAATTAAACTGTGTCGTCTAAGTTGTGTATTTTATTATTTCTTATATACATATTATATCATTTATCATATTATAGAGAAACACTAACAGCTCTTTTAAAATTATACAACGGTTCTTTCAAACAGTGTATGTGTGTGTCTTTACCAGAGCTCTTAAATAGACAGGACACCCTCTGTCGACTATGTGTGTGGTGGGTGAATTAGGCCTATATGTGTGCAGTAGTCTCTACACACGCACGTCATGAAAAACAAGACAACGATGATGTAATTTCTCAGTCAATGTGCACTCATGCACAGTGGAAAGCAGTACTGACTGACAGTGATACACATTAAACCATTAACCATTAAACATTCAGCCAAGCCAGCCTGTACATTGTGTTTTATATCTGAAAAGGTAAAAAAAAAGAAAACTGGAGGAGTTTGAATGGGTCTGGTGCAGCTGATATAATTAATAATAGTATTTTCTATATTTGTGCAGGTGCTATATTTAAGTTTGTCAATAGTGGATTAAAGATGAACTGATTGATAAATACTGTTTGGTTATACCTCATTCTCCTCTGTATAGCTTTCCTCATACCTAGAGCGACAGATGGAGCAAAGGTGAGTTTATAGGTGATTGTGGGAGCTCTGGGCCTTCAGGTGTGACTGTGCCACAGGTGCAAATGGTTAATTTGGCTCAAAGTCAGGTAGGGGGTCTCCATTGTAGAATTGTGCTTAGGGCCCCACAAAGGTCTCTCTTCCTCCCTCTTTCTCTGTCTCTGCCCCATCTCTCTCTCTCTCTCTCTCTCTCTCTCTCTCTCTCTCAAGCGTGTATTCTGCGTGTAAGAACAGGAAATGTTGAGTTTTGAACACAGAAGAGTCAGTCAGTCGTTACTGGGTCAGGATGGAGGTCAGTTCACTCTCTGTGACGCTCTGTGAGTAAAGCTTCTCTTTATATCTTCATTAGTTTCAGTGCTGCTGTATGAAGTTGTTGATAAAGTCATTGTCTGTAATTCAGCTGCTTTACAAGCTATTATTTGATCTTAAAGTCAGTTTCAGTATCAGGAGTTTCAGTTCCAGGTACTTTGATGATGAGCTCCAGTCTGGTCTTGTTGTGAGAGATGTTGTGAATTAAGTACAGAAAGACTAAATCTAGACTTTTTAGACTCTTTGCTGTGACTATATTCTGCTTTTATTTCTAATTTAGGATGAATGTGTTTCCTGTAGGATTAATAAATGTATTGAGGAGGATAGTATAAATAGTTTGGACAGTAGAAAAGAACTGGAGAAAAATAATCTGCATTTTAGAATTTCAGCATCACTCAGTTGCTCCATTAGACATTTCAGTGACAGAGCCCTCCATGAAGCTGCCTAAAGCTGCTCTCACTTATTTGATTGTCATGGTAAAGACGTTTTTAAGAGCTCTGCAGCTGTTCCATCACTTGTCTTCATGTATTTGAGAGTTCAGTAAAAGTTGTTTCTGAATCTCAGTGAATTTCTGGTGAAACACTGAAAATGTGTAATACATTATGTAAAACATTACCTGCTTCAAGTTCTGCTCTGCAGGTGAGACACAGAACCAGGTTCAGTTGATGTCAGTAACAGTGAACATAGTCTGCTTTAGGGTAATTAGCTCTGGAGACCCCCTATGGCCCACTCAAGCTGCACCGTCCTAGACCTGGGCAATACAAAAGATCATAAAGACATAGAGACACAATAGGTTGTGGATTTCAGCAGCTGTATTTTCAGCATCAGTATGAGTTGTTATTATCTTGTCTGCTGTGTCTGACTGTCTTTTAAATATTTATGAATATCATATTTACTCCATTACAACATACTGAAATAAACTGGCTCTGCTTGAAAGCGTTAACTGCGAAAGCTTTTTGAAAGACGCTGGGGCATTATGGGAAATGTAGTCCCTGTAGTGAACTTGCGTAGTGTGTCATGTAGTTCTGGAGAGAGAATTGACGTTTAAGAGCTAAACAGCGTTTCACACATTCAAAGAAATGCTGTCAGAGAGAGAGAGAGAGAGAGAGAGAATGTGTGTGTGTGAAGGGAGGGCGCGCAAGAGAGAGACAGAGAGACAGAGATAGAGAGAGAGAATGTGTGTATGTGAGAGAGAGGGAGAGAGAGAGAGAGAACGAGAGAGAGACAGAGTGAGACAGAGATAGAGAGAGAGAGAATGTGTGCATGTGAGAGAGGGGGAGGGAGAGAGAGAAAGAGAGAGACAGAGATAGAGAGAGAGCAACAGGGATAGAGAGAGAGAGAGAATGTTTGTGTGAGAGAGAGATAGAGGGAGGGAGAGAGAGACAGAGATAGAGAGAGAGTGACAGGAATAGAGAGAGAGAGAATGTGTGTGTGTGAGAGAGGGAGGGAGAGAGAGAAAGAGAGAGACAGAGAAAGAGAGAGAGCGACAGGGATAGAGAGAGAGAGAGGATGTGTGTGTGAGAGAGAGAGTGGGAGGGAGAGAGAGAAAGAGAAAGACAGAGAAAGAGAGAGAGCGACAGGGATAGAGAGAGAAAGAGGATGTGTGTGTGTGTGAGAGAGAGTGGGAAGGAGAGAGAGAAAGAGAGAGACAGAGAAAGAGAGAGAGTGGCAGGGATAGAGAGAGATAGAGGATGTGTGTGTGTGAGAGAGAGACAGAGATAGAGAGAGAGCGACAGGGATAAAGAGAGAGAGAGAGAGAGAGAATGTGTGTGTGTGAGAGAGGGTGAGAGGGAGGGAGAGAGAGAAAGAGAGAGACAGAGAAAGAGAGAGAGCGACAGGGATAGAGAGAGAGAGGATGTGTGTGTGTGAGAGAGAGAAAGAGAGACAAAAAGAGAGAGAGCGACAGGGATAGAGAGAGAGAGAAAGAATGTGTGTGTGTGAGAGAGAGGGAGGGAGAAAGAGAAAAAGAGACAGCGATAGAGCGACAGGGATAGAGAGAGAGAGAGGATGTGTGTGTGAGAGAGAGAGAGTGGGAGGGAGAGAGAGAAAGACAGAGAAAGAGAGAGAGCGACAGGGATAGAGAGAGAAAGAGGATGTGTGTGTGTGTGAGAGAGTGGGAGGGAGAGAGAGAAAGAGAGAGACAGAGAAAGAGAGAGAGTGGCAGGGATAGAGAGAGATAGAGGATGTGTGTGTGTGAGAGAGAGACAGAGATAGAGAGAGAGCGACAGGGATAAAGAGAGAGAGAGAATGTGTGTGTGTGAGAGAGAGAGAGGGAGGGAGAGAAAGAAAGAGAGACAGAGATAGAGAGCGACAGGAATAGAGAGAGAGAGAGATAGAGAGAGAATGTGTGTGTGTGAGAGAGGGTGAGAGGGAGGGAGAGAGAGAAAGAGAGAGACAGAGAAAGAGAGAGAGCGACAGGGATAGAGAGAGAGAGGATGTGTGTGTGTGTGTGAGAGAGAGAGAAAGAGAGACAAAAAGAGAGAGAGCGACAGGGATAGAGAGAGAGAGAAAGAATGTGTGTGTGTGAGAGAGAGGGAGGGAGAAAGAGAAAAAGAGACAGCGATAGAGAGACAGGGATAGAGAGAGATAGAGAATGTGTGTATGTGAGAGAGAGGGAGAGAGAGAGAGATGCTATGCTAACATTATCTGTAAGGTTACAAGTACTCAGAATTGTTTTTCATTAGACAGTGAAGATATATAAAAAAAAAAACACTGCCTGTAAGGTGAGACTAGAGAGTAAATGTACTAAGATCAGCCATAACATCAACACCACCTCCTTGTATTAGTGCTCATTATCCATTTAATCAGTTTTGTAGCTACTTTGTAGTTCTACAATTACAGACTGTAGTTTATCTGTTTCTCTGTATACTTTCTTACCCCCTTAAACCCTGTTCTTCAAAGTCTGGGCCCCCACAGGACCACCACATAGCAGATATAGATCATTCTCAGCACTGCAGTCACACTGATGTGGTGGTGGTGTGTTAGTGTGTGTTGTGCTGGTGTGAGTGGATCATATAATAGATTAATTGTACAGCAGCAGGCAGTGATGGGCAGGTAGTGTAAACATTGGTAACTGTAAACTGTCCAGTAAAGCAGAGTCTCATAGCAAGTGAAGAAGTGCAGCTGTGCAGTGATGGTAAATAGGTGTGTCATCAGTCTATGGTGGGTACAGGAGGGGGTTAAGATTAGTCTAGGTGTATAAAAAGCCATTATGGAGTCTGCAGATGGTGGAACAGATGATCTGGTACCTTCTGCCAGATCATCACCTTCTGCAGGAAGGCAAACGAGCCCATGACGGGTGGGAGGGGTCAGCCACGATGCGTGCCTTTCGAATGTGCCGCTTCTGGTAGGAGGTGTAGATCCAGTTGTAGAGAGTGTGTTCAGGCTGAGCAGTTTTAGCTTAACATTGTTGTGGTATGACTGTGTTGAATGCTGAGCTGAAGTCTATGAACAGCATTCTAACATAATTGTGTTTTAGTGAGAAGTGAATGGAGGAGGATACGGAATCGTCTGTAGACGGGTTAGACTGATTTGCAAACTGAAATGGATCCAGTGTGGAGGGACCACTTAAAGCACTTCATAGTGAGTGGACTGAGAGCTATAGGTTGGTAAACATTGATGTTGAAGATATTACAAGCTGGTTTTCACATTCCCTCAGCACTCGACCAGTTATGTTGTCAGAAGCAGTAGCCTTCCGAGGGTTAACATACCCTGTAGATAGACATAATACTTGGTGGGTGTGCGGAGGGGTGGTCTTCCTCACAGGTTGTTGCTGCTTCAAACCACGTGTAAAAATCATTTACTGAATTTCCACTTTCTGCCACGCTGGAGCTTCTGATGCAGCCTCTTCCTGCCAGTGAATGAATCCCGAGATCCTTCAAAGCACCACTCACCACTACCACATCAGTGTCACTGCAGTGCTGAGAATGACTCACCCCTCAAATAATACCTGCTCTGTGGTGGTCCTGTGGGAATCCTGATCATTGAAGAACAGGGTGAAAAAGTGGTAACGAAGTATGCAGAGAAACAGATGTTTGTAATTGTCAAACTACAAAGTGCACATTGTTATTGTTTATTTATTTATTAATTTATTTATTTTTGTCCTTTAAAACATGTACACTGATTTTGTTTTTTCATTCTAATCATGTGATGGTAACAGTAGTCATGGTGATGGTAAACAGTGAATAGTGAATAGGTTGTAAATGATGTTCATGGTGATTATTACTGTCTGATCTGAGCTGATTCTCATGTTCTCTGTTTCTCTCCTACTTTAGTGCTGACTGTACTCATCCACTGTGGACAAACTCAGAGTGAGTCATTACATGAAGATCTACTGCAGTATTTCACTGTATTTACACACATTCACATCTTATTCTTCATATTTAATACACAAACATTACCATAACCAGCTCTGAGGACAGGACCGGTATGGAAGGTGTGTTTTTGTGAGGACAGCTACTTTTTCTGGAGCAGCTTGTATTACAAAACAATCTAATCAACAGTGACACAATGGATTCTCTACTGATCTCAGAGCAGCTGTGATCTCAGAATTATTATTTACTATATTTAGCTCTACAAAAGAGGCTACAGTACTCAGACCGACTCTGTTTTCTTTTTGTTTAGCAGTTTGTAAGATGATGCAATCTGTTGAATTCATACTCCAATCAGAAAGTTGTCTTGTGCACTCCTTTCATAGGAAATAAAGAAAAGCATCATCCCTCATTCTCAGTGTTAGCATTACCAGCTGTTCACATACCAGTCTAGTAGAAACTTTGCTAGATCAAAATCAAAATTCTTCATCGCTTTACTTGTCAAGAGCAATAGATCAGTTACATTTCAGCCGTTCATATTTAGTTATTAATTCCATTGTTGTGTTTAGTTTCATTCTGATTTCTTTGGTCTCATATCTGATTTTAGACCAAAATAATAATAAAAATAGAAAAATAGTCATACAAACTTCAGCAGGATTTAATAAGAAGTTTTAGTGCAGTTATCAGAACATTTTTAAAAGATACTTTGTACTTTTACTGTAGTTGCTTTATATGAAGGTGCCTTTACTTTTGTCAGTATTTTACACAAGTATCAATATTTTTACTTGAGTATTTATTTATGATACTCACCCACCTCTGATGTGACTGTTTAATTCCTGCTCCTTTTGTGATTAAAATATATATATGAAGGATGTGTAAAGTGAGATCCTGCGCCCGATAGAACACATAATATGTATGTTTTCAACTAAAGACAAATCTAAAGCCCTAAAGTTTAGTTTAATTTAGGAATATTTTTGTTGTCAGTGATCTGCAAACTTTGTACTTACGCTGCACTTTACCTACAAAAACTAAAATGTTCTGTGTCAAAATGTAAAACCAAAAATGTGCTTTACTTTTAATCAGTGGAACCAGGTTTTTTTTAGGTCATTTTGATCCAATAATTGAATCAAATTTAAACAAAATAGGGCAACAGGTACAATAATATAGTTCTCACTGTTCAGTTATTCATTCAGGTGTGTACATTTGTCCACCACTTCTGAACTACAAGCATGTTATGGTGTAAAGCAGGTTTTTCAACTTTATAACCCATGAACTCATTCACAGAAAGCCAAATAAAACTTTCTGAAAGCTGACTAAGCTGCATTGTAAGCCGTTGTAAAATACATTACATACATACATCTATGACCACTTCACAACTGAACAACTGACAACATCATGACCATTCCTTGTTCTGCTTGCATGTACTGCCTAGTGTACTGATGAAGTAAGAACCTGATTTTGCCAGCAAACAGGCTTAAAAGTAGTAAACATGCTCAGGGGCGTAGCAGCAAATTCTGGGCCCTGTACCCCTCCATGTCAGTGGGCCCCTAACCATGCCAGTACACGAGGAACGTAAGCAAAAAATAAAAAATCCAGATTTTCATGGGCCCCTCTCCTTACTCAGGCCCTGGGTAGTCAGGTCCACTTTTCCCCCCACTACCACGGCCATAAACATGCTAAACAACTCCATTATTCATATCAAAGACATAAATAACATATGATGATATTGACTGTAAAACTGAAATGGAAATCTCTACAGAATGTCATTTGAATGTCTTACATGCTTTAAATGTTTGTATTTCAGTTAAAAATAACATCAAACACAGGCTGAATATCAAACATCTCCCCACTTCCTAGACATAATAATAAAGTAATGCTAAAATTGTAAAGTAAAGTAAACAAAACAGTAAAGTAATGTAAAATGAGTCAAGTGTGGATGTTTGGTTGAATCCCAAAAGACTATTTTTATGTGTCCTGTGATGGACTGACGGCCTGTCCAGTGTGTTTCCTGCCTTTCACCCAGTGAGTGCTGGGATAAGCTCCGGTTTAGAGGATGAGTGAATAAGTGAGAGTATTTTAACTTTAATATAAAGTGTTGAAGTGCAGGAGCTATTTAATATTCAGTCCAGCACTGCTGGATTAGTACAATATTAGACACACGGTGGTGATTTGGAGACTAAAAGTTCTAATAAAGTGAAAGTTTTTGCTTTAAACACTGTTTTTACCACATGTTCATTATTATATGAGAAAAAGTTAAAAAGTCCATTAAATGATCTCAATATGTGACCAAACAAAATGTCTCCTCATTCAACAGTTTATGATTCCTTAGCATCCTCTAAATGAGCTTCATTTGTAGCAGAGTGTTTATGTTGATCATTATTAGTAATAAATTATTTAAATGATTTAATAAATTGTGTATTTATCATATTTATTTCTGGCCACTGTTTTATAAAAGCTGTACTTCACATTGTGTGTAAGAAACATCCTGTTACAAAATCAAAGCAGCACACTGGCTCTCACAGTGTTTAACAAATCTCTTCCACATGCTGTGTGTGGAGAGATCAGCTTATAGATACAGAGAGAAATATTGCTTATTGATTATGTGAATAGTTTCTTATACAAATAACTAAACAAACTACAAGCCTATAAACACCTGCCACCAGCTCCTCTCTCCTCTTTCTACTTCTTCTCCTTCTTATTCATTCTGTTCATCATATCAGCTCTGTTGTTTTAGATGTTCTGCGTTAGACAACTTTTATTTTACACACTGAAACTTCTCCATCAACACTGATGAACTGTTTGTTTCACTCTCAGAGAAAGAAATGTAGTAACAGAGTAACATTAGTAAAATATATTGAACTTACAGGTGACAGAATTTCAGCTCAGAGCTCTGAGCATTAAAAATGAGAAAATAAACTACAACAGAAACCATAAGAACAAAGCTCTGATTGGTTAAAGGTCTGAAACTTGCTTTGCTGAGTTTCTCTTATAAGTTAAACTGTGTATTTTGGGGAGATTAGACTTTTTAAACATCCTCCTTCATTTGTAGAACACAAGATCATAAACATTTACAGTTACACAAAATATAAACAGAAATGAAATATGATAAATATAAAGTCTCCACACATTTCACACTCGTCTAAACACACTGATACACATTCCTCATCATGTAGCTACTCAGAACAACTTATGAACACAGAAATGTTTCTGTTTCTATCAGCACTCACTCTCGTCCAGCAGCAGCTCTGTGTTCAGAGCAGTCCGAGCAGGTCAGCAGATCATGCAGGCGTGTCTGACGAGAGATGAGCTTGTTGTTTAAATGAATAACATTGTTTAACTATATTCCAGTATAGAGACGTTTTAGACAATTATTGATCCAAATAAGCTCAAACACCAACAATAACACATCATTTTTATATCATCCTAAATAAACAAGCATCTCCAAAATAGTAACTTTACAGAGAGAGACCAAAAACATTCTTCACTTTCAGTGTAAGTCAAAGTAAAGAGCTTTTATACAAAGCAGTTCTGGAGCTTTTCTAAACATCAGTTCATCATAAAACTTCTACACAAAGTAACAAACAGCTTTCACAGTCCAAAGACAGAGGAAATCAAAACTGAAAAAACAGAGATACATGTTTTTCTTTGCACAGTGACGATATTTAATACATCTATAAATTGTAATTTTAAGTTAATGTTATTAATACATAATATATAAAGATAAAACAGGTTCTTAAATAATAAATACATACATTAATAGAACATAAAAATATTAAACTCATTAGTTTCAGTACATTAAACTGATAAACTACTTATACTGTAAAGAGAAAATCAGCTTTAGTAACTTCATCATTTCACACCAACAGAACACATCAAACCAACTGTGAGGGCGGAGCCTCAGAGCTCAGTCTATACTGGAGACACAGTTACTCTGATCTGTGAGCTGCCGTATTCTGCTGGATGGACGATTTTCTGGAAGAAAGACAAACAGGATTTACCACCTCAGAGCACATACAGTATAACAGTGTCTGATTCAGGAGAGTATGAGTGTGGAGCGTTCAGGGAAGGCTATTATACAGAGTTCAGTGATCCTGTCAGGATTACAGTGGGAGGTACGTTTATATTCAATTTCCTTTTTTATGAATTTCTTGATTTTAGAATATTTACAATTTAGAATTAATATTTAGAGTATATGTGGATCATTCTTAAAAACGTATACTATTTAAATCTAAATATATACTAAAATTATAATTTATAAGGATTATCTTGTGAGAGACTAGGTTCCAAATTCTAACTGTAACTACTGAAACACTTTTTTTTCAGTAAATAAATATTTTATGCTTTGATGAAAAATATTATGATTGTATGTGTGTATGACTGTTCAAAGCTGTGTTTGCTAGTCGTGTACTGTCGAGTGTATTTAAGTGAAAAGGACTACAAACACAGTCACTACTGAAACATTTAGTAAAGTTTTAGCAGTGTTTTGATTGTTTAATATTTAATATTCAATTCATTTGTTTTATAATTACAGTGTAGAGGAATTAAAAGCTAAAATAATTTCAAATATAGGATGATTCGTATACATCACAAGTATTTATATCCTTAAACAGAGAGACCACAGCCTACAGTGAGAATACAGCCAGCTGATCATGTACTGATGGGAGAAAGAGTCACTCTGACATGTGAAATAGAAAGTGGAGATTACTGGAATTATGAATGGTATCAGAATAATAATCTTATCAGTGATGCTAAAAGGAAGGAATATATAATCTCTAATGTTGATCAGTATCATGCAGGTGTTTATACCTGTAAGGGAACACAGTCAACAGACCGAATATACACACACACCAGCGAAGCTGTTTCACTGACTGTATCAGGTGAGTGTAATGTCTTTTTAATTTTTACAATTTTAGTAGTATATTGCAGAATTTAATTTTTTTCTTAATTAAATGTAAATACAATTCATACACAAGCCCACAGCAGCAATTACAACTAGATTTATTTTGTCAGAGCTGAAGTACAGTGATAATAAAATGTAACTGTAAACGTGTGATTGTTATTCTGTTATTAATACATCAGAAATAGATCAGTAGGATATTGACTGCCAGGAAAAAAGGATAAAATAATTTTTTTATATTACAATTTGTATCCAATATATACAAGACATCTATAATCATATTCACATTAGTCTTAAATCAAATGCAATTATAGAGATTTATATTTTTAAAACTGCATTTGAAACTGAAAACGTCCATAATGTTCTACCATCTAAAGATTATGAGTATGTACATCACAAAACATATTTAACATCTTCAAACAGGGAGACCAAAATCTACAGTGAGAGTGCAGCCAGCTGATCATGTACTGATGGGAGAGAGAGTCACTTTGACATGTGAAATAGAAAGTGGAGATTACTGGAATTATGAATGGTATAAGAATAATAACCTTATCAGTGGTGCTAAAAGGAAGGAATATATAATCTCTAATGTTGGTCAGTATCATGCAGGTGTTTATACCTGTAAGGGAACACAGTCAACAGACCGAATATACACACACACCAGTGAAGCTGTTACACTGACTGTATCAGGTGAGTGGAACATCTGTTTTAATTAAATTTTTTATTCCAGATTTTGTTTTTTAAATTTAAATGTAAATACAGTTAAATTGTGATGTTGTAGTTGTACTTTCTGTGTGTATGTTCATCATAAAGGACGTAATTCTAATTCAAATGTTTTCTTATTTGAATTTCTGTGTAGGATGGCTATAAAATGTCCTACTGATATTTAATACTGATATTAAGAATATTTTATATTCAGTGTTTTAATAGTATAACTCTGACATATTAATGAACAGAATAATAATCTCTCATGTGTTACTGTATTTCATGGTTGTTGTGCTCCAGCTCTGCTAATATGAACATGTATGTGCAGCTCTATTGAAAACAGCATGTTCACTGTCAATGAGGCAGCAGCTCGTTAATAAACCCTGACTGTTTGTAACGAGTGTGTTAAAATAAAGAAAGCACTAAAATGTTAAGGTCAGTGTTCCTCCAGACTCAGTGTCCCTCTGACAGTCCAGCGAGCTTCTACCTGAAGCCGGTCACAACATCACTGACATTGGTGCTTCTGCAGCCACAAGCTTTCCTAGTGGAGCAAAAATAACTTCCTAACAAAACAACAAGAAATCACAGACCTGTCCTCCACCTGCTATCCAGTGTTACATAATCAGTAGTAACAGTTACTTTCACTCCCTCCACAATCTACACAAACATCTATCTACACAACAAACCTACAAACATTAGACTGTTTAGTATCTTCCTCTTACTGAACACCCCACACTAAAAACCCCTCCCAACATCCCACCCACAGTGTTTGATTGACAGGTGTGTGTTGCTGACAGTGGAAAGATCACAGCAGTAATTACACATACATTTATTTTAACAGAGCTGAAGCACAATGATAATAAAATGTAACTGTTAATGTGTGATTGTTACTCTGTTAATCTGAGCAGTAAAATGAAAACTGATGAGAAAAGTCAGAAGATGTTTCCATATTAAAATATGCAGCTAATATCTACAGAAATCCATAATGACGTACATTTACTTTAAAAAAAAACAGAATTATTTATATATTTGCATTTGAAATTGAAAAAAAATCCATAATATTGTATCATATAATGATTATGATTATGTACATCACAAAACATATTTAACATCTTCAAACAGAGAGACCAAAATCTTCAGTGAGAATACAGCCAGCTGATCATGTACTGATGGGAGAGAGAGTCACTCTGACATGTAAAATAGAAAGTGGAGATTACTGGAATTATGAATGGTATCAGAATAATAATCTTATCAGTGGTGCTAAAAGGAAGGAATATATAATCTCTAATGTTGATCAGTATCATGCAGGTGTTTATACCTGTAAGGGAACACAGTCAACAGACCGAATATACACACACACCAGTGAAGCTGTTACACTGACTGTATCAGGTGAGTGAGACGTCTTTCTCTCTTTATTTCCATCACTAAGAGTTTAAAGTGTAGAGATTCATTATTAGTATATGGTCATCTATTTTAGTTCCTAATAATCCATAAGAAGGAAAAATATCCAGGACTGTAATCTGGACTCCAGGTCTGAATCTGAAGATCTCTGGTCTAGATGTATCTGCTCTTAGCAACACGTTGTTAGAGGCTGTAAAGCTAATTTACTTCATTAAAGCAAAACTGGTCACTTTGAGCTGTTCAGACTTTAATACATCCAGCAGGATATAAAAATATTTACATTTACATTTTTTGTGATTGTTCTACATTTTGTATATCTCTCTCAAATACACATGTACGAGAAAAAGAACATCCTGTGTTTTTACATGTGCACAGCTGACAAACTGCTTTCTTAATCTTGTGTACCAATTTTGTACAAACTACACAAACAGAATGAATCTAAATATAAACACATTTAACTTCTTCAAACAGAGAGACCAAAATCTACAGTGAG
Source organism: Megaleporinus macrocephalus (assembly GCA_021613375.1). Taxonomy (NCBI): domain Eukaryota; kingdom Metazoa; phylum Chordata; class Actinopteri; order Characiformes; family Anostomidae; genus Megaleporinus; species Megaleporinus macrocephalus. The sequence continues at coordinate 18,000,880 of CM038710.1, forward strand.
AGTACAGCCAGCTGATCATGTACTGATGGGAGAGAGAGTCACTCTGACATGTGAAATAGAAAGTGGAGATTACTGGAATTATGAATGGTATAAGAATAATAATCTTATCAGTGGTGCTAAAAGGAAGGAATATATAATCTCTAATGTTGGTCAGTATCATGCAGGTGTTTATACCTGTAAGGGAACACAGTCAACAGACCGAATATACACACACACCAGTGAAGCTGTTACACTGACTCTATCAGTAAGAGTTTAAAGTGTAGAGATTCATTATTACTATAAATCATCATCCTGTAATAAATATATTGTCGCTGTCTAATGAAAAACAAGTATCTCCAAAATTGCAACTTTACATACATTACTTTCAATGTAAAAACCTTTTCAGCTTCAGGATTGATACAAAAATAACACGTTTCTCCAGTTAATTAGGAATCATTAACATTAGTAACACATTTACAATTCTGTTACTGCTACACCTTTTCAGTAGATTTACTCTGTTTTCTGAAAAATATCAGCTTTGTGTCTCATTGTGAGTTCAATTTATTGTCTGTGTTACATTAAACCAACAAGAAGTTACATTTCTAAATAATATAAATCCAACTGACTAAATTCTATTAACTGAACTTTGTTCTTCATCAACAGTAAAAGTTAGACCTACAATCACCTCAAGTCCTGAAGGAGCTGTACTGATAGGAAACACAGTTAATCTGTACTGTAATCTCAGTCCATCTGCTGGATGGACGTTTTACTGGTCCAAACACACACAGACCTCTGAGAAGAAGACCATCATCAACATCTACACCATCAGATCAGTTACTATCTCTGATGGAGGTCAGTACAGGTGCAGAGCTGGCAGAGGAAACCCAGCCTACTACACACACTACAGTGATGCACTCTGGGTAAATGTTACCAGTGAGTAAGAGATTTTTACTGAGTGATACTATATAATCCTGAACTGTAAAAGTATGTAGAATCAAATGAACTGCATTACAATTACATGCATGTAAAAGCATCAGAAATCTGAGGGTCTATTCATGTACTAGTTTGATCCAGATTAATATTAAAATAATCATACATTGTTCAATTGTCAAAACCTGTTTCTGGAAAAGTTGGGACATTGTATAAGATGTGATAAAAACAAGAATCCGATCAACTCATAAAAGTTCAAAGTAACTATTTTTAATGTATTTGATTTTAAAGTGAGTACCAGGAGTACAAGGAATTTTTTTCAGAGCTGGTGTCTTCATTTAACAATTCCAATAAAAAAAAAATATAGAAAAAAATATAGAAAAATATATACTATATATACCTATATATATATATATATATATCTCAGGCAAGAATTGCAGTTTTAACAGCTGTTTTCTATTTTCACACACTTTCCTTTGAAATGCTGTTACAGGGATCCAAACATAAAACACTTAATAAGTTATATTTATGTTATATTTATGTTACATATGTTGCATGTATGTTTTGTATTTTTTCTCGATGTTGAAATTTGTTACATTTAGTAACTAAATGATAGATTTTCTCTGCCGTTTGCAGTACTGTGTATCAAATCATGAGCAAAAGTAATAATTTTCCAACATTGATTTTAATAAATGCTGGTATCTGTGATTTTCTTACAGAGAATATTAAAGCTGTGGTGACCATAAAGCCTGATAAGCAGGTGTTTAAAGGAGAGCCGGTCACTCTGAGATGTGACATACAGGCAGTAGGAGACACTGAGTGGACTTACAGCTGGTATAAAGATGACAGTTTGTACCCAAACAGAAGAACACAGAAGTTCACAATCAGCTCTGTTACAGAGTCTAACGGTGGTAAATACACCTGCAGAGGAGAAAAAACACATGACTTTCAGAAATCAGAGATCAGTGATGCTGTTACACTGACTGTATCTGGTGAGTCTGTGGATTTGTTTAATATTCTCATCAATTATACTGTATGTAATAATCTTATCACTGTGTATGAACTTGATTTAGTCTATTAGATTCTCCATGTTCTCTCTGTCAGATGTAGCTCAGGCAGTACTGAGTGTGTCTCCACAGAGCTGGCTGACTGAAGGAGACTCAGTGACTCTAAGCTGTGAGGTTACAGGCTCCTCTACAGGCTGGACATTCAGCTGGCACAGAGCTGTTCCTCACAGACAAGACTTCCAACAAATAAGAGTCGTTCAGGGTGATGTTGTGTATCATGTAGAGCTTCTGTCAGACAGCAGAGGAGAAGCTGGAGACTCTTACACTCTCAGTCCTGCTGCTCTAAATCACACAGGAGTTTATGTGTGTAGAGCAGAGAGAGGAGCAGCAGCCTATCAGACACAGTACAGCTCTCCACAGCCTCTATGGATCACTGGTGAGCAAATACAGGAATGAATTAGTACATGTTTGTTTAGCATTAGCATTTAGCAACCTGCTACATTTTGCTAAATGCTACATGAATCTTCTGTTCATGTTCAGGTACATCTCCTCCAGTCTCTCTGATCATCAGTCCCAGCAGAACTCAACACTTTAGTGCTCACTCTCTCTCACTGAGCTGTGAGGGACAGAGTGACTCTACTGGATGGAGAGTGAGACGATACACACACAGTGGGAAGGTGTCAGATTGTTCATCACTTACAGGATCAACATGTAACATCAGCTCCCTCCACACATCCCACACTGGAGTCTACTGGTGTCAGTCTGAATCTGGAGGAGGAAGTGATCCTCTCAACATCACAGTGTACAGTGAGTCTTTATCAATATTAGCAGTAAACAGGGTCTGATATCCAGGACTACATATTTTTGGGTAGGCTATTTATTCACCCAATGTATTAATCAATTAAAAAACCTTTCCTACATAACACGTCAGTGTAGGAGGATGTTATGATGCCTGAATAATAACATTTATAACAAGCAAGTTCCTGGTTATTAACTATTTATGTGTTACTGCTTTTAGGGAATTAAGAGTAATCAGTGCCCAAATCGAGGAACGCTTTTCCTCTGTACATTTTGGGCTCCAGCAGCTTATCTTAGCTTAGTATACCAGACAAAAGGATTTTATTTTTTAATGATTACCTCACTTTCAGAACATTTTTTTTATTTGTAAAATTTGTACCTTTTAAATTTCTTTACTTTTTCGTCTCTGTATTATATTTGACCTGTTTTGTGATCTATTTGTAAAGTTTAGTCTAAGAAGACACTATATAATCAAAACATAATAAATAATGTGGTGCCTAATCATTATTTTAATAATGGGTGTGTGTGGAATGCATTTATTAAGCTACATAAAATATATGATAATATAACTAATTAGTGCTGTCACAATAAACAGTAATTCATTTGTAATAATTGTTTCTACTGATTCTTAATAAATAAACATCCTGTAAATTAACACTGGCCCCTTCACTGAAGCGCAGTTCTACTGTAGTTACAATGTAAACCTAAGAAGATGTTACTTCACCTCAGTTTACTTCCTCTCTCCTACAGATGGTGATGTGATTCTGGACAGTCCTGTTCATCCTGTGACTGAGAGAGATTCTCTGACTCTTCACTGTTTGTATCGCTCCACAAAGCCCTCAGACCTCACAGCTGACCTCTATAAAGATGGATCTCTGCTCCAGACCCAGACTACAGGAGAGATGATCATCCGTACCGTCTCAAAGTCAGATGAAGGTTTCTACCACTGTCAGCACCCAGAGAAAGGAGAGTCACCAAAGAGCTGGATCTCAGTCAGAGGTGAGAAAGCAGTTTCATGTTATTTTCATTCTGTAAGTCTACAGTACATACACTGTACATGCAAATTCCCATCTTTCCTTCTCCAGCTTCAGGTTCTGGATCTACTGGTGTACCAGTAGGGCTGACAGTGGGACTGAGTTTAACCTTGTTCTTCATTATCATACTGGGCCTGATTTGTTACTGCAAGAAAAAGAAAGGTTTGTAAACATACACTCTGTCTGTCCTGTATCAGTGTAAATGGATCTTTGTCTCCCTCTACTGGAAATCAGCAGTTAAACCTATCTCTCTCAGGAACCACACCACTGCAGGCACACACGGCACTAGCATTAAGATACACATAATTGTTTCTCTGAAGTAGCTTTGATGATGTGAGAAGACAGTAGCATCTCTGATAACTCACTTCTTCTGTTCCAGATGATTCTGCTGCTCAGCCAAGTGATGTAACTTACGCTCAGATTGTGGCTAAAAAAAAACACAAAGGAAACAGTAAGAACTGCAGAACTACAATAACAGAAACATATTCTCTCTTAAATTCATATTAATCTATAGTATAATCTATATTATTTCTGTATCAGATAAAACACCGACAAGACCAAATGATGTGACGTATTCCCAAATTAAGATGAAAAACTTTAACCGCCATGGAAAAGGTGTGTGTTATTCACTATGTATCCTCTGCTAATTGGGATTAATAACTTTGTTTATTTGTTAAACCAAATAAACATGAACATTTACGACCAAAGATTTTTAAAAGGAAAAGATAAATGATTTTTTTAGAACATTATATAAAACTATAAAAGCATTTGCTTACAGTGTTTTTTATTATATATCATTTGTCATTCGTTATATAACACATATACACAGTTTCTTTCATCTTATTTGAATTTTGTAAAGATTTTATTTTATTTGAGAAAAATGTCTAGACCCTTGGATTTACAGACAGTAGATAAAATTTAAAAGTAATAAAAATAAAATTTAACTGAGCTTGATTTTCTTATATTAAACATACTGTGAGCTTGAGTCTTTGTTGGAGCAGATAAGCTTCTTCTGGATCCTCTGTAATTTGAACAACACATAAGCCAAAAGGAGATTTGCACAGATCTTTGATTGGAGAAATATTATGTTTGGCTAAATAAAATAGTTTTACAGATACAGACTGTAATCCATTGTGAGCAAAGTGGAATACTTTAACAACAACTGTTCACACATACCTTGACAGAAACCTAAACTTTGTCAACTGTGCAACATAAACATCCAGTTCATATGTGTTTTTCTCTCAAAGGACTATGAGGAAAGTTGTGCTGAAGTGGAAACAACCATCTACAGAAACTTCTGGGTTTTAAGGAGAGTAGACTGAAGAGGATCTGAACACACTGACACTCTCAGACACATTTAATACAATATCTGAATAGGAATCTTTCTGCCTGTGTTTTATTTTGATCTAGAATCTTTTTCTAGATCAGAATAAAAGTTTTTCTTATTTGTTTATAGCTGTATCTTTCTAACATTGACGCTGAGTTTAGGAATAATCAGATATTCTGAACTCTGATTTGAGGTTTTGGTGGTAATATCTGATTGTACTAGAAAGTACATTTTAAGGTTGCACTGATTTTAATATGTTTAATAATATGTTTTTTTGAACAGTCTTTCATTATCTGTCCAGCTGCATCTCATCTATTGTTTGATTGTTTATATGTGAATTGTTCTGTTTCATGAAGTTGTTATTTAGCTGAAAGATATTCTACAGCGCTGCTTAAAAGTTTGTGAACCTTTTATTATTCTGTGAATTTCTACATCAGTGACATAAAATATAATCAGATCTTTATTTAACTCTTAGCAATTGTAACTTAAACAATAACTCAAACAATTATATTGTTTTAATCTATTAATTTTTGGTGGCAAAAGGTGTATAATTATCTGGGAGATTACAAAGGATCCCAGTAACATCTAAAGATCTGCAGGTAGTGTTCATGATCAGGCAAATACTGAACAATAGTTCATATGGACTGATAGCACATAAAAAAAAAGCCACAACTCTCCAGTTAGATCATTTCTTCTAAATGTCTTCTAAAGACCACCTGGATGAATCAGATGACAGTTTTCCTTTAATTGATGTTGTTGTAAATTTTGGGTTTTATCAATAAATTTTACAGTAAATTGCCGGTGCCTCCATCTGTGTATTGAAACACGGTGTGAAAGGGTTAAACTGGTGTGTAAGAAAGTAATTCTGTAATACAGTAAAGTCACATTTATAATCAGATTATTTTTTCATGAAATAAAATATTATTTTGATTTAGAACTGGCTTGTAAATGAATTAACATAAAAGCTGTATTGTATTATTTTTGCTTGTGCCTGGAATGAACACAAATAAATATTTTTCTAACCACATCATCTCTTATGTTCTATTCTTTATTCACAGACAATTAGACTTGATAAATGCTAATTTACTAATAAAGCGATCTCTGGCTGTCTGTGCCTTAAGGAGGCCTAACAATAGATACAATCGATACAAAGATACGATCTTTATGCTGTTTGCATTTAAACACTGGAACATGATAGTTATATTTTTATTTTATGCTGTAGTTCATATTTGCTTGAAAACAAAGGGTGAAATCCTGGAAATAAAAATATATTTTGCTCTCTGTGGTAATAGTTGTAGCTAATCTCCACCATGCCACTGTAGCGGTGGAGGAGACAGGAGAGGCGAATACACGCAAATGAAGGTACTGGGTTTTAATAGTGTCCAAAGTAAAAAACGGGAAAACAAGCAGAACGAAGCAGCGAACTAAACAGGCAAATACACAGCAAACTAGCAAACTATCAGCACACAATGTCAGACAAAGGCAGGAGAAAACAGAGGGATTATAAAGACACAGTAAACACGGAACACCTGGAGAACATAGCGCGACAAAGGTGGAGGGCAGAGAACACATGACAAAAAAGGTAAACAAAGACCACGTGGACTTGACAGGACAACATAAACAATAGCAGACAGACAAGGAAGCAGAGCAGGACGTGACAGCCACTTAGAATTTTCCTTTTGTTAAATAAAACTAAGCCCAGTAATGGATCAGATGTGGCTGGAGGTTTACACTAAGGAACCTGCTTGTGGATTCAGGGCTACAAGTTCTTATTGGTCATGTGAGTCTATTTAAATTCCATGAAATTACAATCACAACTGAGTTTCCTCCTAAACAATTAAACCAGATTTAGTAAGGTCATGTAGTCTTTCCCCCTCACTTGGACTCTCCCTGGCTCTGCCCACGCACACAACATTCACACACCTGCAATTAGCCTCCATATACACCCCTTTGTTTGTGCTGTTGTCTGATCTGACTTGTCTCCTGGTTTTTTTAAGATGGATCTGCCTCTGGTGCCGTCTGCTTGTGCTTTGACCTCTGCATGTTCTAAAAAAATTGCTTATTACTTGCAACCAACTCTGTCTCTGACGTTACAGAAAACTTCTGATCAAGACTTCAGTGAATGGCTTCAAACCCCAACTACTCAAAGGCCTGCCTCCACATCACCAGCCTACACAAGATCAAACTATGGGAAGTTGGAGCTATAGATGGACTTTAAAGAGTTGTTTCAGTCTTAAGGCTCAATTATACTATATATATATATAAACGTCACTACCCACATACTTCCTTGCGTCAGCTCTGTTGACATGGTTGTTAAGCAACACATCCAGTAGAGGGCACATCCAGTTTGAAGTAAATCAAACATGGCGATGGTAGATGAGCTCGTAGTTCTGTATTTATTTCAATTCTTTGTGCCGTGGTGAAGTTACATCATGGTTAAAATTGTTAACTAACTCGCGCAACCAATCTTCAAAAAGTCCAGCTGTTTCTTCTTCGTCATGTTCGTATAGAAGTGGTGGTGTCTTGCACTGCCCCCAAGGTCTCCAGCGGTATTGCTCCATCCTGTCTGTATCTGTAAGCTTTCCCAAAAACGTCCAAATTACATACGAAATGAACGCAGAGTAAGGACAGAAAGCTCCATCCGTATCTGTATCCATATTTAAAGTTGAGCATAAAGTGGTTTAGGAGACCTTTTAATATTTTTAGGAGACCATTCCGGTTATGATGTACTGCAGAAAGGCTGTACTGGTGAGAGCTCTGAGTAAACGCTACAGCTTTTAGTGTTTATTGTCCTGTTTCTTAGTGTTTTTGTACATGACGCATTTAGGATCATTCAGTATGATCAGCAAACTCTTCTGAACACCCAAAGTGTACTAAAGAAAGCAACACGAGTTACTGGCAGTGGTGTGGAACCTGTTGCAGATGTATTTCAGTTGTTGGGTGTGGCGACTCAGAACAGGACACAAGGCATGACCATGATGCCAAGTGCTCGCATGCCAGCACTTTCATCAAAGTCTCAGCAGAGGCCACAAACCCTTGACTGCCATTTTTAATAAGACCCTCCTTCATGCACCTAAGTGTCTACAGAGTATGCTTTTGGTCTTACAAAACTACAATCTGGAGGTGGTATACAAGCCAGGCCCAGAAATGTATCTGAGTGACATGCTAAGCAGGACCACCACACCCGATACTTGTCCAGCGTCAGCATACCAGCAACACATGGTCTGTGCTATGACAAGAGAGACATGACTTCAGTCTGACTACCTCAATGTGACTGACCAGTGGCTGCACAGTATCTGAACACACACAGACCAAGACGGGCAGATAAAACAGCTTAAGCGTTCTGAATGGCTGGTCTGATCTTAAAGATGGTCTGATCTTAAAGATATTGAGAATCATTCCAAGGTCACTTCACACTGAGATGCTGCCCAGACACACACAGGTGCTGATGCATGCTATGGGCAAGCTCGAGAGACACTGTTCTGGCCATAGTGGAATCAAGGACCATGTCAGCAGGTGCAGCTCTTGTAATGAATACATCATTAGACAGCAGAAGGAGACCATGCTTTCCCACGAGCTCCCTAATACAGCCTGGCATATCATAAGCATGGCCTTCTATCAGTACGGTAGCAAGATGTTTCTGTTTCTTGTTAACCATTACTCTGACTTCTGGGAGATCAACCTACTTCCAGAACTTTCAGCTGACTACTAGATCAGCTCTACCAGATCGAGTGATCACAGACAATGGACCTCAGTTTGCTTGCTGGAAGTTTTGTTGCTTTGCTGCTGAGTGAGAGTTTGAACATGCGTGCATGTTAATTATATATATCTAATTATATATCTTTTTTTTCTGTTCTCAGATTTATATATCTAATTAGAGAACAGAGAGGAGGTGGATGTTTGTGGTCTGACTTTTATTCTAGTAAAACTGCCACAATGACACCAACCTGAAATCTACTTTTTATAATTTAACCTTCCTGCATCTATGGGTAAAGCCAAGTTCTATTAGTTACATTATTGTATAATTATAATATTTATAATTATACTGATTAAAAAAATTCCCACCTCATACTTCTCCAGGTCTTCACATGTCTAGGTATATGTGTTAGGCTGGGTCTTTCCCCCTCCTAAGTGTTGGCAAGGCAAGGCAAGTTTATTTGTATAGCACCTTTCATACACAGTGGAAACTCAAAGTGCTTTACATAAATAAAGAAATAAAAAACCAAGCATTAAAAGAAATCAGTTAAAAGAAATAAATACGCTGAGGCTGTTTTTCTTGAGTGTAAAGCACTCAGATGGTTATAGCAAGCTAGAAGTAGGAAATAAGAATAAGGTTTAAAAGTGCTGCTGGACTGTGTGCTGAGAAAATATTTACAAGAAAGAAAATGAAACAAAAAATGAAGAAAGGTTTAAAATGAATAACTAACAGTTCAGTAAGATTAAGAGTTTAAAACTGAGCTGAAAGCCTGCTCAAACAGGAATGCTTTCAGTCTGGATTTAAAGGTGTCCAGTGATGGGGCTCTTCTAATACTCTTCCCCAAGTTTAGTCTTTACCTTAGGAAGGACTAACTGACTACTTTCTAATGATCTAAGAGTTCTGCTCTGCTCATATTGCTGTTCTAGATCACACAGATAAGCTGGTCCTATACCATTCAGACATTTTTAGACCAGTAACAGGACCTTGAAGTCTATTCTGTAACAGACTGGTATCCAGTGTAAGGATTTAAGAATGGGGGTAATGTTTTCCCTTCTTTTGCTCCTAGTGAGAACTCTGGCGGCTGCATTTTGAATCAGCTGAAGATGTCTTTTTTGGAAGTCTAGTTAGGAGAGCGTTACAGTAATTGATCCTGCTGGAAACAAAGGCATGGATGAGTTTCTCCAGGTCTGGTTTAGACAGAAGATCTCTAATCCTGTTGATGTTTTTAAGATGATAAAATGCTGATTTGGTAACAGCTTTAACATGACTTCTAAAACTGAGATCAGAGTCCATTAATACACCAAGATTACGAGCTAGCTCTGTAGATTTCAGGGCTCTGGAATTGAGATATGCAGCCAGGTCGTGCCTCTCGTGCCCTTTCCCAAATAAAACAATCTCTGTTTTGTCTTTGTTCAACTGTAGAAAGTTTTGACCCATCCAATCAGTGACGTGCTCAAGGCACTTGCACAGTAAGTCAAGGGGACCATAGTTATTCGGGCTAAGGGCCAAGTAGATCTGAGTGTCATCTGCATAGCTGTGGTAAGACATCCCATAGTCATGTAGGATTTCACCAAGTGGAAGCATATATAGATTAAATAAGAGGGGCCCAAGAATCAAGCCCTGGGGGACACCACAGGTCACTGAGACAGTTTCAGAAACATTATTATCAATTTCAACAAAGTAATTCCTTCCTTGCGGCTATGAACTGAACCATTTTAGTACAGTTCCTGAAAGTCCAACCCAATTTTCCAATCTATCTAAGACAATTCTCTGGTCAATAGTGTCAAATGCAGCACTAAGATCTAGCAGCAATAACACAGACAGTTTTCCTGAATCTGTATTTAAACGAATGTCATTGATGACTCTAATCAGAGCGGTCTCAGTGCTATGGTCAGGCCGGAATCCTGATTGAAATTTATCCAGACAGTTATTTCTGGAAAGAAAACTTGAAAGGTGCTTGAAGACAATTTTCTCTATGATTTTAAATTTGAAATCGGTCTGTAATTACTTACTAGGGTTGGTTCTAGGTTTTTCTTTTTCAAGAGAGGCTTCACCGCTGCAGTTTTCAATGAATTTGGATAAACTCCTGATATCAGTGATGTATTTACAATCTGAAGTATATCTGCTGATATTGAGAAAAATACAGTCTTGAAAAACTGTGTCGGCAACGGGTCAAGACTGCAGGTGCATGTTTTTAGATGACTCACTGTATCGATTAAAACTTCTTCAATAATGACATTAAACTCACATTTTATCCATAATATTTTTGTGTGGTGATTGAGAGGACACAAGCTCATTGGTGGATATAGATGTACTAATGGCTGATCTGATAATGAGAATTTTAGTGTTAAAAAATCTTGCAAAGTCATTACATCTGTCAGCTGAAGTTAATTCAGGGGCCACATTGAAGAGTATTCTGCTGTTGTTAATGTTATTGTTGATAATGGTGGAGAAGAAGGATTGTCTAGCTTTGCACATTATTGAGTTATAATCTCAAACACAAATACTCAAATGATGTGAAGTCACCAAGTGATAGCTGCTTGCAGTTAAAAGAAGAATTAAATATGGCTGCTACGCCTCCACCTTTCTTGCCAACACGTGAGACATTTAAAAAATTTAAGTTTCGTGGAGCAGACTCAATTAACATGCTTTCAGCACTGCAGGCATTCAACCAGGTTTCTGTTAAAAAGAGTCCAGCCTCTGGGCAGTAATAAAGTCATTTACTAAAAAAGACTTGTTTGTAAGCGATCTGATGTTTAGTAGAGCTAACTTGTGCACTTTGTCCAAGAGATTGTGAGGTACATCTCACATACTAAAGGTTGAATATATTTACACCGTCTGGCCTACACTCTCTGTTCTTTCTGTTTCTGATAAGTACTGGAATCGGAGAGATAACTGCCTTACAGGATCCGAGCTTGTTTTGCAAACTTAGACTGCTGACAACATCACTGTCACAGCACGGACCCGCAAAATATCAATTTGTTTGATCACTTGAGGTGGTCTCCTCCCTTTTGGTAGAGGAAGATGGGTGGCACTCCTGCTGATGATAAAGTTGGGAGCGAAGCTGCCGATCTGATGGTTTAGGTGCTTGTCTTTTTCTCCGATGCTGTGGGGGAGTTTTGTTAAGTAGTTGATCAGTTTGGCTAAGTTTCAGTAAAGCAGCTTTAACTCCTTCACTGGTGAGAACGGTAGGGACGAGTGAGGTTGCTGGGTAGTTGACTGTGGGGGTGCGTATGAGGTTGCTGGGTGGATGACTGTGGGGGGGAAGCTGAGCTGATATTATTAGCTAATTACTCTAAGAGATGTTGTAATGGAAATAAAACTAAAGCCAGAACAGAGGCTGAGGCCACAACGGCAGTTAAAAAGCCAAAATAATTCTTGTGGAAAACAATATGTAAGAATATTTGTCGATACACATATAACAGCTCTTATTAGGATTTATCCTCTGTGTTCAGAGTGATTTCACGCAGCTGCAGCAAAGATTCAGCCAGTAATTCATTTCAGGTCCACACTATTAAAATCCTGCATTTAAACACCGCACTGCACGTGTCCTGTCTGGACCTTTCCCTTATGCCTAAACATTCCTCTGATTGATTCTGACTAAGAGCTTACTGCAGATAAAACAGCAAATAATCACAAACCAGTCAAACTGAGACTTATACAAGGTGTTGTGCCCTCTGCTCCATTCATTAGCTGAGAGTGGGGGTGAAAGGGCAGAGTAACCCACCAGAGGGCAGTGTTCTAATAAACAAGACACAGTTTGCTGTAGAAATCAGTTATGAATACATACTTCAATCAATGACATGGCATTAAATATGATCAATATTATTATAAAAAATTGCTTTTTTTATTTGATTTTGAGTATTAAAAACAGCTGAACTCAATTTGAAATGTAAATTAAGGCCTGTCCAGCTGTAAATCAGAGTTTTTGCACTTTTATTGATAGGAAATCAATAAAATTCTTTATTTTTATTTGTTTATAAGCAACAGAATAAACATTCATCAACATTCTTGCTTTTTCAGATCAGAGACAGTGTAAACAAATGGATAAAGATACTAAATATCAACATAAGGCACGTGTGACGGTCTGATGTAATCATGACTAATCAAATTATTAAAACAATTATGCAGCATTAACCGAGTGTTGTAAAAGTTATCTGTGACTGTGACAGAACGAACAAACTAGTTAACTCCATGCCTTTCCATTTTCCCCCTTTATTCAGTCCCGTTCTGTCCCTGCTCTAGTTTACAGTGGTTCATGCACTCTTCCTCACTATTTGAGCAGCTATTGCAGCTGTTTTACTCCTCATATTGCAATATTTACATTTGCTAGCTTGGTTGATCTCACCTTTTTACAGTTAGAACATGAATCTTGCATCTTTAAAGGAGTAGCATACTTACAGGGGCTGTACCTTAGGGTCCTGCTCTGGGAAAAGGCCCAGGCCATGTTTGAGCTGTCCTTAAATAATGCCTGGGCAAATTCAGACATGCCCAGTAGGACCATGTTGGAGTGTTCCATTTGGAAGGGGGTTCATGGGGTTTAGGCAGTCTGAAATGTTTTTGTTATGTAAATTGTTTTTTATTTTATTTCTGCAACTTTGAAACTTGTGTTTAGACTGTCCATTTAAAACCAGTATTGCCGGGATTCTGTATTTTAATAAACCAGTAACTTTCTTTTATCATTATTGTCTCCCCTGCAGAGGAGAATAAATGGTGTGTGCTGGTCTAGGATATCTGTGGAGGGTATTTAAGGGCTCATTTCAGTCAAAGGAGGGACTGGTTGGTAGTTGAGCCGATGTGCACAGCGGGGGGAAAAAAATTGTTGTTTTCCGAAAGTTGCATACTTACCCTGTAAATGGATTTTTGTTTGTTTATTTGTTTGTTGTTTCCTATTTCCTGATTTTTTTTCTCCTAAACCAATTAAACACCTTTGCACTGAATAAGTTTGTGGTTTTGCCATCGTTTTAATTTAAATTTGCAACCTTCGCAGAGCATTTCTACCCTCACCTGCAAGCAAGGTGTGACAGTGACTCCACGTATTTTTCTGACTTTTTACATAAATAAATCTTTTGAGATGTAATCAAAGTTGTATAGAGTGGTTTTATGGTTTGTTGCAGCCCCTATATTTCAAAACATCCACCTGAATTTTCCATAACACATACCCTTTAAAGGTATTTTGTACAAATCAGGTTCATGGTGTATCCGCACTGATAGTACTGTGAGTGTATAGTTCTAACAACAAACCGTGTCTAAAACCTGGTGTTTGTAGAGCTTTTCATAAAGTGATTCTCTTTTGTAGGTTCATGAAGAAAGAAGTGTTGTTGCAGGAAAAGAAACTGCTGGTTGGGATTTTAAGGGATTGTCTGCAGACAGAAGAGGTCCTGAACGAATTCAGATCCAGAATTTTCTTTAACACGACACGCCCCTCTGCTTGTTTAAATTGTGTTTATTTTAATTAATAATCATTCAGAATTGATAGATACGTTTGCTAATTAATCACAGAGACAGCTCTGTATCAGGACTCAACATGTCTTTTTAATCTAGAACTGCTGTTTAAAAAATGTATGTTCCACCTTAAACGGTGCAGTAGTTACATACTGGACATTTCAGTAACATGAAAACATATAATAGTCCAGTTTCTTAGAACCAGATTAATCCTTAACTAAGTAATGTTTCCAGTTACAGTTTAGAACTAGTCTAGACTTATTCTCTGTACAGAATACAGACTCAAAATGTACAGAACTCAGTCTTGACTGCAGATTAAAAAAATGAGGACGTGTTATCAACAACATCAGAGGTGTTGGATTTAACTGTACTGTATTTTTACACCCCTCACAAGATGTTTCTATTTGTTTGTATTGTATCGTGCAAAAGATCATTCTCAATGTTTTGTGTTAAATATTAAATATGTTTTTAATATATCAGCATACAGTAGTGAGAAACAGTATTATTATACACACTGTATAGCAGCTTTAAACAAAGACAATTGTTTTCTGTTTTGTTTTTTTATTTTCTGTTGTCATGGGTTTTAATGCTTAATATATTTAAATCTGCTTGTTTAGCTTCATATTTTTATCCTTTATCTTTTCCTTCATACTAATCATATTAAAAATATTTATAACCTAGTGATAGTGACACAGTGCAGTGTGGTCATATATTTTGATACATTAATTCTTTAATTGCATTGTGTTCTGTTTCTGTATATGTTTACGATGAAATACTACGTTTAGAACAAACATCTACGTTTCATAGCCCATAACTATTGGAAGTAATATCTCCAAAAACTTTCCAGAAGAAAGGAGATGCATTTAAAATGATTAAGTAAATTATGGATATAGCAGGATTCATGCTTCACTTTTACAGTACAGGCATAGGTCAGATTTAAAAGCCTTAAAAGGGAAAATATTATCTTGAAAATACCGTTATTATTGGTAAACAAGTTATTTTGCACTCATCAGAGATGTAGGAAAAGAGTCATAATCGCATCCTGCTGACCGGTCTTCTTCCTACCAGTCCTCTACTGATCTACCAGATGATTGTTTCAGCAGCCTTATCTGAGCTCTATCTATTCAAAGATATTAATGAGCTGTCAATTGTTTGCAGCTTGAACATCAGACAAAAGTTCATGGTGAAAAAAAGACTCGTGTATATGTTCACTAGTGTGTATATAAATATATATATATATATATATATATATATATATATATATATATATATATATATATATATATATGTGGGAGTTTTACTGCACGAATGGGTTAAATGTGGAGGTCAAATTAATCTGTGTACAAACACACATGACAAATAGTTCTAAATTTGTAAATCTGTAGGATTATTTGTCTGTCTGCTTTTAATGTATCTGTAGTTCACTATTAATCCATATATTTAATCTATACATTTACAGATTAAGGACAGTTTCTCTTAAACTGGTGTCTTTCATTATCTGTTTATCAGCAGTATTTATGAACAAGTGAATATTTCTTGTATTCGCATGTTGAAGGTTTTTCTAAGGCATCTCAGTAGATGGGAGCTCTCCAAGGTGCTGATTGGAGCTGTTAAACTTCAGCACCCTGTGTTTTAGACAGCTGACAACTGAGTGGTTGCACCACCTCCCACACTTCGCCACCAAGAAGAACACCTGCTGCGATCACTTACCCAGATCGAGCCACCACCATAAAGACATCATCTGGAGGTTTGTTCTCCTCTTCCCATGACAGTGAAACGCCTGGTCTCTCTCTCTTCCTCTCTACCAGAGGTGGGAGCAAGTCACACATGTGCAAACCATAAGTCTCAAGTCTTAACCTTCAAGTCTCAAGCAAGTCCCAAGTCACGGTGGAAAAATTCAAGTCATTCATTTAATTATGCCCTAACATCAGTTTCCACATTTAAATCACTTAAAGACATGAAGCAGTCATGAAAAGCTGTATTTTATTTTCAATGTTGAGAAATACTGTTACATTTTTCTCTGTAAAAAGCCTAATATTTCTTAACCCTGTACTTTTCTTTTCAGACTTTTCTCATAAGAGACTTCTGTCTCGCTCAAACGTAAACAAATTAGTAGTAGCAGTCTGCAGTTTGGGACGTGGCCAGAGAGAGAATAATGTAACTTTACATTTTAGAGTACTTTCTGACTAAAGTTAATATAAACGTTAACTAACCCCAACCCCTACTAGTCTGTTACCATAACAACACATTATACTAAAGCCGTGTTATTGCAGTATATAAGGTCATCGTAGCTGTTCATCGCTCTCATCACTGACCTCGCGTTTAAAGCTGGCGCGAGCTACCCGACGCTGCAGCGAGACGAGAGATCGAGTCAGTGAAGCTGCTGACTGTGAGGTATTTCTGAACAGGCATCTCAACACAAGCTTTAAAGTCAAAGACCCAGACCACCTTAACAACCAGAGCTCGTTGCTAACAACAAACACAGCGCGTGAATAGCGAAGGCTGCCAAAACGCGCTTTTAAGATAAAAGTTTTTAAACAGTTTTCTGTGGTTTGGTTTTTGGGTAAGACTAATATACCTGTTTCTGATATCCATAAAAAAACCCATTTTTTTTAAAGTAATTTGTTGAGTAAAATTTTTTAACTGCTTTTTACCACATGATTTAATGTTATAGGTGTATCCACAAGACACTACTACAGTGTAAGCTGGGTAAACGAAGGAAGATCTGTTTAAACTTCATATTTGCAGTTACTTTCATATAATGAACAAGCAGATTAACCGATTAAAAAGCTGTTATAAGTAGCAAGATGAATGAATGAAGATATGACTTATACTAGCATTTTAGAAGAATTTTGTTGTAAGAGCAGAAGAAGTGTTTGACTGAAAAACTTGTATAACGGCTGGACAACCCAGACTGAACATAAGGTGGACACCCTGTCCCCTTCTGCCCGTCCCCACACAAAAACATGCAAACAAATACAACAGATACAAGCTTAAGAGTTTTATTAAGTAGGCAGCAAACAAGTTTAGGGATGTGTACGTCCAAAATAACAAACCAACCAATTCTAACTTGTGTTTTTAGTTTATAATTAAACTCACAAAACAAAACACAAAATAAATGACAATTCTCCGCTGCCTCCCCTGCCAACCGAAATCAGGAGAAACCTTAGTAGAAATAAAGAGCCTCATCCACTACCAGCTGTTAGTTAAGATGAGTTAGTTAAGATGAGAAACTCAAAGGAATAAGAAAAATAAAGACATGGTCTTACACCAGGAACTGAAGTTCACAACAGAACAATACTACACAGTAGAAGTGAAGGGATATCTCTTCAGCCAGTTCTGTCTATCCTTTGTAGTAGACTTTTGGGCCAGTCGACCAATCAGTGCAGGTGATCACTCTCAGGAAGTGGATCCTCATCATTAGGGCATTACAAGGATAATTTTAATCAGGAAGTTAAGATAAATATACGTTTTTTAAAATTACAAATTAGCAGTGATTTAGCATTAGTGGTTCCATAAGAACATATTTTAAGCACGTAACTATTTCAGTGCAGTTTAAGTTATTTTTTCATAAGGGATGTTATGAATGTAAAATTATTACCAACACAGTTTAGCTCAATGCTAATATGAATAAAAAGTCCCACAGACAGTGATACCCTCACAGAACTCTCCATTTATACAGGAAGTTTGTAAGTATTTTGTGTATAAATCTGGTTGTACTCACAAACATACACTGAAAGTTTCATAACTGAATCAGCTGAATTATGGAAATTCTGAAGGTTCATATTTAATGCAGACTCCTATACTGACCGTTAGGGGTCCCCCTTGCACAGCAGTCAGTACATTATCATATGTTTCACTGCATTACAGTATAACATACAAACATATGATATAATGTATCATAATGAAACACAAAGTATACCTAACCTGTGTTGTAGTGCCTTACAACATTAGTATATACAAAGTTTTGATAAAGGGATATAATGTTTTATGGAAGCTGTCTTTATAAAGTCACACTCTTACTTTATAGTGTATGTATGAGGCTACAGTGAGTAATTAGGCTTATGGTAGTAACTACATGTATGTCATATAATGCAATATGAATACAGGATTCATAGGAAGTCTTAATATGTTTTTATAAATATTTACTGTGAATTTACAGTAACTGTTTAAAGTGGACGCATGATCAGATCTTTCTGTATCACTGTATTCTAACAGATGGATATTAAAATGTACGTCTCTCATTAAACAAGTACCGTATTAATTAGTCTTGTTCATTAACATCACTGAGTGAGGTCCCACTTAATTTTCCCTGAACACATTTTACACCATATATTTTTTACTAATAGTGAAACCTTTAACTGTTGAGATGCCAGTTAAGAATTATCCTGCAGTCAGCAGTTTCACTGACCTGAGCTCTCGCCTCACTGGAGCGTCGAGTAGCTTGCGCCAGCTTTAAACATCAGTGATGAGAGCTATAAATAGCATCGATAACCATATACAGCAATAAAACGGCAACAAACACAGAGTGTGAATTGTGAAAGCTGCTAAAACGCGCTTTTAAAATAAAGTGTTTTTAAACAGTTTCCGCTTTTTCTGTGGTTTAATTTTTGGGTGGGACAAATCTACCTGTTTCTGATATTGGGTGTGACACGTCCCCCCATCCCCCGGTTCCTACGCCAATGCATCTCTGATAATGAAGGTTAAACTTTTTATTTTAGACAAAATAATAAAAATCATGAAAGGTTGTGTCATAGAAAGTTCAGAAAGATTTTTGTACTGTTATTTAGGTTGGTTTATTTAAAGTATTACTTTAGTTTCAGTATTTTACCCAGGTATCAATACTGTTACTTAAGTGTTGATTTAGGCTACTCTACCCACCTCTGATCACATCCCAGAAAACAACGGATGTCCTCAGGACGTTCGTTGACGTCCCATTTTGGGTACATATGGAACGTTCGCTGTAGGACGTTACCAGGCCTTTTTTGACGTTCGCAACAGGTCCTATTTTAGTCATATTGGGACATTCGGAAAAAAACATTCATGGGACGTTCCGTAACATCCTCATATAGTCCCCCAAATAACGTTATTTTTGTTACCTTTATGGGACGTTCAGTAACGTCCCCATATAGTCCCCCAAATAACGCTATTTTTGTTACCTTTACGGGGCGTTCAGTAACTTCCTCATATAGTCCCCCAAATAACGTTATTTTTATTACCTTTACGGGCCGTTCAGTAACGTCCTCATATAGTCCCCCAAATAACGTTATTTTTGTTACCTTTACGGGCCGTTCAGTAACGTCCTCATATAGTCCCCCAAATAACGTTATTTTTGTTACCTTTACGGGGCGTCCAGTAACGTCCTCATATAGTCCCCCAAATAACGTTATTTTTGTTACCTTTACGGGACGTCCAGTAACGTCCCCATATAGTCCCCCAAATAACGTTATTTTTGTTACCTTTACGGGGCGTTCGGTAAAGTCCCCATATAGTCCCCCAAATTACGTTATTTTTGTTACCTTTACAAGACGTTCTGTAACGTCCCCATATAGTCCCCCAAATAACGTTATTTTTGTTACCTTTACGG
This sequence comes from Megaleporinus macrocephalus, assembly GCA_021613375.1. NCBI lineage: Eukaryota > Metazoa > Chordata > Actinopteri > Characiformes > Anostomidae > Megaleporinus > Megaleporinus macrocephalus. The sequence goes on from CM038710.1 coordinate 18,020,684, forward strand.
GACGTTCTGAGAACGTTCGCATATGATCCCCTAGTGGTTACCCACATAGTTCCAGATCCGTTGCGTGTCATGACTCTAAACTCTGATATAGATCCGTTTTACTGATGATGAATCTGCTTATCACTCGCACTCATTCCACACCTTCAGTACAATTTCAGAACCGAGTCACATTTCATATGTAGTTTAAAAATTTTATATAGGTCCGGTCCAGAGCTGCGGAGGAACACAGCACCGCCGTCCAGAGCCGCGGAGGAACACAGCACCGTGGTTTAATTACAGTTAACAGCGTCCAACAGTAGGCCTGTCAAGATTATCATTACATAATCACCAGATCACATTCCCTCAAAATGTATGTATGTATATACACACACACACACACACACCTCTGTTATTTCAAAACAACCTTTCGCACCAGTGGCGTAACTAAAGAGGAAGCCTGCCCTCACAAATTAATTTTTTTATTGGGCCGCTGCAGGTAACAGGATATTTCCTGGTTTCTTTAAGTAATTATAGGCATCTCAGCACATTATTATTTTTTTTATTGATGGGTATGAAACTGTATATTCGCTAATATACATACCTTGTGTTATTTATTTAAACACCTGCTTGTCAGCTGTCCCAATAGAAATGAAATTACTTTAAATGAAGTTGTTTCATTATGATACATCATAATTAAGTACAATCTGGACATAGGTCATAAAACTGAAAAAAATGCATTGTTTTGACCTAAGAGCATATTTTATAAGCCATTCAGGCGGATATCTAGATAGCATCTAATCGTTCACTAACTGTCACAACTGTAGTGAGCAGGGACTGTGTATTTATGGCACCTAATTTATGCTGGTTCGCAAATAAAATATCTTTTGTGTTACCTTTTTAGGCTGCTCACATAAGAAATGATGCTTCGTGTCAAGTCTCAGTGTCCAAGAATGCTCTGATCAATGTAGGAAATGGCTGTTTGTTAATATTGTATGGAATAAAAACGTTAAAGGCTGTTGCTAATGAATTATTTATTTTGTATATGCTTATGTTTAAATGTAATTAATTGAAATATAACATTCTTGTTTTAATCTATATGGAAAGTATATATGTGTTTATATATAAAGTGTAATAGGGATTTGTACGGACCCGGGCCAGAACTTCTGGATGATTTGTTCTGGATCTGGGCTAAATCACTTTTGCTATGTGGGATACATGACATTATAATGAGATTTGAAATGAAGGTAAATGCACATTATATTGCAGCAGCCAGTGAGTGCTTTCTTTTTTGCTCTTCTGATGTTCTTTATCTGGTACCAGAGGATGAAGATTATCATGTCTGTGTAATCAGGCTTTTAAATAAATACACTCAGGTCTAAGGTATTTTAAGCTGGTTAAAAATTGTTGTTTCTGATGGCAAATAAAGAAGCACGTAGTGAATTACAAATGGGTCAGGTTAAGTAAGTTTACCTAGTACTTTGGTTAAGAATTGTTTTAGAAAGCTCTCGTAAATTAACGAACATTCTTAAGAGTGTAACGGGTGTACGAGCCTCAGTCATCAGGTAAGAAGTTAACAGTGAGGGGGAATAAATATTTGTAAAAGCGAGCGCGGTTTGATGATTTAGGTTTCCGTGCTGTGGAAGTGAAATGTGCAGCGAGCCCAACGCCGGTAGTACATTGTATTAGACGTTACGCATGCATTTCAAATCAGCGCATATCATTAATAAACTACAAACGAGGCTGTGGTGGTCCTACAAACGTCCCAAGAACGTCTGAAGAGACATTTAAAGGACTTTCCATAAACGTTCCTTCATAGTCTCCTGAAGGTTTCGTGGTAGTCCTACAAACGTCCCAAGAACGTCTAAAGAGACATTTAAAGGACTTTCCATGAACGTCCCCTCATAGTCCCCTGGAGGTTTCCTGGTAGTCCTACAAACGTCCTATAAGAACATCCCCTGTAACATTTTGGCGACCCTACTAAACGACGTTCAGGGGACGTCCGCAGTGTTGGTTCGTGGGACGTCCTGGGGACCTGTTTTTGTTAGCTGGGAACACATACCCTTTCATTTTCCACAGACTGACTGAAGCGGCACACCTCACGAGAACAGTTTGCGTTCATGGCATGTGCTGATAGAAAACATCGTCCGTCTGGCAGTTTGTTACCGTATATGACGCAGACTCATCCAGGACGATTTTAAAATTATTTTTAAAAAAGTCTCGTGGGGAACCAAGACAAAGACATTTAACACTACTAATCTGATACGGCTTTTAAGAGTACCCCACGCGGCTAAATACAGTGAGTACCAGCAAACAGCAGAGTTAGCACATGCAGCTAGCACAAAACAAACAACCAAGAACACCATGCAGATCAGATCTGACTGGTACGTACAGAACAGCAGCAACAATTCAAGATCTACATTTAATGATTGCAGTTTTTTGTTTAAAATAACAGAGTCTGCGTGTAATTACTGCAGTTGTGACTGCATTTATTTAATTAGCTTTTTTCATTCTAAATAAAGGGTCTAAATTGAATAAATTCAGTTTTGGTGATATTTGTTTGATTTACTTTGTTTATTTTGTTAAAAAAATATTATGCTGTTGAGCTTGTTAAAAATGATAATAAACCAGTATATACCATGTTTCATGACTTGCTTGTGCTAATAATTACATGTAGCCCTGCCGTGGCGTATACCCCGCCCGCTATCGGTATCGGCCGATCGCGCTGAAAGGTGACCGGCGATCGGAATTGACCTCAAAACGCTAATCGGTCCATCTCTAGTTTAAAAACAGGCTAAAATCTCACAGTGAAGTCCTGGTGGGAAGTTTTCAAAGCAGAACGTATAAATTGACCAATGACTTTGTGTCTGACCACCACAGTGTCAGCACACTTTGCTGTGTCAGCAGACCCTCGTTCACTGGCAGCCTGAGTCATTTGTTCATTAGTGCAGCAATGTGCTTATGTCACATGGTATCAGCTTGTAGTAGATTTTGGTATCATTGCTTTTCATGAGGCAGAGTTTGAGTAAATGAGTATGATAGTGTGTTAGAGTCTCTGTAAAACTAACATCCCCAAAACAGCCAAAGTCTCCAACAAGCTATGCTCTACCGTTTGATCAACTTAATATTGAAGGGGAAAATTATTGTCATATATCATCACATCAAAGACTTATATATTAAACAGGAGGTTCTCATAGTCAACATGCCCTGAGAATTAGATGTGCTATCTACCTGAACGTTGCAGGTAACTTCTACAAAGATTAAAACAAGCTTGTATTTGTTCCTGTGGGGCAGGAAATCATATCATATTATTTTAATAATTCACCCACAAGGATATAAAATTATAAGAGCATCTTATTGATTATATATCTCTAGTCTATGAGTAAAACAAACAAAACAGTCTCATAGGTCTGAGAACAGAGAGGAGTTAGTTTGTGTTCTGACTCCTATTCTAGTAAATCAGCCACAACAACAACATCAACCACATGATAACCTGAAACCTGATGATGATTTTTAACTGATACGTATTACATACTTTATATGAAGTTATGAAGTCATATTTATTACAGAATAGAATTTAGCAGAGTTAGTGTTTAAATATTTATAACCACAATGTTCCTCAACTGCCAGGTTCCTGACATGTTCTTCTTCAGAATCTAACTATATCTCTTAGGCTGAGTAGTGGAACAAACTCTCCCCTGAACTCTGCACTGCAGTCAGATCTCACGCTCTGTTCTTTCCTTTGTTATTTGAAGATTTGTATCTTCATGGAGAAGCAGTTTAACGCCTCTCTGCTCCCATTCGCATTTATTTTTTTGCTGGTCACCTCCCTAAGGTGATAATGGTGAAGCAGCAGAGCGAGGGGCTCCTAACAGGAACTTGTGGCAGAGACAGTTTGCCGCAAATAGCCTCTAAGCGAGCAAGGGGCCTGTGGGTGGGTTTGAGTCTACATGCAGCAGCGTGTAAGACAAACTAAGGACTAAAACTCTGTCACTGAAGGAAAAGTCTGCTGCATTGATCATTTTTAAATGAATAGATTAATCTGTATTGAATATTTACACATTTATTCTCTTTTATTAATTTTTTATTTATTCTTATATTACTTTATTTATCTTTTAGATATTTGTTTATTCTTAATGTAACACCTGCAAGACATTCCAGAAAAGTTGGGTCTGAAGCAAATCTCTCACTGCATTATACCATTGTTACTTTAAACAAGACTTAATAGCTGTTTGGGGACTAAAGACATTCAGTGATTCAATTCCAGAATCATGCTATTAAAACATATTCAAACATAAAACAGTCTGTAATGTTGATTTATCAGACTTCAGTACACATTTCCACTGTGGATCAGTTCACTGCAGATGATCTTCGGCTCAGAGAAGTAAGAAGTCTGAACCTGAATTTGTGGATACAGTGATTGACTGTGATTATTGATTATTGAGTTTGTCGGTCTACGTGTTGATTTCATCACAGACGCGTGCACTTTTTAAAGCAGTGATGTTTGAGGATCAAAGGTCACAGAAATAATTCAGCTGTGGTTTTCAACACTGGCTCTCTTCCAGATTCTCTGAAACCTTTAATAATATTATGTACCACAAAGAGTGAAATACCTACAATCGTAGTAGTTACTCACAGACAAACATTATTCTTAAACTGTTGTACTGTTTTATTGTAAATATAGGTCAAAGGTCACTGCATAGTTTTTATTTGTATTTCACATTCGGCTCCAGCGTTTGTAGAACTGAGGTTTGTATATGTGGGTTTATATATTTCTAAATGTGTTGTTGAAGTTTTGGGAGAAAATAGAGAAATAAAAATTTGAAGTGTTTAAGTGACACAGACAGGTTGATAGTTTGACCCCTAACCAGAGTCAGAGCTGTCTGTGCTCTACTGGTCACACTCCTCTAGTACTTCACCACCAGGTGGGTGGAGCATATATGTTATTTAAAGCCTGGTGTGACTGACCGAGTGCTGCTGTCTGTGTGTGTTTTCAGAGATGAAGGGAACTGACCACTGTTTCTCTTTCCGGTCATGATTTGGTGGAAAAGCGTTGATTTTCTTTGTCTTTTGTTTTACTAAATACGACCAATATTCTAAATAATATTACCCACATATTTGAGCACTACTCTCTACCTGATAGACTTGCTGAATGCTAATAACAACAGAAACAAAATAATATTTACTATATCATTAACACGAGCTGTAATAATTATGACTTTATATTTAAATAAAGGACATAAAAAGTGATTTAAAAAAATGATTACTGGATCTAAGGTCTTTATTTATCAAATGAACACATCTTTATCTAGCCAGTAGAACTGAAAAACAACAAGGTGTTTGTGATCTTTTATTCTGTTAAAAAGTTGTTTCATGCAGCAGCTCTCAGTGTTTATAAGTGAAGACCCTATTATAATAACTCACACATACAAAAAAACATAGGAACATCTGAGTGGTCATATACACATAAATACATATACATATTTATAGATGTTCAGCCGAACTCACACCCAGAATACAAGCACGGAGAGCAGAGAGGAGTTAGGTATGTGTTTGTGGTCTGACTTCTGTTCTAGCTGAAATGACATCATCTACTAATGAGAACCTGAAACCTTCTTTTTAAAGTCACCTTTATTATAAAATGTAACCGAAGCTCTACAGCAGTAGAACACTGAGGCCCAGAGTTCAGCACAGTTTGGTGTTATTTTCTTTTCTAGGAGTCCAAATAATTCTGGTGATTATCTAATTAGTTGAATCAGGTTGAATAGACAGATGGACTAATCTATCCTACAACATGTCACCTGAATTATTCTGAACTTTGTTCAGCTGAAATATTACAGCCATAAGAGAAGATCAAATGATCAGTGAGCAAACAGAATGGGTTACAGCGTAATGCTAGTGGATGTACTAAATATATGTATTCTCATATATGTCAGTGAAACTGGCTGAAGGTCACTGCGGTATCTGTATGTACTACTGGGTGTATTTTAAACTCTCTGTTCAGAGTGCTGGAGAACACTCAGTGGTCACTGTTGGGCAAAATAGTGTTCAGTGCTGGACAATTTTCAGACCTCTCTGCAACATTCCCATTCTTATCCAAACACTGAGATGGGACTCTCATTAATTAATGAAAACATAGTCACTTACCTTCATAGTCAGAAAAAAATATTCCAGGATTCTATTTCAGACTGAAGATGAACTTTAAAGGTTTTAATGAAGAGAGAACAAATCTTGTTATGATCCTCTAATGCACGGCTGCTCAATCCTGATCCTGAAGATCTGCCATCCCTCAGAACTCCAACACTAATCGAACACTCCTGATCCAGGTAGTGAAGATCTTCAGCAGCATCTGAATATCATCTTCTGTGTATTACTCAGACTGTCAATCTGATCTTTCAAAAGTGTTACATGACTTTCATATTTAATTAATAATTATAGTTTTGATACATACAGGAGTCAGAGAGGTGATCACATGCTTCACTTTTGGCTCTCTGCCTCTCTCTTTCAGTCTCCATCTCTCGCTCACTTGCTCTACTTCTCTCTTCCTGTCTTCATCTCTTGCTCACTTGCCCTATCTCTCTGTCTCTATATCTCGCTCACTTGGTCTATCTCTCTCTCTCTCTCTCTCTCTCTCTCTCTCTCTCTCTCTCTCTCTCTCTCTCTCTCTCAGGCGTGTAGTCTGTGTGTAAGAACAGGAAATGGTGAGTGTTGAACACAGAAGAGTCAGTCAGTCATTACTGGGTCAGGATGGAGGTCAGTTCACTCTCTGTGACGCTCTGTGAGTAAAGCTTCTCTTTATATCTTCATTAGTTTCAGTGCTGCTGTATGAAGTTGTTAATAAAGTCATTGTCTGTAATTCAGCTGCTTTACAAGCTTTTATTTGATGTTAAATCAGTTACAGTATCAGGAGTTTCAGTTCGAGGTACTTGATGAGCTTCAGCCTGGTCTTGTTGTGAGCTCTATCCATCCATTATCTTCTGCTTTTTTGCGCTCGTTGGGGTCACAGGGGGCTGGGGCCAATCCCAGCATCATTGGGCGAAGGCGGGGTACACCATGGCCAGGTCGCCAGTCCATTGCATGGCCTTTTTGTGAGATGTTGTGAACAAACTTATGAGAATTAAGTACAGAAAGAGTGAATCTAGACTTTTTAGACTCTATGCCTTCCACTATTTCCACTTTCTATTTCTGAAATAGGATGGAATGTATTTTCTGAAGGTTTAGGAATTGTATTAAAGGAAATTGAAGATTTTTTTTAGAAATAACATAAATCTTTAAAAATTAAAACATAAACTTTGTTTTGAGTGGTTAGTGTTAGTAAACAATTCAGCCAAATATATTTTTACTTACTTTACAGTCGAGGTCTAACTGATTTTGGGACAAAGATAAACTCTATATATTTGATTATCACTCACTAATCAAATCACTCACTTTGTTGATTATGTAAGTAAATATAAGTTACACATGTTCTAATAATGAAACTCCTCTCAGCATATTAATACACAGTTGCTGTTTATTGTTTACATTTAAAAATAAAAGACAAAGTATGGCCCTATTAAAAGTTATTGCACATTATTATTATTTCACATATATATTAAACTCCATAAACCAATAAAACACCACTTTGAAATGTGCAGAAAAATATATGTAACTACCTGCACTTCATAATTAGATGATTATATGAGGCTCATTAGTTTATCTGTTTGTAGTGAAGTAGTTTGAATTCCCTGAATGTCTGTGCAGAGTTTCTGTTATATGAAGTCTATTTTTTGTGGGTTTTTAACGTCCTGGTGGTCAAACGATTGTAAATAAGTTAAATAAGAATATCATTTTAGTAACAACTTCAATGACCAATAGATGTCTGAACCTGTAAAGACAGTAAACATTTACAGTCTCTAAACTGTACAGACTCACAGATACCTGTACAGAACATTTCTACTGCAAATTAAGGAGTTTTAACTTCATACTCATCTGATAATCACACTGATTACTGCATACACCATCACACATCCATATACTTTATTTCACAGTTCAAGATAAACAGATTAACAGCCTCTAACACAGACAAACAGAGAGAGAGAAAGGGAGAGAGAGAGAGAGGAAGAGGCTGTATCCTGTAATGAATAAGGTCTGTCGTTATCTAGTGTTACCTGTAAGATTAGATTAAGGACTAAATGTATAATTTCTGATGTGTATTTTAAGTAAGTTTCACTGCAGAAGCTGCAACTTTAATGTTTTTCAACAAATGATCAATCTGAGTCTTACAGTTAAAGTATTTTTAACTTTTGTTTAAGTGACTCTGATGTTTTGGCTGTTTTTTTATGTGAGGTGGTAAGTGATCAGTTTAATCCATACGGTGTGTGAAAAACAAAAGAACTTTACAAGAAGCAGTAAATCTGCTCGTACTTCATCACCTGCAGTCTGAACAGATCACTGTTTAGGACAGTAGTGCATGATTTCCCGTATCACAGCCTTATATGATCAATTAAAAACCTTATTTATTTGGCTAAACCGTACGGGCTGAAGGGTTTTGAGAGCTGTTTAATTAATTTTCATAACTGAATCTACTAAATTAAAAATTCTTCTGATCAGGATGTGCACATTTACTTTTCCAACTCTTACGTTGTTAATATTAAAGTAGTGAAGTAAGAAAGAAGGTAACGAGAGAAAATGTAATTTATCATCTTTCACCACTGATTAGCACATCATCTACAGAGAACACGCTTTTGCACATTTAATACAAAATGACTGTTTATTTACTGAATTTAACATTTTAGAAAAATAAAACATAAAACGTGATCTGAGCAAAAACTGATGTTTTTTTTCTTCTGCAGATTATTAGAAATTACACTGAATTACACTGTTTCTGTAAAGGATGTTATGACTACAGAATTTTTTTATTTGACTGGGGTTGTCCTTTTTGTCAGGCTGTTGGCTGGAGACTCTTTTTGTGTTGAACATTAATGTCTTGGGCCAGAACAGTAGCCAATCTAAACATATGAATACCAATTATATCATCTCATTAAGGATTTAAAATAATACTGTGAAGCACCTTTTCTTATTTACTCTGATGTGTAACACTGTATAAACCACTGTTCTGCTGTGGACCACCAAATAAGCCGCTGTTCTGCTGTTCTACTGTGTGTACCACCATATAAACCACTGTTCTGCTGTGTGTACCACCGTATAAACCACTGTTCTGCTGTGTGTACCACCGTATAAACCACTGTTCTGCTGTGTGTACCACCGTATAAGCCACTGTTCTGCTGTGTGTACCACCGTATAAGTCACTGTTCTGCTGTGTGTACCACCGTATGAGTCACTGTTCTGCTGTGTGTACCACCGTATAAGTCACTGTTCTGCTGTGTGTACCTTCGTATAAGTCACTGTTCTGCTGTGTGTACCACCGTATAAACCACTGTTCTGCTGTGTGTACCTCCGTATAAGACACTGTTCTGCTGTGTGTACCTCCGTATAAGACACTGTTCTGCTGTGTGTACCTCCGTATAAGACACTGTTCTGCTGTGTGTACCACCGTATAAGACACTGTTCTGCTGTGTGTACCTCCGTATAAGACACTGTTCTGCTGTGTGTACCTCCGTATAAGTCACTGTTCTGCTGTGTGTACCTTCGTATAAGTCACTGTTCTGCTGTGTGTACCTCCGTATAAGTCACTGTTCTGCTGTGTGTACCACCGTATAAGTCACTGTTCTGCTGTGTGTACCACCGTATAAGTCACTGTTCTGCTGTGTGTACCACCGTATAAGTCACTGTTCTGCTGTGTGTACCTCCGTATAAGTCACTGTTCTGCTGTGTGTACCACCGTATAAGTCACTGTTCTGCTGTGTGTACCTCCGTATAAGTCACTGTTCTGCTGTGTGTACCACCGTATAAGTCACTGTTCTGCTGTGTGTACCACCGTATAAGTCACTGTTCTGCTGTGTGTACCACCGTATAAACCACTGTTCTGCTGTGTGTACCACCGTATAAGTCACTGTTCTGCTGTGTGTACCTTCGTATAAGTCACTGTTCTGCTGTGTGTACCACCGTATAAGTCACTGTTCTGCTGTGTGTACCACCGTATAAGTCACTGTTCTGCTGTGTGTACCACCGTATAAGTCACTGTTCTGCTGTGTGTACCTCCGTATAAGTCACTGTTCTGCTGTGTGTACCTTCGTATAAGTCACTGTTCTGCTGTGTGTACCACCGTATAAGTCACTGTTCTGCTGTGTGTACCACCGTATAAGTCACTGTTCTGCTGTGTGTACCTTCGTATAAGTCACTGTTCTGCTGTGTGTACCACCGTATAAGTCACTGTTCTGCTGTGCGTACCTCCGTATAAGTCACTGTTCTGCTGTGTGTACCACCGTATAAGTCACTGTTCTGCTGTGTGTACCACCGTATAAGTCACTGTTCTGCTGTGTGTACACTTTACAATAAGGTTCCCTTTTGGCAGTTATAAGGGTTAACAAGTCATTAACAAATGGTGATGTGGTTTACACTTTACAATAAGGCTTCCTTTTGGCATTTATATGGGTTAATAACTCGTTAACAAATGGTGATGTGCTTTACACTTTACAATAAGGCTCCCTGTTGTCAGTTATAAGGGTTAATAACTCATTAACAAATGGTAATGTGGTTTACACTTTACAATAAGGCTCCCTTTTGGCAGTTATAAGGGTTAATAACTCATTAGCAAATGGTGATGTGGTTTACACTTTACAATAAGGCTCCCTTTTGGCAGTTATAAGGGTTAATAACTCATTAGCAAATGGTGATGTGGTTTACACTTTACAATAAGGCTCCCTTTTGGCAGTTATAAGGGTTAATAACTCATTAACAAATGGTGATGTGGTTTACACTTTACAATAAGGTTTCCTTTTGACAGTTATAAGGATTAATAACTCTTTAACAAATGTTGATGTGGTTTAAACTTTACAATAAGGCTCCTTTTGGCAGTTATAAGAGTTAATAACTCTTTAACAAATGATGATGTGAATTACACTTTACAATAAGGCTCCCTTTTGGCAGTTATAAGAGTTAATAACTCTTTAACAAATGGTGATGTGGTTTACACTTTACAATAAGGCTCCCTTTTGGCAGTGATGTGTTAATATCTCATTGATAAATGGTGGCTATAAATGTTGAAAGCTCATTAACAAACGATGGGAGACCATTTGAGATAATAAAAAACCTCAAACTTAACATGGGGGTCAAATCTGTGGATCAGCAAATGTAAAAACAGCAGAAACCAGCAAAGGACGTCAAACCTGGAATGATGTCCTAAGAAGATACCATTTAACCTCAAGAGTACAATGTATACATCAGCACCTTACAACATCAAATCAATACCTGTGAGAATCACATGAAAAGATCATGGTAAAGAATGTTGCCATGAATGTAAACTTAGTAATTTAACATGTTGTTGCCGACAACTTTACCAATAATTACTAAATAAAATCTTGTTGGTGGTTAAATTATTAAGATAATTGGAGATTAAATGGTTAAACTTGTTAACATGTTTATGATAATACAGGCAGGTTTAATGCTGACTAAATGTAGAAGACAAAGTAGGACAGAAATCTCAGCAAGATATGAGGTTTAACACTATAGACGGATGGGGGATCACTATTTGGCAAACAACAGGTTACTATTGCCCGTTCTATTTATGCGTTATAACTGGTTATTAATGACTTTTAAAGGGTTTACAACCTTATTAATAAACATTTGTAAATGCATTTATAAACCATTTATAAACCCTTTATAAAGGTAGCCTTATTTTAAAGTGGTACCCTTTTATTTGATGTTAAATCAGTTACAGTATTAGGAGTTTCAGTTTGAGGTACTTTGATGATGAGTTCCAGTCTGGTCTTGTTGTGAGAGATGTTGTGAATTAAGTACAAAAAGTACTTTATGCGGTGACTATATTCTACTTTCTATTTCTAATTTAGGATGAATGTGTTTTCTGTAGGATTAATAAATGTATTGAGGAATCAATACATTTTGTACTGAAAAAACTCTGCTGTTCATTGTAATACAGTTATTGTTTCTTTGCTGAATTGAAAACACTGAACAACACACATGTAATGTGGCCTGTACAAAAGGTTTATATTGTATGTTGAACTCCACAAATGCATAAAATAAAAAATGACAATAAATGCACTAAATACTATATTTTGGTTTGTTGTTTGTAGAAATGTGAATTTATTTTTTCTCAGAAAATCTATAAAGCATGTAGTTTGACTGTGGGTGGTTTTTGCCTAGGACTGTATGTGCCTCAGTATCTGGTGCGTTACAGACAGTAAATGTTATATTTTTTATTTTTAGGCCAATAATGAAAAAGCAAGCTACATGTTTTATTAATTAAACTCCATTAAACAGTCTTTAAAATGAACATGCTCATGAGTAGTTGTGTTGGGTGGTGTTAAATGCTCTCTCCATTACTTTCTGGGGGCCGGGAATGAACATCAGTCACAGCTAGAGCTGCTGAGAGGAACTCTTAAGGGCAATTTGGAGACACTAGTCTTCATCTTCATCAAAGTTTTAGACACAACAACTTCCTCAGGTTTTGGATCAGTGTTGTACTGATCAGCTATCCCGTTAAGGTGGTCCTGTAACAGAAAGTTCTCTGAAGAGGAACTGCAGGCCTGTGTACCCTTCAGCAGTGCGGTGTGGACAGTAGAAAAGACCTGGTTCATTTTAGTGACAGACCCCTCCATACGTTTCTGCTTTTTTCTTTGCCTAAAGCTGCTCCCACTTATTTGATTGGCATCACAATCAAAGCTTCCTTAAATTCTACTACAAAGTTTGCAGTTTCTTTCTGCAGAAGCATGTGGAGACCCTCTGTTACAAAGAGAAGGCTCTGAAACATTGTAGACTACAGACCAGGCCCGGAATGGCTAATCAAGAGATTCGAGAGGATTCCCAATGGGCCGGCTTATGTCAGTCTCGAGTATGGGCCGGTTGGATGGGAAAAATAATTTTGACACTGATCTATCACCCATCTATTCTTCTTCTTGCGTTCATTCTCCATTCAACTATGTATTCATTCTCTATTCATCTGAGAGCACAGCCCCTATATCGCAGTAGATTAGAGGTGTAAGGGCCAGAAATGTGTATACTGTCTCTTTAAGGGAGCGAGTGGAGTGTGCATGTGCAAGCTGCAGCGCGCGCAGAGAGAATATTGGTATGCTTTTTTGTTGTACACCGACTCAGACCGCTGGACCCCGCTCTTTATGTTGTCTTTATTTTAGTAATTAATGCCTTCGGTGAGCTTCGAATAACTAAACCAGTTTATGTATGAACGATCAAGTACTGCTCGAGCCCAGCTTTATTTTTGGTCAGCAGCAAATAAAACGACTAGTGGAATACCACCAGCGCGAGTTCGAGTCAGCGATTCACTTCTCTGTGTGCTTCGTGTTTCACTCGCCTGTAAACTGGCCAAGCTCACTTCTATCCGGGTCGGAGTGGATATTTAAGCTTGAACCAGGAAGAGCGTTACAGTGGGGTTCTACTATCTGAGGGAATTCTCCTTCTGAATGTTTAAGTTGGTTGCGCCCACGAGTCGTCTTTTTTGGAGCGGTAAAATGAAACATAGCAGAATAGCGCGAAGCGTCAGTCGGTGGTGATTGGTGGCAGAAAGAGGCCAGGTAGAGCCGAAAAGGACAAGTAAAGAAAGAAAGGCGTTGGAAGAAGATGCTGCCAAATGTGTGAAATGAACTGACCTGTTTTCTGGGGGACAGACGCCAATTACAGCCGCTAAACTGAGATGTAGAAAATGTATTAGAAAATTGGTTTGTATTGTCAGTTCAAGGTTATTGCGCAGCTTAGCGTAGTTTGTTTTGTAGAGGCCAATACACACCATTTATCACAAACATCCAGTTTCAAGCTGAAAATAATGAGCATAATTCAGAAGTGTAGTATATTAATAGCTGAACTTATTCATGTTTTTGTAGCGTTGGAGCCGCAAACCCCGTCCGACGCTACTGATTATCCTGAGGAGGCCATGTTTACCGAAGGGACAGGTAGAGGATAGTCTATTTACAGGAGACAGTTATATAAACTCTGTGTAATAACTAAGACTCATCTTTATCACATTTTTAAATCTTGAATTAATGTTTAAGTAGTGTTAACTTACCAACATATACCCAGTAAAAAGACATGGAGCTAGCTGCTGATTCATTTATTCAAATTTCTCCTGGGTGGAAAAAGTGGGCTGGATTTAGGCATGAAACTCCCGCGCTGAAAAAAGGACCCACTCCAGCCCTACTATAGACTGTAGAAAAATGATGTTTAGATTTGTCTGCAATCCCAACATTCCCTGTCTCAGGTTCTGCTCTGCAAGTGTGACACACAACCAGGTTCAGTTGATGTGTGTAGTGGTGGACACAGTCTGCTTTAGGGTAATTGGCTCTGGAGACCCCATACTCCCCACTCAAGGCAGCTGCGGCGTCCTAGGCCTGGGCAATGCATCCAAGATCATAAGGACATGGAGACACAATAGATTGTGGATTTCATCAGCTGTATTTTCAGCATCAGTATGAGTTGTTATTATCTTCTCTGTTGTGTGTCTGACTGTCTTTTAAATATTTATGAATATCATATTTACTCCATTACAAAAAACTGAAATAAACTGGCTCTGTTTAAAAGTGTTAGCTGCTAAAGCTTTTAGAAAGATGCTGGGGCATTATGGGAAATGTAGTCCCTGTAGTATATTTGCGTATCATGTCCTGTAGTTCTGCTCAGCAATCCAGTCAATAAATGTACTTTATTTCAATGGGACACAGAAACTGAACTGAACAGCCCTGCTGAAGTAACTGCTGTTAATGTAGTAATGACCATTTATTTGAGTATAAGTATATAATAAAGTACATAACGTACATAATGCTAATGTAAATGTAAATACATGCTTTGTTGAAAGTTATTACTTTGAGGCTCTGTTGTTTCTTTGTATACTTTCTTACCCCCTTTCACCCTGTTCCTCAATGTCTGGGCCCCCACAGGACCACCACAGAGCAGGTATGGATCATTCTCAGCGCTGCAGTCACACTGGTGTGGTGGTGGTGTGTTAGTGTGTGTTGTGCTGGTGTGAGTGGATCATATAATTGATTAATTGTACAGCAGCAGGCAGTGATGGGCAGGTAGTGTAAACATTGGTAACTGTAAACTGTCCAGTAAAGCAGAGACTCAAAATAAGTGAAGAAGTAAAGTGCAGGTGTGCAGTGATGGTAAATAAGCGTGTCATCAGTCTATGGTGGGTACAGGAAGGGGTTAAGATTAGTCTAGGTTTTGCAAATATGAATCAAAGCCCACCCTATCCCCTAAAATATTACCTATAAGCTGATTCCACTGTAAGTAAGGTAGTAAATCATTGTATGTATAGTGACGTAGAACAACATACGTGGAAAATACAGTAAATTAAAAAATAAATAAAATACAACATTATCTGTATGTATATTTGTTTATTATTAGATAAATCCAATTAAAGGTCACTACAAACTAAACTACATGGTGCTGTTGTCAGAAAGCTTTTAAATTATACATGTAATGTCTGGATTATATACATATATAACCCAAAGTATTTTAAGGTTACCTGACAAGACAAGACTAACATTTAAACATTTTAATGTTTAATTCTGGCGTGAACTAACCCGATGCTCCAATGAGGCGAGAGCTTGACTCAGTAAAGCCGCTGACTGCAGGATATTTCTAAACAGGCATCTTAACAAAAGCCTTAACAAACTGAAAGACACCAACCACTGAACAAACAGAGCCAGTTGCTGACAACAAACACAGCATGTGAATAGCGAAGGCTGCCAAAACGTGCTTTTAAAATAAACAGTTTCCGCTTTTTCTGTGCTTTAATTTTTATTACAGCTGAACTCTGTTTTCCGATATCAAGCAGGGTGAGACGGTGTTATTCATGTTCACCAGTATTTCTGAGGCACATTTTAAATGGAGTAGTGATGGAAAACTGACTATAAGAAACTACCGAAGGAGCTGCTCTGTCAGAAACCCTGTCAGAGTTATCTGACCACTGATGAAGGAGTAGAGAATGACCTACCGTCTCTGACTTTACATCTACAAGGTGGGAGTGTCTAATAGAGTGGACAGTGAGTGGACACACAATCGTCAGAAGCACTGCTGTGTCTGATCCACTCATACCAGCACAACACACACTAGCACACCACTGCCACGTCAGTTTCACTGTAGTGCTGAGAATGACCCATCACCCAAATAATACTTGCTCAGTGGTGGTCCTGTGGGGTCCTAGTCATTGAAGAACAGGGTGAAAAGGAGGTTACAAAGTATACTGAGAATCAGATGGACTACAGTCTGTAATTGTGGAACTACAAAGTGCACTTATATGTAAATGGAGATTGCATTATTATTACTATTATTATTATTATTATTACTATTATTACTATTATTTTTTATTTTTTTTATTTATTTATCTCCTTTAAAAATGTTGTTTTCTTCATTCTAATCATGTGATGGTAACAGTAGTCATGGTGATGGTGAATAGTGAATAGTGAATAGGTTGTAAATGATGTTCATGGTGTTTATTACTGTCTGATCTGATCTGATTCTCCAGCTGATTCTCTTTTCAGACTTATTAATTCTACATGTGATAGCAGTTGATATTTTACAATAATGTATCATGTTCTCTGTTTCTCTCCTACTTTAGTGCTGACTGTACTCATCCACTGTGGACAAACTCAGAGTGAGTCATTACATGAACATCTACTGCAGTATTTCACTGTATTTACACACATTCACATCTTATTCTTCATATTTAATACACACACATTAACATAACCAGCTCTGAGGACAGGACCGGTATGGAAGGTGTGTTTTTGTAAGTACAGCTACTTTTTCTGAAAAAGCTTGTGTTACAAAACAATCTAATCAACAGTGACACAATTAATTTTCTACTGATCTCAGAGCAGCTGTGATCTCAGAATTATTGTTTACTATATTTGGCTCTACAAAAGAGGCTACAGTACTCAGACTGATTCTGTCTACTTTCTGTTTAGCAGTTTGTAAGATGATGCAATCTATTGAATTAATACTCTAATCAGAAACTTGTCTTGTGCATTCCTTTCATAAGAAATAAAGAAAAGAATCCCCCCTTATTCTCAATGTTAGCATTAACAGCTGTTCATTTAACAGTGTAAAAGAAACGTTACTAGATCAAAATCAAATGTCTTCATTCCAAATGTCTTCATCCTGTTACAAAATCACAGCAGCACACTGGCTCCCACAGCTTAAAGCTTTACTAGACTGAGTTTAACAAATCTCTCAACATTAAGCTTATAGATACAGAGAGAAATACTGCTTATTATGTGAGTAGTTTCTTACATACATAACTACACAAACTACAGGCCTTTAAACACCTGACACCAGCTCCTCCTCTCTCACCTTGTTTGTCACATCAGCTCTGCTGTTTTAGATGTTCTGATTAAAAGGATGTGGCTTGTTTATTGGATTTATATTTTAGAACTGATGATATGTGTCCTGCTTTAGACCACTTTTCCAAAAAACATCAGATATTTTACACACTGAAACTTCTCCAGCAATACTGAAGAGCTTTTTCTGTCACTTAAAGCTCTATACAAATAAACTTGACTACACAATGTAACAAACAGCTGTTACAGTCAAAAGACAGGAAAGTCAAAAATGGCGATATATGTTTTTCTCTGGACAGTGACAATATTTAATACATCTATAAATTGTAATTTAAGTTTATGTTACTAATACATAATGAATCAAATATAAAACAGGTTCTTAAATAATAAATAATAAACAAATGTAGAAATATTAAACTCATTAATTTTAGAACATTAATCAGGATGATAAACTACTTCTTACACTGTAAAGAGAAAATCAGATTTACTAACTTCATCATTTTACACCAACAGAATCCACCAAACCGACTGTGAGGGCGGAGCCTCAGAGCTCAGTCTATACTGGAGACACAGTTACTCTGATCTGTGAGCTGCCGGATTCTACTGGATTAGCGATTTACTGGAAGAAAAACGAAGATTATATGAAAACACATCAGAACACATACAGTATAACAGTGTCTGATTCAGGAGAGTATCAGTGTGGAGTGACCAGGGAATATCAAGTTACAGAGCTTAGTGATCCTGTCAGGATTACAGTCAGAGGTACGTTTATATTTTTCCTTTTCCTTTTTTATGAATTTTTTTTTTTAGAATTTATAGAATATTTATAATTTAGAATTAATATTAAGAGTATATGTGGATCATTCTTACAAGCGTATCTAATTATATACAAGATCATCACCATTTATAAGGATTATCTTGTGAGAGACTGAATTCCAAATTGTAACTGTAACTACTGAAACACTTATTTTCTTTCAGTAAATAAATCTTTTATGTTTTGTAGAACAATGTTATGATTGTATGTGTGTACTGTTCAAAGCTGTGTTTGCTAGTCGTGTACTTTCGAGTGTATTTAAGTGAAAATCACTACAAACACAGTCACTACTGAAACATTTAGTAAAGTTATGCCAGTGTTATGATTGTTTAGCATTTAATATTCAAAGATTTGTTTTATAATTACAGTGTAAAGGAATTAAAAGCTAAATTAATTTAAAATATGAGCTACTTTAATAGAATGATTCAAACTGTCAGGCTCTCAGATAAAACCGGTAAACGCAGGTTAAAAGACACAGGTTCTTTTAAATGACAAGGGACAGGCTGAAGCAAGGCAAAAGCAGACCGGCCAACCTGTGAAATTTTTTTTGAGTAGCAACTTCTTGCGGTGGGGTGGTGCAGCATATCACAGCATGGCACGGCGCAAGGTCAGGCACATTTGCTGTACAGTATTGATTGAGTTCATGTGCTCACTCCTCACAACTTATTACTAAGCACATAGTACCCACTTACTTCACCTCCATATCTAATTATTCAACATACAAGTAGACTATGAAGAAAACAGAACTCTTTTAATGAAAAGGTATATATTTCAGTTTTCTGTGCTTTCATACACTTCAAATTTTGGAACATGTTCCAATGTTTTTTTACCAACTCATTTGACATATGGTAACTGAAAATCCCTAAAATATGTCCCTTAAACAGAACTTAAACTTAAACATACTTGAAAATTGTATTGCCCTGTGGCATATTATGTGTCTTAAATACATTGGACATAATACATAACAATAAAGCTCCACTTTCTAGAATATATTAAATTATTATATTCTTTACTGGACAATACAATAATACTACTCTAAATAAAAAAAACACTGCAGCATAAATAATCCTAATACCTAATCACAGAGGAAATTTACATTATTTGAATAATCATGCAGTCAATGTACAGAGAATATTTCACTACTATATTTCAATCTAGTTATGCTTAGTCACTCTAGAACATTCTGACATACTTTCAAAAACAGTACTTGTTGCATTAACCATTGGCGACAAAAAAATTAAACAGTTTATGATTAATATTTAATTTAATTATTGCCTGAATAACCCCTGGACAGATATCTGTTATTATTACAAACATTTAATGCAATTTAATGTGTTTAATTACAATTATCACTAAAATACACTTGAACATGGTGGTGATATTGGATGCCATTTACTTAAAAACTGTACAGTAGAATCACTTCATAATACATATGTACATAGTGTTCTAGACCCTGAACTGATATATGTTGATTTTATGGAATACCTATTAGAAATTGCTATTTTATAAAGCTGTGAAGGCTTTTCTCAGGCCTGTGCAATGACTCTTACCAACACGTGTATAGCAGTTTAACTCAATGTTTCTAACTCAGCAACATATTTAGCGACTTTTCAGACCCTCTAGCAACTTTTTCTTTTTTTTAAGCGACTAGCGACAAATCTAGCGACTGTTTCTGGTGTTATTGGAGACTTTTGGAGACTCTGTGGTGAACCCACATGATCCTCAGTTATTGTCCTCAGCGCAGCGGGGGCTGCCGTGAGCCCCGTCCCACAACACTCACAGTGCTCAGTCTCACAGTCAGAGGAGACCCACTACACTCACTGCGCATGCCCAAAAGCCGCCGCTGACCCCGCCCCCTATCTACAGAGCAGAATGTGAATATAAATGCGTCTTAGATAGATATATACTTTATTGATCCCACAGGGAAATTCTTCATTGTGACACGACCTATTTCAAAGACAACAAAAAAAGAATCCACAGAAGAAGTTCATTTAATCAGAGTTCATTTTAGTCATATTTAGGGTTACTCACTTTTTTCTCTCCCACAATTCCTTTAAATACACGCAAATAGGCATTATGCAAATTAGGGGTTACGTCATTTACTGACTTCTAGCGACTTTCAGGACAGCCAATAGCGACTTTCTTCACTGAGGAGTTGGCAACGGTTGTTTAACTGCGTTTTGGAGATAGGCGGCTGACTTACATGGAGTTTAAAGTTGATGGGGGTACAGGCAAGTGGGCAGCAGGAATCAGTGAATGCATGCTCATAAAAAACAAGACCACCCCAAATCAAGACTTGAGCAAAAAAATTAACTCGAGCACAGAAAACAGTTGAAGGTGATCCACATGGCACGCAAGGACTATCAAATCGTGAGTGAAAAAAGGCGGTTTGAGCGCGACATGATAAATACGCAAGCAGGGCTTTTTTCTGTGCTCACGACACGGGCTTTACATTTACCCTTGCGGGATTTTTACACCAGCCATTTTTTTGAGTCGCCTATTTTGACATTGACAATTCACAATTCCTACACTCTGCCAGTTACATCTAAAACTGTGTTTAGCACCGTCCTCCCTTAAAAACCAGTCACAGTATGAAGATGGACTGAGAGAGATGAAACCCACTTTCGTTACTTTCATTAAGACCGCTCTCCGGCTCTCCGCTCATAGCCTTTTTGAAGAGTTCAAAACTAGCACTATGATTGGTCAAAGTCTTTTTTTCCCCAACAGGTTGCTGTCCAATGCAGTTACACCCATAAACGAGTTGCCTAGCGCGCAATTCACAGACAGTGAAGTGACCAATCATAGCAGTGTATCTTGACGTCTAAATGCGTAAAGGTTGGCAGGTCTGCAAAAGGTTTGGTCAGAGGATTATGCAGGGTCAAATGTAGAGAATGCAAAGGCAGATCCAAAAGGCAAAACCGAGAGAGAAAAACTGGTCAAACATGGAATGGCAATCAGAAAGTATAGCGCTTAGTCAGCACGTGACAACAGTGGCAAAACTTCGCACAGGAGTGGTGGACAGGTAGGGCTTAAGAAGAGGTGAACTAATGGGTGACAGTTGTAGGAGGTTAGAACTCCGGTGACCCCGAGTGCATATGATTGGTTGAACGAGGTGGCGTGACAGACCCAGGATCTCTGGAGGGATTGTGGGAAATGGAGTCTGTGTCAGTTTCGTAGTCTGGTTCAAGTTCATTGTGAGGACCGGAGGGAGGTGTGACACGAGATTCAAGAGTTTTATTGTCATATGTACAGCAGAACAGACAGTTACACTGTACAATGAAATTCCTACTTTGCTGTTCCTCCATTCACCAATATATAAAGATAACAAAAAAAGAAATAATAAAAATATATACAAAATATACAAAGTATAATAATATAAGTTGAAGTAAAAAAAAGTATTTTTATAGTTAAAGAATAAAAAAATAAATAAAAGTTATGTGTGCTTTTATCACAATAATTTTTTATCTTGGCTTGATTTTATCTTGGCTTTATCTTGGCTCCAGAGCTGTTGGTCTGGAGCTGCTTTCTTTTGCTGTACCTGGAAAATTAGTTATATATGATGGAACCATGAAATTTATTATTAAATCCTGAAGGTGATTGTCCGCCCATAAGTTTATGACCTATAACCCAAGCACAGTTGGGTTAGTCAGCAGGACAACTACAAAATTACGGGTTTGGAGCAGCAGATTTAAAGTCTTGACTTGAATTCCATTGAGTTGTTGTGGCAAGACCTTAAATGAGCCATCCACTGTAAAAAAAAAATCATCCAGTGTAGCCAAAATAAAACACTTTAACAAAGAAGAGTGGACCAAAATTCCTTCATAGTGATGTAACAAATGTCACAAATATTTAATTGTAGTTACGGTAACACAACCAATTATCAGGTTTAGGTAAAATAGTTTTTTACCTTGGTTATACAGATTTTGAAGAAGTCTTTATCTAAAATAAATGAAATGATTATATGAAAGAGAACTAAGTACACATTCCTTGGGAGCTCTGATGTTCAGAGAGTTGCAATAAGATAGACTGTTCTAGATCATGACTGTCTGGGAGCTGTTACTCAAGGAATCTAGAACCCAGTTACAGAGAGATGTGCTCTCTGTGACAATCAGTAAAAGTAGCTCATCTGATAAATACTGGCACCATCACCTCAATGTCATATTTGGCTTTTGTGTAAAACATTACTTACAGTTTGTCTACAATCAGAAAGTAAAACATGAAGATGAGTAATTGTGATCAACAAAACATCTGCAATAAAATACCCTCAGTAAACTAATAAAGAGTGAATGTTTTAACACTGTTATTAATGTTCAGAGAGAGTGTATATGATTTAAAAGTATTTGTTATCTTTAAACAGAGAGACCAAAGTCTACAGTGAGAGTGCAGCCAGCTGATCAGGTACTGATGGGAGAGAGAGTCACTCTGACATGTGAAATAGAAAGTGGAGATTACTGGAATTATGAATGGTATCAGAATAATAATCTTATCAGTGGTGCTAAAAGGAAGGAATATATTATCTCTAATGTTGGCCAGTATCATGCAGGTGTTTATACCTGTAAGGGAACACAGTCAACAGACCGAATATACACACACACCAGTGAAGCTGTTACACTGACTGTATCAGGTGAGTGTGACGTCTTTCTCTCTTTTTTAAAGAGTTTAAAGTCTAGAGATTTATTATTACTCTAAAACACCCTGTAATAAACATATCGTCGCTGTCCAATGAAAAACAAGTATCTCCAAAATTGCAACTTTACATACTTTACTTTCAATGTAAAAATCTTTACAGCTTCAGTATTGATAGTTAATTAGGACTCGTTAACATCAGTAACACATTTTTAATTCTGTTACTGCTACACCTTTTCAGTAGATTTACTCTGTTTTCTGAAAAATGTCAGCTTTGTGTCTCATTGTGAGTTAAATTTACTGTCTATGTTACATTAAATCAACAAGAAGTTACATTTCCAAATAATATAAATCTGACTGAATAAATTCTATTAACTGAACTTTGTTCTTCATCAACAGTAAAAGTTAGACCTACAATCACCTCAAGTCCTGAAGGAGCTGTACTGATAGGAAACACAGTGAATCTGTACTGTAATCTCAGTCCGTCTGCTGGATGGACGTTTTACTGGTCCAAACACACACAGACCTCTGAGAAGAAGACCACCACCAACATCTACACCATCAGATCAGTTACTATCTCTGATGGAGGTCAGTACAGGTGCAGAGCTGGCAGAGGAAACCCAGTCTACTACACACACTACAGTGATGCACTCTGGGTAAACGTTACTGGTGAGTAAGAGATTTTCACTATACTATATAATCCTGAACTGTAAAAGTATATGTAGAATCAAATGGACTGCATTACAATTACATACATGTAAAGGTATCAGAAATCTGAGGGTCTATTCACATACTAGTTTGGTCCGGACTAAACCTAAAATTATCATATATTGTTTCAATTGTCAAACCTGTTTCAGGAAAAGTTGGGACATTGTGTAAGATGTGATAAAAACAAGAATCTGATCAACTGATAAAAGTTCAAAGTAAAAAATATAGAAAAACATATACTATATATATATATATATATATATATATATATATATATATATATATATATGGCAGTTTTAACAGCTGTTTTCTATTTTCACACTCTTTCCTTTGAAATGCTGTTACAGGGAGCCAAACATAAAACACTCAATATGTTATATTTATGTTATACATATGTTATATATGTTGCATGTATATTCTGTATTTTTTCTCCATGTTAGAAAATTTTACATTTAGTAACTAAATGATAGATTTTCTCTGATGTTTGCAGCACTGTGTATCAAATCATAAGCAAAAGTAATAATTTTCCAACATTTATTTTAATAATTTAATGCTGAGAAGAGTGATTTTCTTACAGAGAATATTAAAGCTGTAGTCATCATAAAGCCTGATAAGCAGGTGTTTAAAGGAGAGCCGGTCACTCTGAGATGTGACATACAGGCAGGAGGAGACACTGAGTGGACTTACAGCTGGTATAAAGATGACAGTCTGTACCCAAACAGAAGAACACAGGAGTTCACAATCAGCTCTGTTACAGAGTCTAACGGTGGTAAATACACCTGCAGAGGAGAAAGAACACAAGACTTTCAGAAATCAGAGATCAGTGATGCTGTTACACTGACTGTATCTGGTGAGTCTGTGGATTTGTTTAAAATTCTCATCAATTATACTGTATGTAATAATCTTATCACTGTGTATGAACTTGATTTAGTCTATTAGATTCTCCATGTTCTCTCTGTCAGATGTAGCTCAGGCAGTACTGAGTGTGTCTCCACAGAGCTGGCTGACTGAAGGAGACTCAGTGACTCTAAGCTGTGAGGTTACAGGCTCCTCTACAGGCTGGACATTCAGCTGGTATAGAGCTGTTCCTCACAGACAAGACTTCCAACAAATAAGAGTCGTTCAGGGTGATGTTGTGTATCATGTAGAGCTTCTGTCAGACAGCAGAGGAGAAGCTGGAGACTCTTACACTCTCAGTCCTGCTGCTCTAAATCACACAGGAGTTTATGTGTGTAGAGCAGAGAGAGGAGCAGCAGCCTATCAGACACAGTACAGCTCTCCACAGCCTCTATGGATCACTGGTGAGGAAATACAGGAATGAATTAGTACATATGCTGTATTTATCAGATTCATTCTTTTAGTGAACAGTATGTTTGTTTAGCACTAGCATTTAGCAACATGCTACATGTGTATCTTCTGTTCATGTTCAGGTACATCTCCTCCAGTCTCTCTGATAATCAGTCCCAGCAGAACTCAACACTTTAGTGCTCACTTTCTCTTACTGAGCTGTGAGGGACAGAGTGACTCTACTGGATGGAGAGTGAGACGATACACACAGAGTGGGAAGGTGTCAGATTGTTCATCACTTACAGGATCTACATGCAACATCAGCTCCCTCCACACATCCCACACTGGAGTTTACTGGTGTCAGTCTGAATCTGGAGGAGGAAGTGATCCTCTCAACATCACAGTGTACAGTGAGTCTCCACTGTTCTGTTCTAATAGGAGTTGGAAATATCTTTAATTAAGTAAGTCATTACTAAAATTTAAATGCTTTTGTACTATGTGACACTTCAAAGTGTTTATTAAGTCTTCATAAGACAAAAAAGAAAACGTACACACTCACATTATAATCATCTTTCACATGAAGTCTGTGGCTGACTGACTGTGATGCTGCATAATATTTAAAATATTTTTTTCACATCAGATTTGTGTTTGGTGGAGGCGTTAATGAGCAGCATAACCCAGCATTCCATTAGTATATTTTTATAGTTTCTTATTAAAACACTAGTTTAGTGTTCACTTTGGATTCATAGTAAATGACTAACCTCTCTAAGGCATGACCCCCTAATCTAAAGTTACATTTTTTGCTACAAAGTAAACCTTAGAAAATGTTACTTTGTTCACTTCCTCTCTCCTACAGGTGGTGATGTGATTCTGGACAGTCCTGTTCATCCTGTGACTGAGAGAGATTCTCTGACTCTCCTCTGTTTATATCGCTCCACAAAGCCCTCAAACCTCACAGCTGACTTCTATAAAGATGGATCACTGCTCCAGACTCAGACTACAGGAGGGATAATCATCCGTACTGTCTCAAAGTCAGATGAAGGTTTCTATCACTGTAAACACCCAGAGAAAGAAGAGACACCAAAGAGCTGGATCTCAGTCAGAGGTGAGAAAGCAGTTTCATGTTATTTTCATTCGTTAAGTCTACAGTACATACACTGTACATACGAATTCCCATCTTTCCTTCTCCAGCTTCAGGTTCTGGATCTACTGGTGTACCAGTAGGACTGACAGTGGGACTGAGTTTAACCTTGTTCTTCATTATCATACTGGGCCTGATTTGTTATTGCAAGAAGAAGAAAGGTTTGTAAACATACACTGTTACTGACATCAGCTCAGTTTCTTTTATTAAAGATTTATTTTTAATTCAACAAAGTGAAAAAGCATGTGAGCTTTTGTGGAGGTGCAGGATATCTGTCTCCCTCTACTGGAAGTCAGCAGACCATCAATCAAAACCAGTGTCAGGGTCTAGGGGGTCTCTATGAGGATCCACACCACTGCAGACTGCTATGTTTACATTACTAACAGTCCTACTCATACTATTATTCAAATGTATGTGCTCTGTTCTAGGTAGTGATCACATTTATGGAATATTGATTTCATATATAACATAATCCTGCTATTATATCTCTTGTTGGTTAATGTTTGTTTTAAGTGATGATGTAAGAACACTGTGATGTCTGTAATAAGAGACTTCTTCTGTTCCAGATGCAGCTTGGTCCAGGGATCCAACTTACGCTGAGGTTATGACTGAGAATGAGAGACCCAGAGGAAACAGTGAGAACTGCATCTCTACAGTAACAGAAATATATTTTCTCTATAAACTGTAATTAAACTGTAATTCATTTATACTTTAATCTACTTTATTTCTGTGTCAGTGATGAGACCAAACGATGTGACATATTCTGAAATTACGATGGAAAACATGAAACGTCATAGAAAAGGTATGTGTTACTTAATGTACTTGTTTTTTTCAAAACAGTATGTAAGACTGATTGTCGTAACACACATGTTCTTCCATATAACACCATCAATTACAAAAAATACAGAAAAAAATTAATGATTAAAAAAAAAATGATACAATGTTGTGTTTAAGTGGTGCACTGTAGCATACTGCGTATAGCATTTTTCTTTGTCTTATTTAAATTTTTATAAAATTATCATTCCTTACATTAAGTGTCTCATACTCAATTATACTGGCACCCTTGGCTAAGTTACATATATATTTTGCAATAAAAAGAAAAAGTAATAAACATAACTTGTAATAATAATAATAATAATAACTACTTTATTTATAGAACAAGTTCCATGTTAGTGGCAAGTCCTTCACAAACCAGTGATTAATTAATCTGAAAATAAATTAATCTGAATTTTAGAGCCTTAAAATATACTAAAATAACTTGAATAATGGCCATATATATTTAATATAAAGATTACATAAAGATTTAATGCTATCACGCGTAGACCTAGAAATCCCTGCCGAGCACAGACAACACAATACCTCAGCCCACAGTGCCAGACAATCCTCTTTGAAGTTTCATTACATTTTTATTTTACACATACACTGTAGGGCTGCACCTAACGATTCATTTCTTAATCGATTTATGTAGTGATTCTTTTATCGATTAGTTGATTAATCTAATGGTGTGAGTCTATTATTTTGTGGGCTCAGAATCATGAGGAAAACTTATGGCCATTTTAGACTTAATGTATTAAACGGTACCTTAAACGCATGTGATCTATGGTTAAAAATAAATGGTTAAAGTCTACACTCTGACTGGACCTTTAGAGGCACAAATGACACGTAGCCTACACGCTTCACACAAGAAATTGGACAGTTTGTGGACTATATATGTTGCATAGAGTCATTTGAGAAGCAGCTACGTGTGTTTTAAAGCTCCCACGCTATCGAGAACAGTCTTAGGTTCTACACTGGACGATTAAGAAACGGTTAGTAATGCAACTTTTCAAGAAACACTACTGAAAGGAACGTTACATATTTTAATATTCTTCAAATAATCTGCTAAGATAAGAAAAAACAAGTAAACAGGTGCTGTCCTGCTGCTGCGTTGATAAAGCGCTACGGGATGTTTGTGCTTTAAGTGCTCGAGAGATTGTTTATAACTGCAGCTCGCGCTCCGGATAAATCCATGCTATCAGTAGACGCGGCCATCTTTGTGACCCCTTGACACGCGTTATGCTTATTCACTTAATCGCGTCGGCCCAGCCCTAATACGCTGTTACAAATATTGTAATATTGTGTTCATGACCAACCAAGTGTTTTTTATTGGAGCTTGAAAACAGTACTCAAGAACTTTAACAACAGTAAATGTAACTAAACCTAAACAGTTAAATATCCACAGATCTCCAGCTCATGAAGTGCTTTTCTCTTGTAGGAATATGAAAAACGTTGTACTGGTGCAAAACTCCTGGTTCGGTTTATGGAGGGCAGACAAAAGAGGATCTGAACACGTTTAGACTCAGAATTCTCTTTAATACAGTGTTTGAATAAGAACATTTCTGCCTGTATTTTATAATGATCTAAAAAAGGGGCTTATTTTTTCTTACATGTTTATTATTCTCATTAATGTTCTGAACTCTGATTGGAGACTTTCATAATAATAGTGTATTTGTTAGTAAATATTTTAAGTGTAATATCAACTGAATTTTAATTGAATTGTTGTATTGATTTTAATGTCATGATAAAAAAAACTGTTTTCTTTTAGCGGTCTTTTATTATCTGTCAACTTGTCTCTTATCTATTTTGCACTGTGTATAACTGGTCTATTTCATGAGATTGTTATTTTTCTACATTATAATAATTTATTTTGAAGTTAAAATATAATAACAGCTCTGAAGAAACAAGACATCAAAACTATATAAATAATTTAATATTTAAAATCTAGTCATATCTCAGCCTCAGACTCCCAAATTGTACCAAACATGCATATTTCAATATATAATTTCTTAATCATGGCCAAAATTATTATAAAACAGACTCTTGAGTCTCTTTTCCTCTGAGTTTTGTGAGGTGAGTAGAGTTTAACACCCTCTGTTATGAATAATAATACTCTATACAAGTACAGCAGTATACAGAGCCTTTATCATTCTGAGTGCACCGAAAGTAGAAAAGTATGAAATGTCATAGCTGTGTTAAAAGCAGCTGATAAAAACATATGTAAAGAATATGAAGTGTTTTTAAAGCAGTGTAGACACAATTTAAACTGCATTAACAGGAAACAATGCCAGCCATACTGTATCACTGTAAACATACTGTTCGGTAGAGCATTTACAAACTTATTTTAGTTTTTTTTTATGTTTTCTGTATTCATAAGTTTTAATGCTTACAATGTTTTAGTTCTAGTCTTAGTTCTAGTCTTCTTGTATTTATCATTTATTTTATGTATAAGCCTAACCAAACTAAAAATAGTAATAAACTAATGGTGGTGACACAACACTGTCTGATCATATGCTTTGATGTTCTTATTTTTAATGCACACTAACTAGTTTGTTGATTCATTTTAATGCACATGTTCAATCGACTTGTTTTTACAAATAAAAAAAATTATATTTTAACTAGCTTAAGCAATACATTGTAATAAATGTAATAAATGTAATAAAATAAATATTTTGATGCATTCTTGCTGATGTCTGAAACAAATAAATGCATGCATGCAACAACATGGCTTATGCTCTTTTTTTTAGACCAAAAAACACCAAATCTCCCCCACACCAAATCAGGGGCAATCCAAAGCCATCCATGGACAAAAAATATCCTCGTCGGCAAAAAGTGTGTTATCGTGACACACAACAACTCTTGAGCCCAGATGACGATTTATTTCCTTTTATTCACTTGTCTGCTCTCTTGCAATGCAAGCAGCCCAACATGGCCCAACCCCTGGTCCAAAGGCAGCCTGCAACAACTAGCTCCACCAGGAGGTGGTCCCCTGGAATGGAAGATGCCCTCAGAGACTGTTTTGACACCACGGACTGGGATGTTCTGCTTAGCCCACACTGTGAGGACATAGAGGGGATGACACACTGTCTGACGGATTATCTCAACTTCTGTGTAGACGTGGTCTCCCCCATTAAGACTGTACAATGTTACCCTAACAACAAACCATGGGTAACACAGGAAGTCAAAGCTGTCCTCAACAGGAAGAAGGTCGCCTTCCGGAACAGGGACAAGGAGGCGATGAAAGCAGCACAGCAGGAGGTGAAACGCTGTGTGAGGGAGGCGAAGGACAGCTACAGGAGGAAGGTGGAACAAAAGCTGAGGGAGAACAATATGAGGGAGGTCTGGGAAGGTGTTAAAACCATTACAGGCCACAACACAAAGACCAGAGCCATAGGGGGAACGGTGGAGAAGGCTAACGAGATCAAGAACTTCTTCAACCATTTCAATCAGTCCATGCCCCCCCACCCTCTCCCTCACTGCAACCATATCTCCCTCTTCCCTCAACACACCTCCCCCCAGTCAGTGGACCAGTCTTCTCCACCACCACCACCACCATCCCAACACAAAGTCCTTCATATTTCACTGCAGATCAGGTCATGGGTCAACTCAGGAAACTTCACCCTAGGAAAGCGGCAGGTCCGGACAAAGTGTGTCCCCGACTACTGAAGACCTGCGCTGCTGAACTGGGTGAACCACTTCAACGTGTCTTCAACCTCAGCTTGCAGCTGGGGAAAGTGCCTACCCTCTGGAAGACGTCATGCATAGTTCCAGTACCCAAAAAGAACCGGCCCAGCGAGCTGAATGACTTCCGACCAGTAGCACTCACATCACACCTGATGAAGACCCTGGAGCGGCTCTTCCTCTGTCTCCTCAGACCACAGGTGCAACATGCACAGGACTACCTGCAGTTTGCATACCGGGCAGGTGTTGGTGTAGAAGATGCCATCCTCTACCTGCTGCACCGAGTCCACTCACACCTGGATAAGGGGAAAGGCACTGTGAGGATCCTCTTCTTGGACTTCTCGAGTGCTTTCAACAACATTCAGCCCCTCATGCTTCAGAACAAACTGAACAGAATGCAGGTGGACCCGTGCCTGGTCACATGGATTTCCAGCTACCTCACCGACAGGCCGCAGTACATCAGGCTGAAAGACACCACGTCTGACACTGTGATCAGCAGCATTGGGGCACCCCAGGGCACAGTGTTGGCACCTCTCCTCTTCACCCTGTACACCGCGGACTTCTGCTACAACTCTGAGCTGTGTCACATTCAGAGGTTTGCTGATGACACAGCTATTGTGGGGTGTATCAGGGATGATCAAGAGGAGGAGTACAGGAGCCTGGTGAGGGACTTTGCTGTTTGGTGCCACAGCAACCACCTGCAGCTCAACACCTCAAAGACCAAGGAACTGGTCATTGACTTTGGGAGGTCCAGACCAAGGTCACAACCAGTTCTGATAGAGGGAGCTGAGGTGGAGACTGTGGAGTCCTACAAGTACCTCGGGCTGTGGCTGGACAGCAAGCTAGACTGGACTGCTAACACTGAGCACCTGTACAGGAAAGGACAGAGTAGGCTGTACTTTCTGAGGAGGCTGCGGTCCTTTGGCATCTGCAGGAAACTCCTGTGGATGTTCTATCAGTCTGTGGTGGCCAGTGTCCTGTTTTACACCGTGGTGTGCTGGGGAGGCAGCACATCCAAGAAGGACGCATCCAGGCTGGACAAACTTATCAGGCGGGCTGGCTCAGTGATCGGCCTGCAACTGGACTCTCTGGTGACGGTGGCAGAGAAGAAGACAATGGACAAACTTCTGGACATTATGGACGATGCCAGTCATCCTCTGCACACCGTCATCAGCAACCAGAGGAGTCTGTTCAGTGACCGACTGCTCCTACCCAAGTGCAGAACCAACAGACTCAAAAACTCCTTTGTCCTTCATGCCATCAGACTGTACAACTCCTCTCTGCAGGGGAGGAGGGGTCACAGGAGGACAGAGGATGAGACACGGCAAACAATACACAAAGGGCAAGAGTCGGAAAACGGATACGAGTCATAACAAAAGATCACAGACAGAACGCTTGGTACGGCACAGGAATAAGCAGTTCACGAATAGAGTTAAAATAGTCCAAGCTAGGTGTAGTACCATCAGTGTCGACTAGGGGTCCTAGTAGTTTTAGTTGTGCAGTATTGCACTAGTTCAGAGCAGAGTAAGAGTCAGTACTGCCATGTTGGGTTGCTTGCATTGCAAGAGAGCAGACAAGTGAATAAAAGGAAATAAATCGTCATCTGGGCTCAAGAGTTGTTGTGTGTCACGATAACACGACGAGGATATTTTTTGTCCATGGATGGCTTTGGATTGCCCCTGATTTGGTGTGGGGGAGAAGTGAGTCCTGTGTGAGAGAGTGCTGCACTGCTGGTGAGGGAGTTTTCTGTTCTACAAGAGCGGGTAAAGACTAAACTGGAAAGATTATGGCTACAATTGGGACATTATCTGCATTTGACTCCAAAAATCAAACATGGGAGGAGTATTGTGAGATTCCGGAGCAATTTTTTGAGGCAAACAAGATTGAGAATGAAAACAGAAGAAGAGCAATACTGATTAGTGTTGTTGGGGCACAGACATACACTGTCATGAGAAATCTCATCAGTCCTGAAAAGCCGAAAGATAAAACATATGGACAGCTAGTCACCTTGTAAAAGGAGCATTTTAACCCCAAACCTAGTGAGATTGTGCAAAGGTACAAGTTTGATTCCCGTGATAGAAACCAGGGTGAGTCATTGGCCGACTATGTGGCAGAGCTGCGCCATCTTGCGCAGGATTACAACTATGGAGACACCCTACAGCAGAGGCTGCGAGATCGGATTGTTTGCGGTATAAATGATGACAGAATACAGAGAAGGTTACTGTCTGAAGCAGACCTGACATTCAAGAAAGCTTTGAAAATTGCTCACTCTGTGGAGGCAGCAAATAAAAATGCCCAGGATCTGCAACTCAAGAACGCAGCTATGACATGTAACAGCCTAAAATCAAGGACAATTGCAAGAGCTGCATCCCGGAAAGCTCAGAGTGATGCTTTTGAGGAGTGTTACAGATGTAAAGAGACTAACCACAAAGCATCAGAATGCAGATTCAAGCAAGAGAAGTGCCACTGTTGTGGGAAATTTGGTCACATTGTGAGGGCTTGCAAAAATAAGAGCAAACAAAAAGAAGAGAAAAAAAGCAAGCAGTGAGCACAGCAAGGGGGCAAAGTTTCCGTCACTACACTCATAACTCTCACAATGTCGTTAAGAACAGCAGTGATAGCTCAGAAGAAACAGAAGCATTGGCATGTATAACTCACAAATTAAGTTGTGTGAAGGAAAAGCATCTAAGAAAGATTGACCCATATACTGTGGAGTTGGACGTAAATGGAAAAAACATTCAGTTTGAAATTGACACAGGGTGCAGCCTTACCTTAATGAATGAGGCAAGTTTCAGGAAGACTTGGAAAAACATGCAAATTCCAATACTGAACCCTAGCAAGGTCAAGCTGGAAACATGTACAGGCCAAGCTATTCAGGTGATGGGCCAGGCATGGGTCTCAGTAAACAGCCAACAACAGAAGACCTTACCCCTGATTGTAGTAGCAGGAAATGGTCCAAACTTGCTTGGCCGGAGTTGGTTGGAGGAGATTGTCTACCCTGGAAGAGCATAAAACAAGTGAGAGAAATGCAGGAAAAGTCAGAGGGACTAAGTCTACAGCGAGTTTTAAAGAGAAAGGAAGCGGTGATTAAGGAAGAGCTGGGAACCTTGGTAGGTACCAAAGCTACCATACATGTGCCAGCCAGTGCTAAACCTAAGTTCTACAGGCCCAGAGCTGTTTCTTATGCCATGTGAGCTAAGGTTAATGCTGAGATTGATAGGCTGTTGAAGGAAGAAATCATCAAGCCAGTGAAGTACTCAAAATGGGCTGCTCCAGTGGTCCCAGTCTTGAAGCCAGATGGTTCAATAAGACTATGTGGAGATTACAAGTCGACTGTGAACCAAATCGCTACACTGGAACATTACCCCATACCTCAGGTGGAAGACCTTTTTGCAATTCTGTCAGGTGGAAAACAGTTTACGAAGTTAGATATGAGCCATGCATATCTACAGCTACTTCTAGATGATTAATCTAAACAATATTTGACAGTGAACACACATCGGGGACTGTTCACTTACAATCGGCTTCTGTTTGGGGTGGCGTCAGCACCAGCTATATTCCAGAGAGTCATGGAAGGGCTGCTTCAAGGAATTCCTCATGTAGCCATTTACCTAAATGACTTTATCTCCAGCTGAAAGGAAATATTCACAACTGGACAAGGAAGCATTAGCCATCATTTTTGGGATAAAGAAGTTCCACAAGTATCTGTATGGTCGTACCTTCACTATCTGCACTGACCACAAACCGCTAGTTGCCTTATTTGGAGAGAAGAAGGCCATACCACAGATGGGCTGCCCTAAGTTCAAAGGTGGGCTGTATTGCTGAGTGCCTATGAATATCGAATTGTGTATAGACCAGGAAAGTTTCATTCTAATGCAGATGCTTTGAGCAGACTATCTCTTCCTGAGAGTTCTGGAGTAGAGGAGGTACCAGAGCAAGTTCTGATGATGGACTGTGTGGATGCTGTTCCTGAAGATTCCAAACAGATCAGGGGCTGGACAGCCAAAGATCCAGAGTTATCTCAGGTACATGGATATGTGCTGAGAGGTTGGCCCACTGTAGTAGAACCACAGTTGAAGCCTTACTTCCAAAGACGATGGGAGTTAGGTGCTTGTGATGGTTGTGTACTGTGGGGGGCAAGAGTGGTAGTACCACGTCAAGGAAGAGTAATGTTGTTAAAATCTCTTCATCAGACACATTCAGGCATGTCCCGCATGAAAGGGTTGGCCAGGTCATACATGTGGTGACCTGGAATGGACAAGGATGTAGAAAAGACAGTCCAGGCGTGTGACCAGTGCCAGAGTCACCAGAAAGCACCACCAACTGCACCATTGCACCCATGGGAGTGGCCTGAAACTCCCTGGTCCAGGATTCATGTGGGCTATGCTGGGCCTTTCATGGGAAGAATGTTTCTAGTCATCATGGATGCTTATTCAAAATGGCTAGACGCCTAACCACTGAAATCATTAACTTCTCAGATCACCATTGAGAAGTTGCGCCAGAGTTTTAGTGTGTTTGGTCTACCACAAGTGCTAGTCTCAGACAATGGACCCTGTTTCACAAGTACTGAGTTTGAAAAGTTCATGAAGCAAATTGGTATCAGGCATGTGAAGTCTGCCCCTTTCCACCCTTCAACAAATGGGCTGGCTGAGAGAGCTGTGCAGACCTTGAAAGAGGGTCTAAAGATAGCAAAGGGAGGCGACATTGAGGCCAAATTGTCTAGGTTCTTGTTCAGCTACTGGATAACTCGCCGAATTGATGATGTCCCGAAGGTTGAGGTTCACCTTTGATTTGCTCATACCAGACAACCAAACCAAGGTGAGAAGCTACCTTAGTGCAACATAATGATGCGTAATTGTGAATTGTGACTTTTAGGTACGGCACAGGGTTCTGTTCTAGCCTGTAGGGGGAGGGGTGTAGTACCGTCAGTGTCCACTAGGGGTTCCTAGTTGTTTTAGTTGTGCAGTGTTGCACTAGTTCAGAGCAGAGTAAGAGTCAGTACTGTCATGTTGGGCTGCAAGCATTGCAAGAGAGCAGACACGTGAATAAAAGGAAATAAATCGTCATCTGGGCTCAAGAGTTTTTGTGTGTCACGATATCACACTATGAATTAAGGTTAACCTGATCAACCGGTCAGCTGACCGAGAGTCTGGAGTCACGTGATCTACCAATACCTGCTGGGAAATGGTGTTTATGGATGAATGCAGTGAGTCTTGTGCAGCAGCGTTCAAAAGTTCAGGATAACTTGCTAATTTCCCTCTTTTTGAAAGAAAAACACATTTTCATGCAATTCACAAACAATATTGTCCATTTCACGATTAATTGAAGTGTATCAGATGATTTTTAAAGAATAAAAATGTTTGTATTAAAGTCTACTTTTGTATAGAGGCTTATTTTGCATATAGTCCTATTATCAGCAATTCTCAGTCCTCTGTCTAAATCTCCTGGTAAGGCCGCCAATCCAAGTTTAGGATGTTATTGGGCTAATTGGTTTTTAGGACACTCTTGCTCAATTGTGATGCACAGCTGAAAAACACATGCACGGATAGACCCAAAGGGGGCTTTTTGGTTTTTATTTAGCCCTGTGGCATCAGTTGTCAATTCAAATTGTGTTGCAATGCCTGACATGCGCACAAGCCCCTCCCTCTTCAACGTGTTAAGGAGCTGTCACTGTTGTGGGATTAAACCACTATTAAAACATCTCAATACAGCCAGCGTTCAGAAGTTTTGTAGAGCAAATACTACCAGAAACTCGCTTTTGTCACATTAGAAAATCTCTAGTAGTCAGTGTTGCCAGACTGGACAGTTTTGTTGAATTTATCAAGGAAAAAAGTGAAATCAAAGGTTTAGCAGTAGTCACACTTGCAGTGTTAATGTTAATACGTTAATATGTTAATAAAATTAAAAAATGTTAATACCCTGAAACTGATAAGTTGGTGTGAGGTCTGTAATAATATATGTAATGTATAAATAAGATTCTGTCAATGCTTTGTCATTACTTTGCCCTTACATACATAAAAACAACCCAAATAGTAAAACACTGAAATAAATAAATCAATAAATAAACATATCAATATGACTGTTCCGTGTCAAATTGATTTGTAGGAAAAGTAACACAGGACCAGTAGGAGGATCAATATATACACATTCAAATTAAATAATTTTATTTTATTGACATTATATAGTTTATTTTTTTCTCATGAAAAAAATATAATAATAATGAATAAAATAATAAAATAATTTTAATAAATTAGAAATGATTATAAATCTCATTAGCTTTATTATTCTCTCTCTATCCAGGGTCCAGCAGAGGAGGATGGGTTCCTACCAAGGTTTCTCCCTCAAGAGAGTTTTTACACTGTGACCTCTGGTTGCTCTGGGGGGCTTAGACATGTATACCCTTTCTTACGTTTATGTTTGTGTATGGACTCTTTTTTCTTTTTATTTTTCTCTTTTTCTTCCATAAACTGCTTTTCTGTAACGCTGCTTTGAGATAACACTGGTTGTAAAAAGCTTTCTACTAATAAATGTTGATTAAATGTTGATTGACTTTTTGAATGAAAGCCCGAGTCTCGCGTTATTTGAACGCGAACTCATAGTACGCGGCTTTTGATTGGTTGGCACGGGTTTAGTTGTAAGATGGCGCCTCAAGAGGCGTGAGTGAAAGATAAAGAAAGAAACAAACACATTGTTGCCACAAAAAGATAAAACACGGTTAGCCGAGAGGTCGGCTTTCCCGAATAACTCGCTTACTCCGGTATTGGAGGACTCCTTAATCCGTGCGGGTGGAGAGCGGAGAAGCCAGACCGAGTCAAAGAAAGGTAACATAGCTTACGGAGCAAGCTAACCTATAGCAACAACAAGTCCCTGCAGCAGTGTTTACAACTGAACAGTACATACTGTTACACAGCTCACCAGAACTTTAAACACAGCCAGACCTCCGCTTATTTTGTTTAAAGCACGCTTCAAATCAGGTTTTTGCAAGTAAGAATAATGTAAATCATGTAAAAATCTCAGAAGCAGTGGGGCAGGTACAGCAGTCACACCCCCATTCTGACAGTGGACAGTTATTGAGCATAAACCTGAAGAAAGTTGTGGCTGAAGTTAGCTTCTTATTCGAGTTCCCTGTTCTACCTTAAATGGCGCAGCAGTTACATTCTGGCGCCCCAGAATGTAAAAAGTTAGCTGCTTATACGAGTTCCCCGTTCCACCTGAAATGTTTGGACCGCCTACCTGTTATTTTATTGTGGTAAATTAAACACTGACAGATAGTATGTTTCTTTATATACAGCACTGCTGGTTGTTCTTATGTATTCCAACTATTCAAATGTATGAAAAAATTGGAACATAACAGTTTCTTGAAGTATCACTATATTGTATTTTTGCCATATCGCCTCTAATCCGAAATGTACATGAATTCTATTTTGAAAAAAAGGTTGTATATTGAAAAAGGTACATTTAATTACAGTCGGTAATTAATAATTGATTGTGTCAGTGGTGCTGTGAAAGAAATGTAAGAATTTAATTTCTCTAAGCATAGGATAAAGACTGATCTTGATTTTGCAAACAAATAATTGTTCCCCAAAAAAAGATTATAAAAGAATTAGAACATTGTTATGCATCCTGTAGTTTTATATAAATTAGTATTGCTTGCACTTATCATTGTTATATTTTTATGCCTTTAGTGTTGTTGGTGCCTGTTCTTAACTTTTTTTTGGTGTCACCTAACCTGATTTTACTTTAGACCCGGTCAGGTCTTTTTTTTAGGCGTGAATAACGGCATGGATGGTTCGGTGTCTTTTGA
The DNA here is from genome assembly GCA_021613375.1 of Megaleporinus macrocephalus. Classification (NCBI taxonomy): domain Eukaryota; kingdom Metazoa; phylum Chordata; class Actinopteri; order Characiformes; family Anostomidae; genus Megaleporinus; species Megaleporinus macrocephalus. The sequence goes on from CM038710.1 coordinate 18,058,942, forward strand.
GGAGCTGGTGAGAGTAAAGGCGCGCAGTATCCCCCAGCACCGCATGAAAGAATTCCTGGAATCGTTGGCTAGTAAAGGACCAGAAGCACTGCAAGAGTTCAGCCAGGATGGGGATGGCAACACTGTGGTCTACCAGCAGGGGGAGAACTGTGTGTACACTGACTGCACAGAGGTTGCAGGCTCGCTTCTGGAACTGGCCTGTCCGGTAAGAAGAACAGAACGGTGAACTGAGTAAAGGATGTGTGCTTGTAACTTGTAATGCTTCAGTTAATATTTATTTTAACATAAATTTCCACTTACCCTAGATGGTTGGTGTGCAGGTCTTTTTAGTTTAAAGAAACTAGAGCTACGCCGCTAATTTCACCCACGAACACTACAATAAAGACACACCCAAACATTTCTGTAAATACATCCCTGAAATTCATCTCACCCTGTTCAAGCTGTATCATTGCTTCTTATTAATGTGAGCTAGGTCACAGTATGATTACTGTGAACTGTAAGTTCACCATGCAGCTAAACACAGCAGGACCTGACTCTTTATCGTCATGCACATTGCGTGGGAGCAGTTTCCTCAGTTTCTGAATGTTCTTACTAAAGATATACACGTTTGACAACCTGGACCATAAAGTTCACATTTTACTTTTCGGAAAGCATACAATCACTTGTTCATGGATAAAAAGTTCATAGTACAGTACCAGCATTTGAAAATGTCTGCTGTAGTGTACAGAAAATGTACAGCTGCCACTGAACCACTGATAGATTTTAGCCTACTTGACTAAATTATGTTATCTTAATATTTTTTTCAGCCATTGTGCCGCTAAACACTATCTCTCTCTGTGTTTTTCTCACATATTCACACTGTTTTCTGCGGTAAATCGGCTCAATTATCAGTATAAAGTAATCCGCTCTAGAGCTAACATAAAACATGAACGTTTTTTTAGCCAAACTGGAGTGCGCATGGCAAGTAATGTAAAGCATTTAGTGTACTTTGTCATGGATCACCCAGTCACATTTATGTACATGTACATGACACTTCTCTCAGAATACAGTCTTTTTTCTCTCTTTTTTCACTTATAAATCTTCACTTCTTACAGACAAGCATGAATGTTGATCTAGGGTCAGTATTGTCAGGCATGAATGTGCATGTAAGTCTAATTCTGTGGGTGAGGTTGAATTTTGTCTCACAGTGAGTCATTCTACACAAGCTATATTCTACACAGGACTACCCTAATGAAGATCTAGATGTGTTGGTTGTGTTTACTTAGTGTATTTGGTGTTTATAGTTTTATAAGCAATGTTAGCTTTCTAAAAGCTTCTTAACCAAGTTACTGTTGGTTTTTGTGATGGTTGGATTGAAATAGTTTTATTCTTTGACATGTTAAACATGATCATATTGTGCTACAAACTTTTTTCTTTCTTTTGGGCTGGCTCTCCTACTTGGCCCCTCCCCCTGTGACCTGACTGGCTGCAGCAGGTCCAGGTACAGGTGCAGCCGTCGTCTCAGCATCAGGAGCAGTTGTCTTTGCGGCCTCAGGTGACAACAGCACATGTTACTACGGCTGGATATCAGTATACACAGCAGCAACCCATACAAGTACAGGTAGTAACACTCTGTGTGCTCAGACACCTCATGCTAGATCAATGCAGATCTGATTTTTTTTTTTTTTTTTTTTTTTTTTTTTTTAAATAATTTTTTAAAATTTAAATGTTAGTGGCTGTTCACAGCTTTTTTTGTAATGGATATGAATATAATGGATTCTGATATTCTGAAACCTAGGTGCAGATTGAGGGGCAGCAGTCACAGATCGGGCAGACACCTTCTCAGCAGCATTTTTCAACTGTTGGAACAGCGACACATGTTATACATCCTGGAGAGCTCACAGAGGAGCAGCACCAACAGGTACAGTACAGGTAGGGTTCAGTCAAGAATCTGTTCATCTGTTGAATCTACCCGAAGTCTACTATTTTTCTCGCGCTTTCTCTCTCTTTTTGTTTTTTTATCTTTCTGTCTGGCATTAGATACAGGCTCAGTTGATAGCAGCAGTCGCAAGCGGGCAGCAGATCCAGATCCAGACAGTAGAAGCTGTACCTGAAACTCCGACCCAGCCCCAAAGCCTTCTACATATGGATGCCACCAACAGAACCTCTGCCATTCCAGCAAGTGTCCTGCAGCCTGCCAAGAAACGCAAAGTAGACCTCCCCATCACAGTCTCCTATGCCATCCCTGGCCAACAGCTAGCCACAGTGGTAGCTATTCCACAAGGTCAGCAACACAGCTACCTCTCCCTAAGACCTGACCTAGTCACAGTGGACAGCACCCAGTTATACAGCACAACTGGCACACTTACCAGTCCCACTGGAGAGACATGGACCATCCCTGTGTATACAGCACCTACCCAACAGACTGGCATCACCCACATCGCTGTACCACAGGACGCCTATGGCACTCCTACGACACTTCACGTCTCTGCGCCCATCGCTTCTGATGACAAGGACAAGAACAGAACTGCTCCCAGTGTGTCAGTGGTTTCAATGCCGACTGTTGGTGGGACCGTTGGGGGACAGGAAGAGGTGGTACAAACGTTGTCAAATAGCCTCTACCCTGCTCAGTTTATGAATGGAAATATTCATATACCTCTGGCAGTGCAGACAGTTGCTGGGGTAACGGGGTCATGTCCGAGCAGCACACAGTCATTGCACATCTGGGACCCTCAGCAGCAGATTGTGCAGACGCATGTGAGTGGAGCTCCAGAGCAGCAGACCCTGCAGGTAGGAGTGTAATTATTAACCACATTCATAATTTTGTTCAAGGCGAAAAGGGAGTAACGTACACAGACAACTGACAAAGCTTTTTAAAATCTCTAGTAATCAATAAAACTGAAAAAAACAGGACACCAGGGGTTGATCGATTATCAGCCCGATCGATCATAGTAGCTGATATCCAACATTTTCCAGATTAACAGACCTCTTTTGTTATTTATGTGCATATCTGACGTAACCACAATTAGTAAAACATACTGCAGCAGTCTGGCCCAGTGTCCCATCCACATCGTTACTGGATTGGTAGAACTGGATGTCTTTTTGAGTACAACCAACCAGCACCTCTGTAGCCTGTCTGTGTCCCGCCGTGTGTCGATTTCCCATTTTTGCATCATGCTTGTTGTGTAATGGCCATAACGTCTTATTTGCTCCTCACAGAAGCTCAGTTTGGAGAAGAAGCTCCATATTTTAGATGAAGTAGGGGAATAACTAAACATTTGAACAGTAATATTCTGTTACTGATGTTGCTTTTAACCAAGTAATGAGAGTTTTTACTGCACACATACTGAAAGGTGAGGTGTCCCTGTAATGTATGCCCTTTCAACGCTGTCGTATATACACAGATCAGTCATAACATTAAATCCACCTACTTGTATCTATACACATTGTCGATTTTATCAACTCTATATACAACGCTGGTGCACTTTGTAGTTCTTCACTTGCAGACTGTAGTCCATCTTATGTTCTATATACTTTGTAACCTCTTTTTCACCCTGTTCTTCAATTATTAGGACCCCCTAAAAGACCACCACAGAGCAGATATTATTTGGGTGGTGAGTTATTCTCAGCACTGCAGTTACACTGACATGGTGGTGTTAGTGTTGTGCTGGTGTGTGTGGATCATACACAGCAATACTGCTGGAGTTGTAAACGTTGTGTCCACTCAGTGTTTATTCTTTTAGGCACGCCTACCTTGTTTGTACACTGTGTAGATGTAAAGTCAGAGACGATCTGTTGCTGCACAGTTTGTGTAGTTCTTCATTAGTGCCCACAGGACACTGTTGGCTGGATGTTGCTGGTTGTTGGACTACTCTCAGTCCAGCATTCACACTGAGGTGTTTAAAAACTCCTATAGCACTGCTGTGTCTGATCTACTCCTACCAGTGCAACATATACTAACACACTGCTACCATGTCATTGTCACTGCAGTGCTGAGAACGATCCACCACCCTAATGGCACCCTAAATGCTCTGTGGTGTTGATGAGGGTCTTACCATTAAAGTACAGATAAATAAAGGGGATAGATAATGTGTGCAGTGAATTAGATGTACTGCAGTCTGTAATTGTTGAACAATATATTAATAACAATAATTGTTAAGTAAAGTGCTCCTATATGGTAAGTGGAGCTGATAAAACAGAGAAAATGTGTGGGTGTGTGTGTATTTTATATATATATATATATATATATATATGTTGTGTTAAATATTTGACGACAGATATAAGCTATTGGTATCCTAAAATACTAGTAATCGGTGTTGGCCCTAATAAACAAATTGGTCTACCATTTATAGAAAACAAATCATAATATTTTTATAACAGTTATTTTTCCAGTCCTAATTTGGTAGAAGTAGAAGCAAAGTTAAAAGGAGGGACAGAAACGCAACCATTACTACGTTAGTTGTATACATAGCTGCTGACCTCCAGCAGTAGCCACAATCGTTTTAAGAGTGAGATTGACACCAGCCACACCCACCCACATGCTGGGTAGGGTAGTGATAGAGACTGATGGACAAACAGAAAGTATACAAAATGTGAATTCTGTCAAATTGATAAGGCTAAGGGATGCAGTGCTGCACTAACAAAACATTACATATCATGGCAAATAAAATATGAGATGCTAGTTTCAGGCAGGAATGCCTCTTTAACTAAATATCCTCTGTGTTTACTAGCTGGTTGAACATGCCTGAAAACGGTTTAAATTGCTGTGTTTTTTAATTTGCAATGCATCAAACTCAATATTCTGTTGACTGGCATTTTTCTTTGTTGAAATTGAAACTCCCTAGAAAACTGGGACTGTGCAAGTTTATAATACTTGGCTCTGTGTTGTTTGACAGGAACAGCAGGGCCAGATGCAGGGGGCATCTGACAATGAGACCTTGCTTGTGTGTCTAAAGCCAGAGGAGGGGATTATGGAGTGGAGACTCTGGGCTCATAAGAAAAACAATGAGCTGGAGAAAGAACAGAAGAGCGGACTGGCACCTATTGGCAGTTAGTGGACTTTTTCCCCCCATATGTTGATTTCATATACCAAGAGTTAAATGGAGAACACATTAACATATCGTATTTGAAGGAACTTGCGCCTCTTAGCAGATTTTCATTTAAACATTCTGCTCGTCCAAAGAAGTCAAACCTCTGTCTGATGCTGATGCGTTTGATAGCAAGTATCTGCCAGTACCACTATGATTATGATATTGTGCATCCCTACTTTCTGCAACCGGAAGGGATGCTCTGTCCTCTACTATGATTTAAAAATCATATTAATTTATTCTTTTGCGTTTTTGTGTTTCCATGTGCATAGGACGGCAGCAGTTGCGGTTTCAGGAGGACCTGCTCTCTAGTTCCATAGCAGAGCTGAGTTTAGGCTTGTCTTTAATGACACAGGAGGCCAGGGGCTTGGAGGGGGAGAGTTTAGAAGATGATATGCTCTACTACATTTTCCTCTGTATACAAAAGGTACTAGACAGTTTTGATCTAACTGCATTAATGTTCCTGTCTATTCCATTATAATGTATTCCACATTTGTTATGGCAAAATATTTATTATTAGAGTAAATACACACGCCAAATAAAAGCTTAACACATTTTTACTTTTTAAATTGCATTAATATGTGCATAAGTCCTCTGGTACTGATTGTTTTCTGAATCATACCCAAGTAACTGAATCGTACTGAAAAGTACAATTTTACTAGGCAGTGAATTGATTACGATATTTTTGTAATGTTATTCTTATTGCATCCCCTCAGTGATATTAGCTCAGATGCTGTTTGTCTTGTCCTTTTTTGAATTTCTGTGCCTGTGTTGTCTTTCTCTCTTTGCAGTATATGTTTGATAATGGCCGAGTAGATAATATATTCACCGATCGGTATTATCAGCGCTTTCATCAATCGCTGCACAAGATACTGGACGCTTGGCAACCCAGTATCCACCCTTTAGGTGACAAAACCCACTGAATTACATGCATTGTGCAGATGAATTTACTACATGTAAAGTACTAATCAGGGTGGTTTGTTGGTATTGGCGAGGCTGATTAAGAGATTCTAATATGAATTAATTTTTTTTTTTCCCAGGTTATATTATTCCCAGTCATGTGACTGAAGAAATGCTATGGGAATGCAAACAACTGGGAGCCCATTCACCTTCCACACTCCTCACCACTCTAATGTTTTTCAACACCAAGTAAGCACACATCATTAAGGGTGCTTAACAGCAAGTCGCTAAGGCCCATTACACACAACTACCTCTGGGGGCATGATCTTAACAGCTTACTCACACTGACCATTCACAGCGTTTGTGCTGCAGAGCTGTACTGCAAGCACATTTTTGAGTTTTCCAAGTGGATAAATAGTCAAAAAAGTAACTTTTTCTTGTCATACAAGAACACAATCAGTAGTCATCTTTCTGACCTGAGCAGGTGTTTCAAGCCTGTTAGAGATACTGGGAAATATATGTAGCACAAAATGCCTAGTTCGTGTATTGTTTATTAATGGCTATGAATTGTAGATTTTTTTATCTTTTTTTGTTGTTGTTGTTGTTGTGTGCTACACTCAGTTGTACATATGCAATGGGGTTCCTGGGATGCTCTACTACGCTACTTACCTGTGTAAACGCCATGACCTGTTGTTAGAATTAGTGCCAAAGGCAAAGCGTTCCGCTTCACATGCAGACATAGCGTGTGTGAAACAAGACTAAGGGCTCAGACACACCAACCTGAAAAGGTACCTATCTTCAGCTCTAGTCTTCTGTAAAAATTTGCACACAGAGACAGCTGTGACCATACTAAATACATATAGCTAAAGCTAGCAGTAGCTGCTAGAATGCAAAATTGCAACACACCAAAACTCGCAATGTCTGTGTTTTAAGGTAAACAAAGTCTGAAATTGTCAGGAAACCAGGAAAAGGCTACTTAAAAGTCCAATTCATATACATTACACAATGAAATATAATGCACAATTTGTGCATATTTATATTTAGCTGACAAAAAGTTTATGAAATGACTGTCCAATGAGTATCCAATACATCATGTTGTGCATCCCTACTTTCTGCAACAGGAAGGGATGCTGTGTTCTATGAAAATCATGTTCATTATTCTTCTGCGTTTTGTGTTTGCATGTGCATAAGATGGCAGCAGTTGCAGTTTCAGGAGGATCTCCAGTTCCATAGCAGAGCTGAGTTTAGGCTTGTCTTTAATGACACAGGAGGCCATGGGCTTAGAGAGGGAGAGTTTAGATACAGTTGGATACAATAAGTATCCAATGCATTTTGTTATTGTGTTATAAGAGCACCTTCAGAGCTTTTGTGCCTCTATGTCTAACAGCTTAGTGTGTCTGGGCCCTAACATGTTTGGGTAACGTGTTAGTGCCGAGAAAAAAAACACAGTTATATAATAATGTTTTACTAGTGTGTAGAATCTAACATGTTCTTTTACTCTTTATACCCACTTAGGTACTTTCTATTAAAAACAGTAGATCAACACCTTAAAGTAGCGTTCACAAAAGTGTTACGCCACACTAAGAAGAACCCATCCAACCCCAAAGACAGGACCACAAGCATCCGCTACCTAAAAGGAATCGGACAGTACCAGGTTGGCCAGAAAGGTGGGGGCTCAATATATTAATAGTATCTGGGAGTGGAAATGTGGTGTGGTGATGCAAGTGATACCATTTGATGGTCTGTAAGTGTCTGTATCTGTTTTTTTCACAGTGACTGATGACATGTACGCTGAGCAGTCAGAGCATCCGGAGAACCCTTTACGCTGTCCTATCAAACTTTATGACTTCTACCTCTTTAAATGGCAAGTACATGCAACACTATATGTGCAAATAAAGGCTCTGTTAGTCTCTTATGAAGTTGGTAACTTAGATTTGCTGTTTATTTCTAACGAGACAGTTCAGTAGCAAATCAGAATGACCCGTTTCCCATTTACCTTATAAGTAGCTTCCACTATTACACGCTATTGAAAATTAGGGTAATGTAGAAAAACCAAACGGTTGCTTGAAGTACCTCTGCTTTATGCGTCCTTCCTTTTTTTTTCTTCAGTCCACAAAATGACAAAGGTCGGAATGATGCCTTCTATTTGACACCAGAACCTGTGGTCACCCCCAACAGCCCCATCTGGTACTCAACACAGCCAGTCTCGCGCGAGCAGCTGGAGCACACGCTGTCCCGCATCCTCATTGTGAGGGAGATACAGGAGATCTTCACCAGCAAAGTTGATCCTCTAGAGTAGGGAGGGGATATGATCCCTTCCCAACCATAACACATGCAGTAGAGAAGAGGAGAGACCACACAGACTTTGCTCTCTCTCTTTTCACCTCTCCATTACTTACACATACACCCATACCTACCTCTGCAGCTTATCCCCTTTTAAGTTGCCTCATATAATTTAGGCACTCAAATCTTACTGAGAGACATAGACTCACATGTTCATGAATGTGTACTTGTCTTTGCCAAAGTTCAGAAGATATTAGTAGCAATCTTCTGCTGCATTTTTGTGCATCTTTTCTAATCAAACTTTTTAATGTTTGCTAGGGTTGGTTTCCGCCATGTAATGGCTCATTCCTCTTCACTTCACAGCGCCTTATTTAATCCTCATGCACTTGTTTTCCTCTTTGTTTTTTGTCCTTTACCAAATTCATCCTCAGCTGTGTACAAAGATGGCTGTGTTCCTGAACTCTCAATGCTGCTGGTCTGGACTAGTTAACGAAGGATTTTACTAATAGGAGTATTAGTATTTTCAGGTCCAGACATTCTAATAATTCATAACAATCTCACAAATGCTGTAGATGAGCAGATGTTGGAAGCAGTGTTTTCAGTTATGAAGCTCTTGACAAAGCCCAGTCTTTGAATATTAGTATTCAAAGTTTTCCGCAGGGCCTCCCAGACCCTTTTTTATTTGACCTGACTCAACATATAGTCGAGTCACATTATTATGACCACCAGCTAAGAGTAACCGCCGTGTGCAGCATGGACATCAGCTAGATGCGCTGGGGGACTCAATAAGGTCTTGATCGCTTGGCACAGATGTCTGGAGACATGCTAACAGCCGTGCATCCCACAGCTGATGGAGGGTGTATGGTGGGAGGATCCATAGAGCGAACACCATCTTTGAGTTGGTCCCACAGATGCGCAGTTGGGCTCTTCCAATCAATGTGGGACTTGTCCAGCCATGGGATGTGTTGCAGTGTCTTGCTGGAAGATCCCAGCCGCTCTAGGGAAGACGTACCGGTGTACGTGAACTGCAAGGATGCATTCATACCCAAATCAGTTGAGAGTGCCTTCCACATGGATAAGTGGGCTCAGAGAAAGTCACTTAAACATTCCACACACCATAACACTGACACTTTAGCTGCCCCTGTCCAAAATAGGAAGTGGTCATCATAATGTGCCTTGACTGTGTATATGGGTGAAGGACAGTTGTGGTCTATCTGGAGGCCACCTGTATTAGTTTAAAGACATACATGGTTATTTTAAGATTAAAAACAAGAAGATGGACTGTGCTGGCCGCTCTTGAGCCTGGCAAAAGTGTACTGTAGGTTTTATAGACTGATCTACATTAACAGATGCATAAAGAGGAATCTGTTACTTTTACTCTGCGTCTGTTTTTTTTTTTTTCTCTTCACCTTTAGTCTTTTGGTCAGAAAGATGATATACCATTTCTGTTATATAGGCAATCAGTGACAACAATAAAATAAATTCAGGGCTCAGTAAGAAAATTTCTTCCTTATTTAAATCCAAATTAAAATATTTATAAAGTCACAAAATCAAAGCAAATCACAAGCGTTAAAGTCAACATGAATCTGAAATTAATTTCCATACAATGACATTGTTTTTGAGTGAAACACAGCGGAGACTAGTGTAATGGTGTCACTCAATAGGTGGGGAATAGAAGATAATTATGATTATTGGTAAATATTATTTTTCCTGCCTGTGGGCTCATGATGATGTAATCAAAAGTGCTTGTTTTATATTTCCTTGGGGGTCAGATGATTATATATGATTTGCTTAAAATCAACCTTTTTTGTTTGTTTGTTAGTCATCATACCATGTGATTTTAACAAAGCCGGTTCTTACTATATGCAAACTATTGAAAGGTGCACAGGGCTTCTATGGCCAGCACGATGCATTTCATACCCATTCATTAGACTGTAATCAAAGAATGCTACAAAACTACAGTGCTGAGGTTAACCTGCCCAGGAATCTAGCAAAACCTGAGCCGCATGCTAACATGCATGCTAACATGCTTCTTAATTCCTCTTACAATCTACAGTTCATGATCTTGTTCATCCAGTACTTATATTTATTATATAAATAAGCAATATTTTCTTTAGATTTTTAACAATGGCACAGAGATAATCTGAGTTTAAACATGGCCTGGAAAACTGCAATGTTGTCACACAGCCAGTAACAAAAAAGAAATGTCTGAGAATATATAAGAAAGGCACTGTAGAACTGTTCAAAGGTGCCATATATTTGGGAGAAGTCATTAGGGCTGAATTATCCTCAACATCAAGAGAAACAACACGTTTGGTCTTCCCATTTTGGAATTCTGTCTGCTGATCTTTCCACAACATACAGCTCATCCATCCATTTAAATACAATACAAAGTGATGTTTGCAACACTGTGCCAGCGGCCATGCAGGATTTTTTTTCTGCTATATAAACGGGTTCAGTGGGACATGAAGATTGGTAAGTGAGGCACTAAATTACCCGCTGAGGCCAGGCCTGCTTCAAAGCCTCACTGTCAAGTCTGTGGTTGGTGCTGTATGGAAAACGGAAAGTCTGTTGTTGAACATCACAGATTTTTAGGAGTATTGTGGAACTCTGCACACTTCGTGTAATATGTCTTTCTAATAAATGGCTATGAAATACATTCTGCTGGCCATTGGAGCCCTATGCACCTTGCCTAGTTGGCATATAGTAAGAACTGGCTCTGATAAAAAAAACAAGGTGTGATGAATCATCCTTTCAAAATAAGAAGAGATAGTTTTGATTTCAGGTTGAATATTTAAACTGGACCAATCATAGAGGTCAAATCTGGTGCTCAAGAAAATGCAAGAAAATACAATGCAAGCATTATAGAGTCTTATTTAGAGTCTTAGTTTCCTTTTATTTATTTATAATTTTGTTTTTTCTATTTATGTCCAATAAGTGGCCCTAATGGCTGACTATAATGTTCAGATGCTTCAAGGCTAGATTAAGTGGACCAGGTGTGTTGGATTAGGGTGGGAACTAAACCTGTCCAGGTCCAGGAGCAATTATAGAGATTAGAAGAACATGCTTTTTGTCCTCGTAGAATGAGGAAGTAACAGCTTGAAACCTAAACTATATCTACTACTCATTCCCACTATTACAAAATGAAAATGCCATACAAATCTGGGGCCCTTAACCTTTCGAAGACAAAAACTGCAATCAAGCTCTGTCTGTAGCTCTGAATGAGATGTTTAAATTCAAAGATTAATAAGTAGGTTAAACAACTCTTTCCTAGCAAGTGCACTTGGTGATATTCCAATGGCTGACTGTTGTATTCAGATGCTTTAGGGCTTGATTAACCGGATACATTGTGTTGGATTAGGGTGGGAACTAAACTGTCCAGGGCTGTAAATCACAATGATCAGGTATAGAGGTTGGAAGAACATGCTTTATGTTCCTATAGACTAAGAAAATAACAGGTTGAAACCTGAGCCATATCTACTGCTTACTCACGCTTTTGGATTGGGTGCACTTGGAACATGTTCTCATTTATGAGTATGTACCAGTAATTTCCAATAGAGGGTGCCACTTGCATACTCAGTGTAACTTTTTCTGTGGGCCTTATCTTCAGCCTGCAGCCTCATAGTCAACTGTTTAACATCGTGGAGACACTGAATCATTGTGTCATGTAAAAGGAGATCATGGAATGAGGAAAAGGTCTGCACCACTGCAAGTAATGAGGAAAGAGCCATGTAGCTGCATGCTTTCTACCATCTAACCGAGACAAAACATGCTGGTAATAATGTAAAAACAAAAGCTGCTAAAATCCACACCAAGTGGTTTAATGAATACCTGGAAGATTCTTTAGCTGTGGCAAGTAAAGTAGGCCAGCTGGAGTATACAGAAGTACATAGTGGCATCTACAGTAAATTCATGCTAAGCAAATCTATATCCCTATATCTATATACTGGAAAGGGCGTAATTTCACTCCACTCTGTACTTGTGCGTAGATGAAATGACAATAAAAGCCTCTTGACTTGAGACAAAATTGTAATATAAATCTTGTAAAAGTGCTAAACCCACACATTTTGCAGACTGTTAAAATGAAAAAATCTATTGTCAGTAACCTGTTAAAGACCTAAACTCTACCATGCTTCTCTACTCTACAAAGTCATATCAAAATCAAAATATAAATAGGTTTGAGTTTGTGCTTGTATACACGGTTGTATGTAGGGCAGAAGGATATTTGGTTACTCATATCTGAAACGTCCCGCTCCAGTCTAGTTTTTAAAAGGCAGATCAGGTCTACCAGCTTGTTCTACCTAACTTGGACTCAGGATTGGACTGGGAGTTGAGCAGTCAGAAAAGAGTGGACTGTAAAGATCTAGGATTTCAGAGAGACAGGGAATACAGATGCACAGTATGACAAAGTAATGTGTTTTCACAAAATTGAAGCATATGAACCCCAAAAAACAACACTTATATGATGCATGCTGCTGCAGGTCGCCCTGTAAAGCCTTAAAAAATAATTGAAAAGACAAATATACTGGGATAGAGTTAGCAGAAGGGTCAGATTGGTCCTTTAGTAGTGCACAGATTTTGCATACAACTGTAGTAGCGTCTGTTATTGACCCATCAGATTCCATTAGTTTCAAAATGACAAACATTGCTCAGGGTTTTATCCATCACTCGTCATTTTAATTAAGAAAACATCTCCATATTTCAAAAAAGCAGTGAATTTACATTTGCTGTTGTACATAAATGTACAAATGTTACATCACTGATACAAGGTGAATTCGTTATTTAGCACCTGCATGTTTAGAAGAGAAGTTACTCTGGAACAGTGGTCCCCAGCATGGTCCTTATAGCCCCCTCATGGCCCACATTCTTGTTCCAACTCAACTATACATACATAGAAAACCAGATTAGGAACCACTGATTTAGAGGTTTGAAAATGAAGCAAGACTTTGTATTGTATGTTAAGAGACACACTTAACTTCAGCTTCTGTGAAGAAGAATTGGTCCTAGATCTCACAAGTGCTGAAGAAAACCAGAAGCAGAACTGAATCCCCTTTAAAGTTAGCATATGTTACACTTAAAGGGGGATTCCACCCATTATCCAAAATGTCTGCATAGTAAACTGGTTGACTTCGTCATTTGGAGTGTTTTGCATCTACAAGGTCCCTTCCAAAAGGTTATTGCATGATGTCATCATAAATAATATCATAAATTATAGACGTGAGAAGAAAAATTTTGTCCTGAATATTCTATTCAAGGTGGACAGATACTTGTGGGATGCAAAACTTTTACTAATGAATTATTATTATTATTTTTTTTTTATTTGATTATTTTACAATAATCAACGATATATTTAAAGCTCTCATATTTGCTTAACACTCAGTCTGGCTTGGAAGACGAGAAGTTTTGTAGGCATGTGCTAATATAAAAAAAATAATACATGCAAAGTAATGCAAAACAAATTACCCAAAGTTGCCAACATGTGAGAAACAGAAAGCTGTGCTTAGTAAATTTGACCTGTGTTTATATTCAAAACAGCACAAAAACATGTTTTACCCCATTAACTTAAGAAGCTTGTTTACCACAGTGTTACATCACCTTTCCCTTAACCAGCACTTAATGTTTACGACTGAAGATGTGCATTTCAAGCGCTATACAAATACAAAACTTGACTTGACTGGACACTGTGCCTTATTTTCAGAAGGAGACAGGCAGGCCAGTCTAGCAGCTGCACTCTGTGATTACACAGCCATGCTGTTCTGACACATGTAGAAATTACTTGGTATGTTAGCTACATTAAAAAAATGATGGACGTCACTCAAAAAGATGATGTGTAAAAGGCAGCGCAACTTGCTCCAAAATGTGTGTATATCTTTCAAAGATGACGGTACTTTCGCCCCCCACCCCTAACCCCCCACCACCCACTAAAAAAAAACATTTCTGGCTTTAGTACTTTAAACCAATAACAATCTTTATGTCATCTTTGGACCAAATAAGCGCAGTGTCCATTACTACCCCAAATATAGTACATACATATAATCTTCCCCTTTTTTCCAGGCCTGGTGGTAGACCCTTCTCTAGCTACCATAGGAAATATGAAATGAGAGTGCCGTAACTTTTTCCTTGATTGGTAAGGGTTTAGAACAGTAGTATAAAAAACCAACACAGTACAAATATCAAATGACCGCGTTATGATTGGGGTCACCAATCTTATCTGCTATGGGCTGGTTAGGCTGTAGGTTTTCATCCTTGCTAAGCAGCAGCACACAACAAACAATTATCTGAATACTGACACTGACCAACTAAACCAGGGAAATTAGTCCCTTCACTGCTAAGAGTGGTGACCCCTGGTGTAGTAGGACCTTGTGAAACCAGAGCTTCTCTGCCACGATGATGGTATACCCTGTTATTTAATGCTATGCGGGAGGTTATGCTAGCTAAAGAATATGGTTATAGGAATGAAGCTGTTGATCCTAGATTACTCCTCACTGTGTTATTTGGCTACAGCTGTGTGTCTTGTGGTGTGTTTTGGGAAGTTGTGGGGAGGATCCTCCGCAGGAGTTTAGCAGGGTGGATCGTCTGCAGGGTGGTCTGTATGGCCCGCCATGGTGTTTGCTGAGGTGGGTCTGGGTGTGAGGGTTGCTCTGAAGACTGCATGGGCTCAAACTGTTGCTTGTGGTCAGATGGTCTGCTTCGACTCCTCCGTTCTCTTCTGGATTGCCTGGCCCCTTGGGACCGTGCTGTTTGGGGTGGGACAGGAGCATTCTGGGTACTGTAGGCATGTAAAGAAAACAGTGTTGAAATGGCTTATGTGTTCATTAAAGCTGTACATGTAAATAGGCTGTTCTTTCATTCAGCCTCGGCTGTGTGCCTGAGATTCTCACCTTGGTCTGAACATGTCCCCACTCAGCCAGTGAAGAAGGCACTGATGTACAAGGATGTATTGTTCCTTAAAAAAAGGACACAAACTATTTTGTTATACACATAATAGATTTTTATATACTTTGAATAGTATATATAGGTCATACAGTGTTTACAATAATATGATAATGATATAATAATGTAATACTGAAGAATGTACTTTAAAAGCTAAAAGTGCTTTTCTAGTTTTGCAGTGGAGGCTAAGTTATAGGTAAAAAGTACTATTTGGACAGGATTAGGGAGGTATGGGTACATGTGTTTGTCGGTACAGACCTTTACGGTACAGTGTGCAAAGACTGATGAACGTAACATAGAACCAAATTTTACAGTCATAAGTAAAATTTGCTTAAGCTGTAAGCATGCTAAGCTTAGTTCATTCTGATTTGCATCTGAGTTATTCAAACTATTGCGAGTCCAAATGACACACAGGAGCTACTTCTTTCAAATCAGTTGTCTGGGACAATTTTCAGTTCCCAGTGAACTATAACAGCAGTAGTGTGAATGGAGCCAGCTGGCAAAACGCTACCTGGCTGTACCTGCTGTCCCTCCATTCTGTGGCAAGGGTGTTTCCCTCTGTCTTTTCTTTGGGAGGGATGAGCTTAAGCTTTGAATGTTTACATATAAATGTATTGAACAAGTGAAACAGTGAATCTCTTCTTATTGCACAAGTTTTATGTTTTATTATTTTATTTATCTTGTACTTTTATATTCTAAGAGATGCTTTTGCATTTTGTAGCTGATTTTGACTGATTGGCTTGTTTTTATCAGCCTTACACATAAATTCTACCTGTGTAAGTTCCAGTTTTACATTTTACTGTTTAATACACTACAGACTGTACTAACTATATCATATGCAACACGAGGTGGAACACACTTTTTGACTTTTTCTCCTTTATACCGAACTTGTTCCAAACGATAACTTCTGTGTACTGTTACCATTTGGGCGAAAGTGTGAAATATAATTTCTAGTTATAGACTTCTTAATATAAATTATAGAAACGGAAGTGTCATTTCACATATTGGCCTCATAGCAAAAAAAACAAAACATCGCAAATGTGATACATTCAGCTGCTATTTCTAAAAGTGCCCTCACAGAAAGTTATGACATGAAATTGATTATGAATATGCTGCTTGTTGTCTGAGACAATAGCTTTGAGATAAGATTTTTGCCTAAAGCACTTTGTGTTCAGGGTGTTCTAAGGCTAAATAGTCCTCAGTGAAAACTTATTTTTCTGGATTTACTATGTTTTTATAATTATCACCATTATTAACAATACAAACAGACATGTGTAGATTCACTGGTGGTTTGGACAGCAATTTAAAATGGTTACATACACTATATGGACAAAAGTATTGTGACAACCATACATGTCATCTACAGGAGCATTTATAACATCCCATTCTAAATCAATACACAATAATATAAAGTTGTTCCCTCCTAATAACTTCCACTCTTCTGGCAAGGCTATTTACAAGATTTTGGAGTGTGTTTCTGGGATTTCAGTGAGTGACCCATTTTTTCATATATGTTTGTAAAGGCAGACTGCATGAGGAAGGGCTTGATTTTATACACCTGTGGCAATAGAACTGTATGAAACACCTGAATTCAGCAATTAAGAGGTGTGTCCCAGTACTTGTATCCATATCGAGCTGGTTCCTATCAACTCCACTGTAAAGAAACCACTTCACAACAAACACTCTCTGAATACTTGTTTATCAAAATGTCTCAAAAATGTAAAAAACATTGGTGGCAGTCCCCTTTAAGTGAACCAAATATGTCACTAGCGTAGGAATTTACCGCCCACCAATGCTCATAATATAAAACCTTTTTTCAGTGTTACACCTCATATGGAACACATATGTTGTCTTGATATTTTCTCAGAGCTTAAGCAGTCTTACCAGGTTTTGTACCATTGACACTCGATGTTTGCGCAGGTCCTGCACAGCCAGGCGCACTTCAGGAAAAATGCCCCGCTTACAGAGCTGCATCAACCAGAGCATTGCCACGAACGTTCCAGAGCGGCCCACCCCTGCACTGCACACACAGCAAAGGAGAACAAGTAAGACCAATCAGACTATAGCATCTTTACACACATTAAAATAAGAACCAGTTATGGCATTTTATTGGTGTTCATTTCTGTAGTTCCATATCTCAGTTCCAGGGATTGGCCACACAAGCTCTTTGCACCTATGTTGACTTAGCAGTCTCCTACCCAGTTTGAAGCTACATTATGACTACATTATTCTAGATTATGATCTCATCATTGAACTACATTTTGCTTATAATGTACATGGAAATGTGCTGTAGATAACTATCTACCATCCAACCCACAATCCTCTGTTCCAGCCTACAGGTGTAGAGTGGTTTTAGAACCACAGCTCTACAGTTTTGGATGAAATAAACATTATGTATGTTCAGACCTGCAGTGCACCACTGTGGGTCGTAGGTTTGGAGCATTCTCCAGGTGCTTCCTGATATGCTCAGAGAAGGCACAGAGAGAGGCGGGGTCTTTGGGAACTCCTCGATCAGGCCAGCCGGGGTAGTGATAATGTGTTACACGTCGCTCTGTGGGACAGCCGCGCTGAAACACACATGGTCATGCAAATCATGTTGAGTCAGGAAAATGTTTTACAGCTTTCATCTGCACTGTAGGCCTTTATCTATAACTCACTTGTCGTAGGTGGATGGTTGTGATGTAGCAGTCTGGGCCATGGTGACGGGACATGGTGGTTACTTGAACTGCACCATAACAGCCTGTGCCTCTTTCAGGAGGCCAGTACTGATTACACAACACCTGAACACACACACATACACAATAACACATGTAAGCTCAATTCAGGCAAAAAGTTTCACTTTGTTTTCATCTACACATGAAACGTACACTGTATGTCATAGCTTGAACATCAAGTTTCCTTGAGGGGGTCACATATTGCTATATAGTAACTTCATCATATGGGTTGGCAGTGTTTCCTCGACTGATCACTCATTTCAGTACTGTATGTTATAAAGCTTTCGTCAACTTGCCCTTATCATCAAACTACAGTTCTAGAGACACATCAGCGTCATGGTCTATCTTTCCATTTGTCGGTAACAGTTGTGTTAGCATACCACACCTTGCTGCTCTCCTTCAGTGCTGTTACCATAACGATGACCTGCACATTTTTCTCCCAGACCATCCTCCAGAAATCAGCCATGGTTGACTGTAAAGGAGCCTGGGTACAGATGAAGTCATGTTCTGAACAGCCACCCTGCACACACAGACACATGGCTGCAGTCATTAAAATTAAATGAATGTTACTATAAAGTAATAGGACTGTGAAAAAGACCACCCTCACCAGAAGCCTCAACATCTAAATATAATACCGGAATTTAAAGTGTTTAGTGTGTCCACTCTTTGCATTCATTTTATTGGCTCCACTTTCCAAACTGAAATGTATTAAACTGTATTGCATCTGTCAAATTCCAGTCTGTAGTATGGCAGGGATAGACGTAACTCACTACACTACACCAACCAAAACTATCCAGCCAACAGTGTTCTGTGGGCAGCATCCTGTGACCAACACAAACTGTGCAGCAGCAGATGAGCTGTCGTTTCTGACTTCACATCTACAAGGTAGATTATCAAGGCTTGAGTGTGGATAATGAGTGGACACAGTGTTTAAAAACTCCTGTGTGGTGGATCATTTTCAGCACTGAGGTGACACTGATGTGGTGGTGGTGTGTTGGTCCACCCTGCAGATGTATAGTCAGAGAGCGTAGCTCATCTGTTGCTGCACAGAAAAAGATCTCCTTAATATCTCTCTAAAAGTAGCTTCCCCTAGACAATTATGAGATCAGAAGATCAGATGGATGGACGAGTGCATAAGCCTATTACACTGATATTTCTCCAGAACAAAAGACCTCAGTAATCTCTCGTGTCTCCTCTTGAGATTTATTAGAGATCTCAATAAAGTCTAACATTGTGTCAGGAGTCTCCTGTTTATCTGCAACTGAACTAAAGAACCATTTCTTATTTAAGACTAAAAGCCTTTTAGTTTTGATACTGTCTGTAGTAGTTACAACCTTTATCATCTCTTTCTGCCTTTTGTCTTATGCTGTTGTTGTTTTTTAGGTTAAGCTGTGGTAGAAATGTTGCAACCATTCTTTCGTGAACTGCATGTAGGTTACTCTCGCAATCATACAACTCCCAAGTGACCTGGATGCACTCAGAAAAACTACACATTTCTGCTGGTTTATGATGCAACATATAAATAATTAATGACTTATTCTTTTAAACTAATTATTCATTATCTTGAATCAACCATGTACTCGTTTGCCAATGTTTTACAAAGCGACTTACTAAGTCAGAATACTGTAAAAATATGTTTTTATTTCAAGCCAGTGAGTCACTGCTTGAACCTACAACAGATCTTTTTTCTTCCTACTTGTAAAAGAACATAAAGAACAGGTGAGCCAAACTCCTGGTTATATTGTTCCGCTTATATGTTAATCCCAAAGCAGTGCCTGTGTTCATACCCATATAATTTCTTAGCAGATAACCCACTAAACTGGCCTCCCCCGCCCCCTTAAAAAGTAGTGGACGGTTGGTAATTAGCACCTCTCTTAGTAAATCTTGGGGTATTTTGGGATTAAAGAAAGCATTTGAGAAGCACCATCACCGACTATTACTATAATTACTGATTCATGAACTGCCCGGCTGTATCTCTGACGCTCTGGCTGTGTTATTAACCCAGCAACTGATCGCAGCATTACTCACCGACTGACTAATTAACTATAGAACTTAGAACCATAAAAAACTCACAGGCACATAGCTAGCGTTGATGTAATCTGAGTGTGGCTGAGACTCCAGCAGAGACAGCTTAACCCTGCAGTGATCATCTGAAAGACAACCAGACACAGGAACATCACAGTGTTGAACAGAGACTCGCATGGTCTAATTCATTGGTGCTGATAGAAAATGCGGTCAAGACAGTACATTATCATTTCAACAGGATATCTAAGACCACAGGTTGCCAAACCCAGTGTTCTTGTGTACACATGTTTGTATTGTTCTACACTGAAAACTACCTCAGCTCAAGAAGGGCTTGATAATTAACTGCTTTTTTTAGATCAAGTGTGTTGGGAGCAGGGAAAACCCTAACATGTCAAACACAGGGGCTAGTCTGTGCAGACTCAGGGTTAGAAACCAGTCTTAGATGACTGACAGGACAAATAAGTCAAATATGTGCTGTTTGCTTGACATACATTGGCTGGCTGCATTGTTTGATTATAAAAATATCAATAACATTTAAGGTAGGAAGATAATTTCCCCATAGCCTCCAGCTAGAACCATAAACCTAGTCTTTATGTCATTAGTTTTACAGAGAAATTGTTTAGTACACAGTTTCTCTGAGCTCAGAGTTAAGTATCAGCTTTAATATTGTGAGTACCACGCAAGGTAGACAAAGGCTGAAAAGATCTGAAAAGATACTTTGTAATATAGTCCATTAGCCATCAGCTTGTCCACTGTTCAGTTTAATGCGATGAGGGTTAGTGAGGCTGTTTTCAGTCAAAAATGATTTGAGGTAAGTAAGCACTTACAGGGCAAGATGGAGGGGTATCTATTTTTTTCTTTATTGGCTTCCAGCTCTCCAGCCCTACATGTGAAGCCTTGTCCAGTGTCATCCAGTTCCTGCAAAAACACAAAGCATTTAAAGGAATGAAAACATTGATAGTCTATTACAAACTGGTGTGAAACCTCAGTGCTTAGCATCCATAGAAAAAAAAATTAGAGATTCTTTTCTTAACATGTTATACATATCATCGCTGTCCAAAGAAAAACAAATATCTTCATTTTTGTTGATTTTAATTTTTCCACTTCATTTGAATGACACTTGAATGAAAATTCCATGATGAACAGACCCTTAGAAATGCTCCAAAATAGCTTGGAAAAAATGTAGGTTCCATTAACTTGTATTAAAAGTGAAGAACGTTTTGGCCTCACTGTAAAGTTGCAATTTTGGAGACTTGTTTTCATTGGAAAGTGACGATATTAGAAAGTGGGTGATAGATGTGGAGTTAAACTGTTTTTTATCATTTTTGTGTCCAGGATTTTTTGAATGGGCCTAAAAGCATGGCTTGGTTAGGTACCCTAAACCTGAGTGGAAAAGTGCAACTTGCAACATGTGATATGGGGTGTGCTTTAAAGCCCTTCCCTAAGCAGATGAATTAGATAATTGTGAGCACATTGAAAGACAAATCAAAGAAAACTCAGTCAAAACCAAGTGAATGACCTGTCTGTCAAGGGTGTGACTGAATGATCTCTTGTTGTCATCATATCTTTATCAGTATAATGTTGATTTTGCATTTGAGACCTATAGACACTGGGCTGGAGCTTCTTTCGGAGCCAGTGCATTCATATGTAAAGGCATATGACATGGTCTAAAAAGCTCCCACCAAATATGGCCCAAAGCCTTTCCCTTTTAAATGGCGAAAACTGCCCACCATCCCTCCAACCCATACAAGACACATACAACAAGCGATGTCTGAGAAAAACCATCAAACTCTCCTGTGATCACACACCCCAGCCATTCCCTGCTCCAACTTCTACCATCTGTAAAGAGATACCGGTACATTCAAACCAGAACCACCAGGTTTAAGAACAATTTTTACCCATGGGCTGTTAAACTGGTCACACCAGCAACACCTACCAGATGATGATCTATTCCTGATCCTCCCAGTTTACTCAGTATATTGTTGCTGTTCAAAGCAAAACATCTCCGAAATAGTAACTTTACAGTAGAGGCCAAAAACATTCTTTACTTCCAATATAAGTTATTGTAAAGAGATTTTATTACAATTGATTTTAGAGCATGTATATTGGTCCATTCATCATGATTTTTTTTTTCTTTGGACAGTATGCACAATGCAGTTTAACTGGAATCTGGAACTGGAATTGAACATCTCTGCTGTAAGCTCTTTACCTGAACATTAAACCACTACGCCCACTTACCTGTATACAGTACACTTTGTGAATACACATGACTCATGAACTTGATTGTGTTTTGTTTAAGAAAAAATATGCATTCACCTCAAATTCCCTGCGATATCCTGCATTGTCATTGGCTGCGAGAGACTGGCAATGCGCATGGAACTCCTGCAGAATGTGTGCTCTTGAATATGTCCGTATCCTATCAATCACACGTAAGGATTAGTTGATTCCAAGCAACCATCAATAGATAAATCACTAAGACAATGCGACATGTCACACAGCTAGAAATGTCCAACATTGATTGGAAGGGCATGAGCAAGTACTACCCTGGCCCCCTTGAACCCAATTGAGCATCTTTGGGACCACATCGATCATCGTGTTTGCTCTATGGATCCTACCCCCACAGACCCTTCAGTAGTTGAGGGATGCCCTACAGTCAGCATGGCTCCAGATTCCTGTGACAAACCTAGCAGGACCTTCCTGAGTCTCCCAGTTCGTTTAGCTACTGTCTGTGCTGCACATGGTGGTCACTCTGGATATTGTAACGTCATAATAATGTGACTCGACTGTGTAATAGTTAATAAATCAGTAGATTGCACAGTAGATTGTACTTTTTTTCTATGATGGAATGCATGGATCGAATTCTAGACCAATGGCCCAGTTGCCCACACTGGATGCGAGGCAGAAAACTAGTATACAAACCTAGATGAACTAGAAAGAGGGTAATATATAGAGATTGGGTAAAGATTAAAGTTTCTCATCTGCACAGTACTTCTCCAAAACATCTACCAGGAACACCCTATTATTGAGGTTATAACCATATAAAGAGTGTCTTACCTCATTGTGGAGTAACTTATACTCCACAGCCAACACCAGTTGGTGTTGTGTTATAGCTTTAGCTGCTGCACACTTGAGGAAGAAGCACAAAAGCTTGAATTCCTCTTGGATTCTTATCCTCTCTGCATTGTAATCATTTTGATAGAAGTACCAAGTTTTACATCTTCAGTTACAAGCCATGTCCATGTCATTTGGAGCTCTGAAAAAGAAAACAACCCAGAAATATTTATTTCATCTTCCATTTATATACACTTATGTAATTCACTAAAATATAAACAAAGCTACTTGTGATATCACATATCTAGATAGATTTTAAAGTATTTAATGCCTCAGAGAACAAAAATGTAAAAAATGTCTGTATGATACTAAACGTGAGTGATAGCTGGATCTTATAATAGTAATTATTAAATGTCCAACACTCCTTTCCTGCTCGACCACTTATACAGAAACCAATTCATTATCCAGCTTGCATGTGACAGTAACTGAACAAAGAGAATGAATAGATGTGTTGATGGGTGAATTAAGAAATGTGTGAGGGAAAGACAAACACTTAATGCTGGTCTATGGACAAATGAATGAGCAATATACAGGTAGCTACAGGCAGCTACACTAGCTTGTTAGCTTTTGGTTATACTGGGTTAGCATTAGCTTTAGCTTCTCTAACTCTAAAACTGTTTTGTGTGGACCGGGCAAGAAATGTCAGTCCTATGATTGCTTAAAAAATGCTTATGGCAGCATTACCCCAGATTAGGACTGCCTAGGAAAGAAACATTGTGGAGTATATTGATGATTTAAAGGCCATTTGCACATTATTCTGTGTGCATGTTGTACTGTCTGCAATAACAAGATTAACCTAATTAGAAAGAAAACAGGGATGTATGCATAAAAATCCACATTTTAATGTGAAATTGTAGATGGTTCGTTGTAAAGAAACTTACTGACTGAAATTTCTTTACAGTTATAGAAACAAATGACTACGATATCTACAACACAAATATAGCTTTACTATCTAAAGCCACCAGTGAACCTGCATGTGTCTTCTAAGTCCTCAAAATGTTCTTAAAACAATCATAAAACAAGGTCTCAGACATCATGCAACATATTTCTAATGATATCATGTAATAGCTTTATATAAGGATACTTGTGGAAGCAATAAACACTCAGAATGTCGCAATCCTACCACCAACACTGTGAATAATTTTCCATAGAACAAATCATATCACATTAAAAGTACTCTGAATTACTGGAATAATTGCTAAATTTCCTTCGGGATCAATAAAGTATCTATCTACCTATCTCTATCTTTTTAACAATCAGTGCAACTACCCTACATTTACATATGTGTAATTAATAATGTTGGTAATTTGTGAATTTGATCCTTTATTAATTATCACTTACACTCAACCTCATTAGTAAGAATGTGTTTAATCACATGTAGTTAGCAAATCTGTTTTTGGGTTGAACATAATAATAATAATAATTCTGTTTCTTTGCTTTGCTGTTGTTCACACTTTTCACTTTTAATTATTACTTTGTTTATAGGTGAACCAAATTGTTTTAAAAATAACACAACACTGCTAACATGCCTGCCAAGTAAAGGAAAAAAAATATCAAAATAATGACATACATTTTCTTAAATGTTTGACTTTAGTTTTTCAGAATAAATTCCTTAAAATTCTTAAAATATTGACTTAATATGTTTAACGACATGAGATGATTTGTTAAAATAGTGAACTATTCAGTTATAAGAAAAGTAATTACTTTGGGACATCTTTACAAAATACTATATATTTATTTTAACACATCAATGTTTTAGATAATGAGTCATTATTATGACACAGTGAGTCAGTAAGTCCTTTATGCAATATTTTAACAAACTGCTGCAAAAAACAGAGAAGAAAACATGATTTTTTTTCCTCCATAAGGAATGGACTGCCATGCTATGCTGACACATGCTGGATGCACCAGCGTGTTTCACTACAGCTGTATAAGACACTTCTTGAGCTTAATGGCCTGATACTTTATTTACTGCTCATATATATAATGTTATATAATGGCATATATAATGTTAGTCTCTTAATTGTACTGGAGTATGACTTCAGGCAACTCCACTAGTCTGAACCAGCTTTTATCCTTTATAAGCTCCCTAATACTTCAAGGTGTTTCTTTAAAGCTCATGTACTTCTCCAAGTGTTTTCAACATACACCCATGTAGTCAGCACACTAAGTTTTAACCCTTACATTTACATTTTCCAATGTGACCAAAAAAAGCCAATGTGACAACGACAGTTTGACGATTGAAGTTTTACACATACACAGCTCATGTATTTTACATTTCAGTGATCTGATTGGTAGTTGTTGTAAAACTTACTCATACAGAAGAGAAGTTATTAAAAAAGTCCTCCACACGGTTCAGTTCAGCTCTTCAACTTGTTTAGAAACCACTAGAAAATAAATCAGCTGAAGGGCTTCACCTCACGACCGACAATTGACTTGAAGTTTCTCAGACTAAAATCAATGAGAATGGAATAGAAAAACATCAAAACTGAGTAGAACTCACGTGTCTTAGTTTCTTACCTCAGTCTTTCCACAGAAATCCTCATTCAGCAGTCAGGAAAGGATACTTTAAACCTGTTACAGTGTGTGTATGTTTACGTGTGGAGACGGAAAATGTCTGAGTGAGGATTTCCCATACCGGTTTATCCTGTTTGACCAATGAAGTCTCTCTCTCTCTCTCACTCTTTCTCTCTCACACACACACACACACCCACACACACCCATACATACACCGGATGGAACTTTAATTTAAAGGAGTACTATTACACCTAACAACCACATTTAACACAACAATAATAATACAAACCATTTCCGGAAAAATTGGAACATTTTGTGAAACGCAATAAAAACAAGAATCTGTGATTTGTTGATTCTCCTAAACCTTCACTTAACAGATTGAAGCCCAAAAAATATGTATCCAATGTTTTTACTGACAAACAAATTTAAAATGTGATGACTGCATCACACAAATGTAGGGACAGAGGCAGGATTACCACCGTATTCTGTTAGCTTTTACTGAAATTACACATTTTAATGATTTGGGAAGTGAGGATACTAATCATTGCAGGTTTTGAAAGTGTTTTTTGTCTTTCTCTCTTGTCATCTCCTCCTCATATTGGACCATGCATTTTCATCTGGACGCAGATCCGGCAATCAAGCACACACAAGCTTTATCTACGATGAGGCCTAAAGGATATTGGACTTTCTGAGAAAAGAAGATGTCTTTATGACAGATTATGTCTCTCTACAACCTTAATACATGCCTCCATCTTACCCAATGTGGGTACTGATGTCCTCTGTGCCATGACAGATGTTGGCTTTTGCACCTTTTATTGATGACAGTCTGATAACAGGTCTCAACATCTGTTATTTCCCTAAAATAGGCCAAAACATGGACTCATCTGAGCACAGCACATTTTTTTACTCTCTTTCAGAGCATCTGAGATTAACTTGTGTTTGGAGACCTGCCAATAGATTTTAAATGACAATAGATTACTGAATTACCCCAGATTTAGTGCTCTCTGGAGGCTTGAAGGTCACTCATGTTTAGCAGTGGTTTCTGGCCTTGCCCTGAGACTTCTCTCACAAAGTTCTGGCATGAATTGGTGAATCACAAACCATCAAAGTTGCAAAGACTGAGCATTCAGTGGAGCTAATTTTATATCCAGTCATGATCCCCTCACCTGTTGTTATTTATTGTGGAATGATTTAGATTAATTTTTTGTTTTTTTTATTCACAAAAGACACTTACGTTGGTTTGGCAAAACATTAAAAGTAAAGTCAGTTAAATAAATGATCAAGAAAATTAACAAATTAGCTTTTTGTTTAATTTTTACAATATTTCTAAAAATTAAATTATAATGACATTATTATTATTATTATTATTATTTTTATTATTATTATTATTATTATTACCAGCAGTTTTACTCAAGTACAGCCTTAGATATTTCTACACACTGCTCTGAACTGATAAAGGTGTGCTATATAATAATAATAATAATAATAATAATAATAATAATAATAATAATAATAATACATCAATTAATGTCAAACAAAGTGAATTTAATTGATTTAATGCTTAGGAAAATAAAATAAAATAAAATAAAATAAAATAAAATAAAATAAAATAAAATAAAATAAAATAAAATAAAATTATTTGCTTTGTTTTCTTTGAGTGAAATCCCCGGAATTACTGTCTCCGTCTTTAAGTTCAGCTGCAGCGCCCCCTACCGATTCGTTTAAAAACTGCTCCCGGCGCTTTAACGGCAGACTTCAAACTTACTGCTCATGTTTTCTGAGCGTCTTTCTCCTCTTCGACTGACTAAAAGTGCTGTAGTGCGTCTGTACAGTCACATATTAAAATCACATGTTTTAGCCACAATTCCCCAGAAACTAAACCTGTTCTGAGAATCAACAAGTGACTGAAGTATCCTGTTTGATCCTTTTAGTCGAGATGCGGTCTCTAAAACTCTCATCACACGCTGATGTCTCCTGCCTGGACGGTGAGGATGCTGGGCGAGTGGGGGGATGACTCGCCAGACGTGATGTCTGGAAAACACCCCGATTCCTCCGAAAGAACCGAAAGAGAAAGTAAAAGAGTTTGAAGACGTGCGTAGACGCGCTGAGCTCGTTCGCAGTCCGCCAGCTCCCCTGCAAGAGACTCAACACTTCCTGCTCTTGTCGAGTTGCAGCAGAGAGAAGAAGTTAAGAGAAACAGCTGCATTCGGCAGGAAGAAGAGCGGCGAGCAGGATGGACTCAGCTCAGCTTCACACGCACAAAACGGTACGTACAGGCTGCTGCTGGTCTCTCGGCGCTGTGGGGGTTAATGGCCCGCGCTGACCGCTTGCTGTGGTGTATTTAAGCGTGTTTTTGTTGTAACAAAGTCTCGGTATCTTCGTATCTCTGTTGTAACTTTTCACTGGCATGTGGTGCTGAGAGGTCTTACTGGATCACCACACGGTTTATTTTTAGACCGGCACGAGCTGAGTCAAAGTGAAAGTGAAAGAGTGACCCGTAAGCCAGAGAAAAACAACACGTTGTGGGTTATTATCTGTCAAAACGACTGAAAGTGATTTCCTCACTGTTTGTTTTCCTTCTGTCTGACAGCAGCTGCCCGTGTAGCTGGGCTTCATTCATTACGTGCTTAGCGAAGTTTGTTAGCCTGCTAGCTACCGGGTTTAATGTCAGTCCAAAGAAATAACAAAACATTAAAAACAGCGGTGTTTAAGCTCCAACGACTGCAACCCTGCTAACACAGGAACGTTGTGACAACGTACGTTTTTTTTTGGTGTCCACAACGTTTAAACTCCTCAGAAAGTTGTGACAGCGTTATCTGACAACGTTGTGACAACACAGTTGTCACGTCCTGCTGGAATCCCCATATGCATGGAAGTTGCCAACAATACCATAAGATATTATTTTATTATTATTTTGTTCAGATAACATGAAAAGCTCCACATTTTGAAAGGAAAGTTAGAAAGTAGACAATGTGCTGTGTTTGCTGGGAACTAATGGGTAACTAACGTTAAAGGTACAGCAGTATTACACTAGTAAACACTACAAACAACACTACCTTCTGAATAGAGATTCTCCACCTGAAGGGAAAAGACAGTCCTGTACTAACTAGCCAGGATATCTGGGAAAAGTAACCCACTGGTGTTTTATTTGATCCCTCACTGTGGTCAGGTAAGTTAGTCTAATGTTGTTTATTGTCTTTTCAGGTCCAGCAAACCTCAGGTGTTTTGGAATTTGGGATTACGTTTGCCTACTCTCTTATTTTCTCTCTTTGTCTTTGTTTGTCTCTCTGCCAACACCCCCCCCCCCACCGTTTTTCATATGCTCCAGTGTATTTCCTGTATTGTGCTGTATATTTAGCTTCACATTAGATATTATCTCACACACACATACGCACGCTGTCAGCTGTGTCAAACTGAAAAGTTTGAATACTTCACTGCAACTGTGCATATTACTACAGGGATAAAGAAACTGCCTTAAATATATACACTGATCAGTCCACTCATAGGTGTGAGAATCAACAAAGGCCCCACAGTATGAAATTATTATCATATGTATTGTAATATTGTGAGTATTGCCAGCTTCTGCTTTATTTAGTGTGACAGTTTTCAGTCTGATCGTCTCACTTTCCTTATTTTTATTGCAGTCACATGGGATTGTCAAGTAGACTGATTAACAACTCAACAACCTTGCTTTACAATGTGTACAATATTACAAATTTAATACTTCACTTACCAGGACTATAGGGTAAGTGACATGGATAAAATGGACAATGACTGTAGATACATTGTACACTTAGTGAATTGGCTGGTTGCTGTATCAGAAACTGCTTGAGAGTTTAACACTAACATTGCTGCACCTGTTTCGATTGTTCATTGTTCTAAATAATCCATTGCCTCTCACTTTTGGTAGAACATCTTATTTGGTTCATGTTACCATATACAGGCAAATAATTTATTTGTCATATTAAAGTGCAATGAATGTTATCCATGTTATCTTTCACTGATACAATGCAGTGGACTTATGCTTATTCTTATAGACGTTGTCCAGAAAAAAACAGATATAGACGATTGCAAATAAAATGTATGTGTGGATGTTTCTTTCAGGATCAGAAGAGACCCATCAAAAGAGTGAGGAGTCCCTCACGATTTACTCGCCCGTTCACTCGAGGAAGATACTTTCGTCCTCGGTAAGTTGTAACTTGTGCTGATTGGCACATATATCAGTTTCAATGCAAGGGCAGCGATCAGGTCATAAAACCGCCATGGCGCTCACCCTGGTGGAACAATAGAACACGGAGAGCATGCTGTCCTGACTCTTCCAGAAAAAGTCCTATCCTAAAGGGATATTTCTCTTTCCATAGACCTTTCATAGCCGTGATGCTTTTATTTGTGTTTGCGGAAAAACACAGTGTTACATATCTTGGTCAGTTTCAGATGAAACATACTCAATATTTCTGTAACAAAATATTATTTTCCTTGTATTAGGTAAGATAATATTATCAGTTTGAAACACAAACAACAAAATGAATATTCCCTGGGCCACTGACAGCAGTTCTGT
Source organism: Megaleporinus macrocephalus (assembly GCA_021613375.1). Taxonomy (NCBI): domain Eukaryota; kingdom Metazoa; phylum Chordata; class Actinopteri; order Characiformes; family Anostomidae; genus Megaleporinus; species Megaleporinus macrocephalus. The sequence continues at coordinate 18,089,049 of CM038710.1, forward strand.
CAGGAGGTGTACGTACAAATAGCCTTCCCATTAATTTACTTCCATTTGTTATGCAGACATTTGACAGCCTGACTCTATATTGAGAACACATTTGGTCCAAACACATAAAACCTGATACTTGCATCTGAAAATCTGGCTAAGCTCTTAAATGTAGTTTGAAAGAGGGCTGACAGCACAGTTCACAGTGATATGACTGAACATACAGCAATGCACACCATGCTTTGGAGAGATGGGTGGCAGTATTCCTTTCTTAGGCGCAAATAGCGGTTTGACAGTGTCAAGTGCTTATCAGTGGGTATGCATTGATATCTCCAAATCAGTTAACTAGCTCAGAAACAATTCCCCATTCACACTCAGGCGCTATAATAATAACTGCTGCACCATTTAAGGTGGAGTGAATAGGAAGCTAACCATAGCCATGTGTTTTCTCTTTTCTTTAGCTTTAGGCTAATTGCCTAACAATTCCTGTGGAATTTACACTAGTGAATTAGTCAGAACTAGTTAGTCCTTTAGCCATACAGTGCCAGCTATGGCATCATGTGCATACCATCTATTTAGCTTTGCATCAATTAAACCTGATGGGTGGTACTCCTATGAAATGGGGAACAGACCAGAAATTGGGAAATCCTTAAAATGTGGATTTGTCTTTTACTTGAATCCTGCTACACAACATTGGCATAACCATATCATAAACAGGTCATGGCATATGACGTCAGGTGCTTTCATAACAGATTTTGCTTAGGAATATCAGTTCCTATTAGCAGTGAGTGTCATGATAGACACCATGACAGCTTTTATCACATGCTAATGTTAGCTATGTATGCTCTAGTTAGATACCGTAGCGTTGGTAGCTGGTGCAGGTGTCTTTACGTTAGCCTCTTATGATGATGTTTGAGCATTAACACGTATGCCAAACTGCTGTATTATGTCAACTTCGGTGATTAAGATCAAAGTTTATGTAGATTTCCAGAACCTGCGCTAATGTAGAAGGAAATATGGTTTCACTTGCATCAGGTCTTGCTTGCTCATCAGCTAAATTAAGAACAGATGCGAGATACACCCCCACCTCCGTCAGATGAGGGTTATATGCAACATGCTTTCTGAGACATTCAGTAGAAACTGAAATCATATTTGCACCTTACCGCCTCCCCTATTAAAGGTGTTAGGGTTTGGTCTCTTAAACAAAATACTAATGATGTCTAGTTTATCAACTAGATTGATGAACTCCAGGCATTTTACCTAAGACAGAACTACTGTATCAGATAAAATCCATGTTTGAATAGTAATAACAGATAAGAAACATTATTAAAATCACCTGCTTGTGGCCTGTGGCTTTATGAGCTTGCACAGTGCCTGGGTAAACCTGTTTGCCTTGCTCTGTATTGGACTTTGAATCTAGAGCTTTATGGCTTATATGACCGTATAGAAGAAGCTTCATCAAACACTTTCTGTTCCTTTTCAAACAGATCATTTCAGTATACTCCTTTAATTGGCCCTGAGCCAGCATTCTGTTGCTGGTATGAAACAGCTGAGATTCACCAAAAATGGCAATTTCTGAAATGTAGGGCTAATGTGGAGGGAGGATAAAGCCAAGAAAGCTGTCACATTCTACTCTTGGAGATCTAAACCTAAAAGCTTGGCTATACCACTTGCTAGAGATGCAGTGTTTCACTAAATGCATGATTTAATATGCTCTCCACATTTTTAAAAGAAAGTATTTAATGTTACCAATTTCATTATTGTTGAATTATAGTATTTCTCACACTATGGAGTTTTACCTGTTCCATTCTTTAGAATGTTAGAATTTAGAAATAAAGTTAACTAAAGTTATCCACATGTGTTTGTACACAGACTGTTCAAAGCTGTTTATATGTTATAGCCTGTTAATACTAAGGCAGAGCACATGCCACTAGCTATATAGCACACTAGCGCCAACACAACAATACAATATAACACAATATGATATGAAATCATACAACACAATGCTGTGTTTTGTTACCAGAGATGGTTTTATTTTTGCCAACCTGAAGCTACATAGCATTTTGAACCTATAGTACAGTCTTGTTATTAACTGCAGGCAGACCTTTGATAATTAAAAAATGTAAACCTTTGGCCATATGAACAGAACTGAAGTGCTGCACACCGTAAAGACACAGGAGAATTTGAAAAAGTAGTCTGTAGTTTATATACCAAGTATGCTAGCTAGCGTGATGGCCAGTCCAGCTGGAATTATAGTTTTCCAGAACTTATTAGAATTTGCACACAACTTTGGCTAAATTAGCTATTGTGCTAGCTGGCATACTTGCTATCCAAGCTACATGCAAGCCTGATATCCTGTTGCTTAAGACATAGGTACAAATGTGAGTCGCAGACTTGATTCCCCATCTTTGAGTAAAACGCCCAGGGGCATTGACTGGGCACATTAAAGATCTGGGGCATTAAAGATGTATTATTAATTTATAGGCGCTGTTTGGCAGTTTTTACAAAAAAAAAAAACTAATGAAAAATAGTGCATGTAACAACAAATCAGAATGTGTCTTACTATTCTTAAAGTCTGTAATTCTGCAATCGCCTGTTAACACACAAACATGGCTATAGTTTTTATATATTTAAAAATTTACATAGTCGTTTATTCAACTCTTCTTGTCTAAAACTGAACAAAAAAAACAATTTTTATGCATATTTTATGCAAAGCATCAGGTTTGACTTGGTTTCAAATGAGAAACATTTATGTATAATGTAAAACCTGAATGGGACTTAAAAGCATACTATACCTGATAGTCTTTGTGATTTAATATTATTTGATATTAGATTTTTTTAAAACAGCCAATTTTTTGTATATTTTTAAGTTAAAATGATTGTTATTGCACAGCAAGCAGTCTCACCTTTCTCTCTCGCATTCTCATCATGTCCACTCTCTCCCATTCTCTTTCTCTATATATAATCACATCATGCTCCCAGGCTCTGTCTCTCTCCCCCTCCCTCTCTCCCTATGGTGCCTTGCTCCCTCTTTTACTTCAGACTTCAGACACCAAATATGTACTCAGCTGGTTGACTTTATTTTGGGTAAGATGTGTAAATTAGTATTTTCTACAAACTATTCTTTTTATGTAAGGAAGGCATGCACACACTCACACACACACACAATCACACCATGTCGACGGAGAACAAAGTGATCAGCTTTGAAGCGTTTTCTGTGGCTCTTGGAGTGTTTCTCGGTTATTAATTTACACCACTTGCTCACACTCACTTTACCCTATAAAATGTTGCAAACCCAGACCTTGATGGCTGCATTTTATTCTCTTACAGCACACAAGAGCAACCAACCAGGAATGGTGATTATCTAGCTCTACGAGTGCTTGGAGCAGTCTTGCCAGATTGGGCGGGTTCCTGCCAAATTGTTCAGATTTAGGGTTAGTTTAGCAGATAGAAAATTGCTTTGGTGGGTGGACAAGGTTTGGTTTGCTTTGACATTATTTTGGTTGGCTTAAAAAAGTGTATAAAATGAATAAACTGCAACTTAATAATACTTAATAATACTTAAAAATGATTAGACTTAACCTCTTTTCACCTCCAGTATTTATCAAAACATTGACTGACATATGTTTTACTCACTCCTTTTGGGAGCAGGATGTGTTTCCACATATGTGCCTAGTTTATTATCGATGGGATTGATGTGTGTTTACACTATTACACTAATATTACACTAACACTGCGTAGATTATCCTGTTCATTCTACATTACTGACTGTACACAGGTCTACTAATAGCAGGAAATTAGAATGGCATGTGATCTGTTCCGCAGAGTCTATAAAAAAATAAACCGTATTTAAAAACAAATATTGAAAAGTATTATTAATGTCTATTAATTACGACTGCAGTATTTCTTTTATTAATTTGCCTTTCTGTTTGCATGAAAATCCTACCTGACACAACATACTAGTGATGGACTGATCCATATTTTTGGGGGCGATACTGATCGTCTTTTAGCACAATTGGCTGATTCTGTTCTAATGCTGCGCATACATGTTTGTATTGAATTAAACATAATTTGCACCCTATATAGGTATACAGGTGATGGCAGTATGAATGACTCTCATTAAATCTCATGTGAGTGTTGGCATTGAATGTTGTTGCTTCTGGTGGCAGAATTTTCCTTTGTGGCTTCTTTGAAAACAATGGAATACCCAGTTTAAAATCATCCATCTACTGACAATATGTGAATGGCTTGTCTCTGTTAGGGGTGCTGTGTGTACAAGGGAAGATTGATGTAATGTTGGGTTAGTGGTGTTAAGTCTTTGCTTCCCCCACGTTAGTTTTACAGATTTTGCAAGTAGCTGTGTCTTGCTAAGTCAGATATGATGAATAACACCTGGACCGACAACACGTTCGGTTGAAAGTCAAAAGGTCTGTACTTCCATCTTGCATTTGAACAAGGAACAGCAGGGCTCACTGGCCAAGGGGTCTTGTGAAATGTATATGGCATATTTCACAAGACCCCTTGGCCAGTGAGCCCTGCTGTTTCATATGTATATATGGCCTTAAAAATAAGTTATGCTAGTCTAATTTGGAGATAGTACTATCTCTGCATTCATTTGTAATTCACTAGAAGATTGTAAGAGTTCATTTATGCAATTGAATACTATTCATTAAAAAATGTGAATATTTATCTTGTTCTCTAGCTTAAATTCCAATCACTACTAGCTGGTGGTCCTGAAAAACTGGATTAGGAGCTGTCGGCCTGCTGGGTAGAAGATGAGAAAGGAGACAATTTATTCCATGTGCCCCAGTCAGCGAATTGTCAATGCAGATTCTTAAGAAGTGATGCAAATGCAAACTGCATTAATGCGACTCCTCTCCTGCTTCAGGTTTTATTACAGGAATTGGGATGATCGCTTTTCGTGGCGGCCCGGGTTTGGCCTGAGACTCCAGAGATTTCACAGGGCCTCATCTTTTCGGCTGAGGGCACGATCCAGGAGCCCGACCCTGGTTCTGAAACGCACAGCTGAGCTGTCTTCCTCACCATCGCTCAGCCAGCGCTCAGGCAAGAGGCCAGAGAAGAAGAGTACGTCCACTACAGCCAGTGAACAGAAGTCTGACACTCCAGGTACACATGCTAATTTCTCCAAGTGTGTATTTATAGTGGATCCAATGACTTTAGTGTTGCAAAGACATAATTTGGTACTTTGTTTTGTTTAGAGTCTGTGAATCCTGTTGTATTTTGCTATTTCTAATTTTGCATACAATTGCATGATTTCATGGCTGCATGGTCCAGTCTCATTACCAAACAAGGGGTTTACCAACATACACATAATGTGAGTACTGTACAGGTACAGGTATTTACAAGATTCAAAGATTCAAAATTGTCCTTAAGGCTTAATTATGTGCCTTAAATCAGTGATAAGTTGCACTACATCCACTTTCCCAAAATATATGTAAATTAATATTTTTATAGCTTATAGCTTTTATTTTAAAAATCTACATAACATATGCAAAGTTTTGCATGCATAGCAAAATCCACCCAGAGCTGATTCCAAAGTATTAGCTTGCATTCCATAAAATAAATTATAAAGAGTTTTAAGGTGTGTTATAGGTCATTGTCTTGTTAAAAAAGGTAAACGTTTGTCCAGCTTTAGCTTCTTGTAAGACTATGTCACATTTGCACTTAAAAATTTGCCCATAGTTACTACAATCTATTTATGCATCTACCTCTGCAATGTTTTCTGTGCCACTGGCTTAAAAGCAGTCCCAAAGCATAATGCATTTACCCACATGTAACAGTTGGCAAGGCGTTCTTTTCATCAAATTGCTGCTGTTGAAAAACAAAACTTGTATCCCCAAAATGCTAACTTTACAAAGGGAAAAACATGTTTTAGTTTTAATGTCAACACAGCTGTACTTTTTCCATGTAATTCTTTGCCATTTCTTTGATTCATTCTATGTGAAATTATATCAGAAACCAAAGAAACTTCCATTTGCATACTTCAGACATGTATTTTGTTATGAGATCAAATATTTTACCTCTGATGGTTAAGAATATTATTTGCTGCAGAGGTTGACCAACTATTTTTCCTGGAGAGCACCAACTTTATATAGATGAGCATTAGTTGTGCATGTGAATGGGTGTCTGAATCACTGTGTGTGCACTGTGTAAGCACAACTTTCCCCACTTCGACCTTCTTGCACTAACTCATTACAGTCACTAAGTGGCAGCAACCGTTCATTATTCCTAGCACAAGCTAACATGGCTGCTTCTACCCAGGCCTTCACAGTGAAAGTGTTTTTCTCTGCGCTCATCATTATGCACTCCATCCAACAACAGCTGCTTTGCTGGCGAAGTAAACAGCTCAATTAATTGAATTTGGAATCTCAGGAACCACTGAACAACACTTCAGAGCAAAAATATATATATAGCCGTAATCAAAGCCCCCACTGGCTGCTCTTCAGTCTGACAGAATGTAACACGTTTATAAAAAGCCTCTTGTCAATGGCTGTATGTTTGCTCAGAGAGAGGCCTGAAGATTATAAAAGCGTATTGAACAGTGGTGGTTTACAGGCCGCTTATTATAGACAGCTAAGTATAGAACAATGCCCCCAAGCAGGGTTCCGTCTCAGACGTGTCGAGTGGCAGGTGTGTTAACTCGGGAACTTAGCACCCCCCCGGCTTTCTTGTGCAAGGACCACACTTAGAGGAAACAACGTTGGCTGTGCAAACAGACGGTCTTTAAAACATTAATGCAGCATAACTGAAAAACCTACAGTATATGGGGAGAACAGCAGTGCATACAGAGATAAGCTAACAAGGGCTGGAAACAAGGCGCTGGTGACAGAAGTAGCCAGATACTCAAGACCACATTTTTAAAAATATCTGTGATAATAATATTAAATCCTCAGGGTCGTGCAATACAGAGTCCCCATGAATGTAAACAATGTCTAAAAATGTAGTAAAATAGGTTGTTGATTGTTTTTTTATGTTTAATAAGTTTGAACAGCCTCCATTAAATGATGTAGTGTCCCAAACTAAGAAAACACCTCTGCACAAATGCTGTTTATTTGCTGAGTTCAACATATTTGGGATAAATGGGAGCAACTGAAGATTGAAGATTGTAGGGGTTGTGTTCTAATGTCTTAACTTTGAAAAAAAAACTAAATATGTAATTCGACTGTAGCTGTTCAGACGTTTGCAAAAGACTGTTTATCAAATTTAACATCCAAATAAAACCATCATGCGAGCACTTTATTAGGTACAGCTCCTTGTATGATCAACTGCATTTACCAAGTAGGAGCACTTTGTAGTTCAACAATTGCTGAGTGTAGTTCTTCTGTTTCTGTGAATCCTTTATTATTTCACACTGTTTATAAATGGTCAGTATGCCACAGGTCGCCACAGAGCATGTACTATTAGGGAGGTAGATCATTCTCAGCACTGCAGTGGTGGTGGTGTGTTAGTGTGTGTTGTGCTGGCGTGAGTGGATCAGACAATGCTGCTGGAGTTTTTAAACACCTCGGTGTCACTGCTAGACTGAGAATAATCCACCAACCAGAAATATCCAGCCAAGATCGTTCATCCTGTGGGCAGCATCCTATGACCACTGATGAAGGACTAGAGGATGACAGATACAAACAGTGCAGCAACACGTGACCTGTGTTGCTGTCTGATTCACTCATAACAGCACAACACACATCCTGTTGTGGGGGTCCTGACCACTGAAGAAAAGAATAACAAAGTATTTAGAGAAACAGATGAACAGCAGTCTGTAACTGTAGAACTACAAAGTGCACTTACATGGTAAGTGGAGCTGATCAATTTTAAATGAGTGTAGATTCAAAGTAGGTGTAATTAATAAAGCACTCATTGAGTGTATATCAAAGTGTATATCCATGTTTGATTTTTAATCTGTTTGAAGAAAATAGACGTCGACTCATGCCTTTAGTTTGTGTGTGTGGTGGAAAAAGCCTGATTTCTTCCTTTGTTATCTTAAAAGAAATTAAGTCCTGCATCAGTGGTGCAGCAATGGCTTGTTACGATGTTATGTCAGGTTTCCCAGTAGAGTAAGGTTCCAGGCAGCTAGTGGACTGTTGCACTACTGACATAAAATAGTGTGTAGAACTGGTCAGAGAAGCTCCTTTAAGAGATCTGAATTGACAGTTTATTATTAAAGCCATTCTAGTGTCATGTTGTGCCACGTTTGGCTTGAATTTGCCTGCCTCACTGTCATGTTCTTGTGGCTGCTTGCTGATGAGCTGGACCTTGTGATCTGGTGCTTTATCATTTAAGTGTCCATCCATTGTGGACAAACTGCAAGAGATGACCCTTGCCAGCAGTTTTTCTTAGCTATGCCATGAGGTTCAGGCATTCTCCAGTGGATACTGGGTCCTCTAATGTGCTAGGAAAACATTTTAGGAGATGTGGCGCATGATCACACGAGGGGCGTAACTGTCTAACTGGGTGTCTAAGAGAGCATAATTGGCCTCTCTTTCTCTCTCTGTCGGGGAAGGCTGGTTCTCCGCCCCCCATCCCCCCATCAGGCAGCACTACGTTAGCCAACACATGTGTCTGTTAACTAGTGTTGGGTCTAGCTAGTGTCTGAGTCAAGACTAAGATGGGGACACATGAAGAAAGAGTGACCGAGACCAAAACAAGACAAAGACCAGATTAAGATTTAGTTTAGAATGCATATATTATAATTAATATCTATGTTTATATCAAGCTTATTGACTGTTCTGGCAAAATGTTAGTTAAATGTTAGTTCTAGTTATAACTAGAATAAAGGAAGTACCGCAGTGAATATGTAACTCTGGGCTTCACTTGCATGGGAATTGAAAAAAAGTAAGTTTGTGCTGTTTGCTCAAGTTTTGACACCCAAAACTTGTGTACACTGTCACTTAGAGACTAAACATAGCAAGTATGAACCTGTTTAATTAAGCCATAAGTCCGATTTCCTGTCTTCAATCTGACATCCAGCACGCCGAGGCTGCCAAATCAGTGTTCTCATTTGGTGAGTCAAAAAAGCTTGGATCTCTTAAATCCCCAGGAAAAATTTGGTTGCAACAGTTTGGGTACCATAGATGCAGAGAAAAGACTGCTTTACGCTGTTTAGTTCTATAAATATTCATGTTTCTGGTCTCATTTACATTCATGGAATTTGTCAGATGCTCTTTTCAAAGGCAACATATAGTTTACATTTACACAGGTGAAGGTAGTGTTAGAGATTTTACCCAAGGACTGATATCGGTATAGTCTAGAATGGTTACCCAAGTGAGGAATCGAACCCTAGTCTACAGCATGGAGGGCAGGAGTGGATCATGGATTAATGGCCATGAGGCCTAAGTACTTCAACACTGCTGTAAGTTGATGGAAGCTGTTAGCGTTTTTTGCCTAGCCTGTTGAGCTGACCGTTGATGTTGTGTTAGCAGTAGTTTGCAAAGATGCACTGACTGGTTTTTAGTGTTTCAGAGTAAGCAGGTCCTAGCCTACATGCTCCCAGTTTCATAGCAACATGTGATGTGAAGGACGGGAAAACACATACTTAATTAGGAATGCCAAAAATATCCTTAAATAAACAGAAATATGTGTCTGCATTTAAACATACTTAAGTACATAAAGCATATAATTACATAACTATTAGCATAACCGAACTCCTTTTTTAAAGGGGACCTGCTATGCTTTTCCAATTTTTCTCTTTTCTTTAGTGCGTGATAGCTTTTTGTGCACCCTGGTGGTGCCCACAAAAAGCAAGCTCATTAAAGGTTGTAAACTGAACGATTTTGCGTATGCTTTTAACAAAGTGCATGTTCTTTCCAACCTGGGTTTGACCTGCAATAGTTTTACCTGTTCAAGCTGGTATTCTTGTGCATCTCTAATGTGAGGAGTCATGTTTAAGGAAACCACTGTCTCATTCAAGCTTTTAGTTATGTCTTTTTTTCTGATTTGGAATTGGAGTTGGAAAACCAATGTAACATGACAGAATCAGGCAGACGCTTGCAGATATGAAACAAGGATAGTTTACTGAGGTGTGTACCAGACAACATAGGCTTCAGGTCAGTGGTGCCCAATGTGACAACCAAATTTGCAAAAGGCAGTGCAAAAGCAAGCATCATGCAGGAGAGAATGTTCTAGCCATGGTCAACACCGGTACCAGCCTGCACCAAAGGTCCTCACAGTTTATCCGAATAACTGCTTAAAACTGTTTGGGATAGGCTATCCATATTTAAATCTGGAGCAGTCATGGTAGAAAAGGTGGACGATGTGCATGGATTTTGTGGAGGATGGAAGCATGCCCTTCTCGACACTGAGGCGCTAACATTTTCTTGGTAGTTCCATGTCAGAAGATACACCTAAACAAAACTAATCTTGTTAGCCTTCTGTAAAATAATTTAATCCTTACAAAAAAAAAAATTCTGATCATGTAAAGGGTGAGCTCTGACTAAGCACACCTGCACCGTCAAAACGGCCAGTCGAAAAGCAGTGCATTTTTATTTGACCAGTGAGAAAATGACAGAAAAATACTGAACTATTAAGACAGAGGTGAACAAAATGTAAATACAAATGTACAATATAAATATTTAAAATGAGCACCATAGGTCCCCTTTAATGAATTCTAATGGCCAGTTCGATTCCTCACAAAAAAATACACTGTATTTGTAAGAAAAAAATAAATCAAATGTAAACTGAGATGTTGAGAACATTTTAAGTACTCTGAATGTCTAAATGAAAGTGTAAGAGAAAGTTTGTAAAATAATCTTATATATATATAAGATTATGTAAGTATTGTAAGTATTGTAAGTATAATATGTAAGTATTGTAGTTGTAATAAAGTGCAATCACTTAAATATTTTCTGCTCCTGCAAATAGATTCTTTGGAGCAGTTCTGTTAAAGCACCTCCTTTGGTTTCATAAAAGATGTTTGCATCTATAGCATACAGTTTCTTACCATGGACAGTGGTTTAGATAGTTTTCCCCCCTACCTAGAAATGAACAGAAAACACTGACACTGAGACTGAAAACACACTTACTGCAGTCATGTGATGTGTGTGGAGGTGGCGAGTGACCTCTGGGAAACTCATGTGTATATATGTCATGTAAAAAAATATATAAAATGTAAAAATACTTAAAAATAACCAAAATCAACCAAAATATTATCTGTAAAGTTAAGAGGAGCTTGATTATCGAGTTGGTGGGGCATTGCTCTCTCAAACAATCCCTTGATGCCGGCCTCAGGGAGCGTGTATTTGCTTTGCCTTTGGTGAGTACGCTTGTGTGTTGAAATGGCGACGGGACTGATCAGATGCCATCTCGTGTAGGTTCCTCTCGCTCTCTCTTTCTTTCTCCCGTCCCTTTTCTCTCTCTGCCTTCCTCTTTCCATCGCTCGTTTGCTCGTTGTGCCTGTGAGATATGCAGAGATGAGGGTGAGTCATTGCTTTTGTGCCGTATGTGTGTGTGCGAGAGAGCATGAGTGAATGTTTTGTGTATGTGAGTGGGAGAGAAACGAAGGTGTTTTTGTGTGTATGTGAGAGAGAGAGAGAGAGAGAGAGAGAGAGAGAGAGAAAGAGAGAGAGAGAGAGAGAGAAAGAGAGAGAGAGGGAGAGAGAGAATTTAAGCATCTGGGCAGAGAGCCAGTATATAGCAGCCCAAGCACTCAAATGTTGCGAGGCAGATTCTCCAAATCACACCCCACAGATTTTCTTAAAGAAGCCCAAGGCCTTGGTTACCTCCTCTACCTTTTAAAGCATTTAACCCCTTTAACTGCAGACTTACCATGCAGTTATTGTTTTATAGGGGAGTTCCAGTGATTTTTCATATCTGAAATGATTCATTGTAGAGAAACTTACCAACTCAGGTTTTCTAAAATTTGAGGTGATGGGAGGCAGTTGTTGCAAGGTCTGCACAAAATGCATTCATTTTATGTACTATCCCAAACCGCCTGCTGGTGTGTCTTCTAAGATCTTATATCTAAAGCTGATGATGGTAAAATTATGGTAAATTTGTGAAAACACAGTTAATTAAGGGACTTTTTTTTGCCTTAGAACGTCCACTGTGTACCTCTCCACAATGAATGGATTTAAAAAATATGTTGTGGGCCAAACCATTTCGGAACTATCATAAGGCAAAGTCTTAAGCAACCATCATAACCATTTCCTTTGCATGTTTCCTGTGAGGGAGACATTAAACTTGACGTCTCGTTTGTGGACACCTGGTTCCTTTCACTGTATCTGTGAACAATTCTGACTCGTTAAGTCTCTCCACAATGGCTTATTCCACATCAGACCACGTTGATAGCTTTGTTGACTTTTTAACCATTCAGGTGTTTTGAAAAAAAATACAGTACAGTGCAAAAGCTCATTGTTTAGAAGTGTATTTTCACCAGTAAGAACACCAGATATCTTTAAAACAGAGGTAAATAAGCAGAAATGCAATACTAAGTAGCAAAAATATTTTATTTTCATGAAGTAGATTATATCTTGTGCGTCGGTTTGAAGAACAAAGTGTAGTTCCAGATTTCTCCCGGACCCCCCATACATTTATTTAATTCCTTCAGCAGCAATCTTGATTTAACTTGATGAAGTACTGAGGAGTCAAAGCAGGTACTAGATGATAACTGTAAATAATACTGGGTTGTTTCAACAAGGAAAAGCTGAGAAAGTGTTAAATAAACACACTGACATACATAAAACCACTACTTACTTTATTAATACTATCAGAATATTTAAAATATAGAGTGTTTTCTTCTGTCTGGAAAGTAGCTTTTTAAATATAACGATGAGAAACTAAGAAAACATGGCAACAAAATAACACAATAAATGAAAGAATATAAATAAAAGCTGTGAAAGTTAATAAAAGCATTTGACTACATTAAACTAAAACCTTCCTGGTGATTTATAAAGTACTTATTCTACAGAACTCATCATGTGACTAATAAATACTGTATTTAATAAAGAGTACTACAGTCACAACCTCGGTAACATACGCTGCCCAAGTGCTTGGACCGCACTGGACTTGGACCAGTCTTAGTATTGTGCCATCTCTAGAGACTATGTGTATGTTGTAGCACACTTTACATGACTGGGTTGATTTCTTCATGACTTTGGATGTTGAAACTCTCTCTCTCTCTCTCTCTCTCTCTCTTTCTCGTTCTCTTTCTGTCCCTCTGCAGATTGTTCGTGGTCATCCTCTGTGGCCTCTGAAAGACAACTGATGTCATTCACAGTAAGAGACCAGAGACTCTCTTCTTTCCTTTTCTATAAAAAGCCACTGAACTGGAGCCAGTTGGTCACTCTCTTCTGTAACAGTATTGAGTGTGGAGGTAAAGGCCCCAAAGGTTCCCATGCATTTTAAAATAATAGTACTATGAATTACATTTGGCTGCCCATCCCGTCCCGCCTGCAACCATTACCCCAAAGCAGTTAAGCCATGTTTGACAAAATTTATTTGTAGATGTTTTATTCAAACTTACAAACAACAGGCAAGTTGTTATGTATTATTTTATTTTTTGTTAAATAGGTGTAATTTCTGGGGGGAGGAGGTCACTACCTCTTCATTAAATGCTTAAGAAGAACTTTTTTAAATCTAAGCATATTAAAAACCAAAAAAAAAAAAAATGCAATAAAACATTCCATTTTATTTTAAGCTGGAATTCTTGTGTTGAGATTAGATAAGTGGCCTCCAACCCTAGTCCTGGAGAACTGCCTTCCTGCAGAGCCTAGTTTCAACCACAGTTTGCTCCACCTGCTCCAGCTATTGAACTGCGTGCTAAGAACCTGTTCAGATGTATTAGAATTAAGTAACGGATGAGCCATTGTTATTGCTTTCCCATGGTGGCATGCACCTCGCCCCTCCCATAGAAAGTCCTGTCAAATGTTAAATCCAAAGTTATGTGCTTCATTTATTAATATTATTATTAGAAACTACTACATTCTATGTCTACATTATTATTTTCTGATTATTAATGCCATTAAAGCTTATTTCTCAGCTCTTTCTGTTATTATATAATCCTCTCTGTTCAAATACCTGGAGAAATCTAACACTCTGTATTTACAGCTTCCTATTGACTTTTAAACAGTAACTCCCATTCTTTAATGGCAGCATGGCAGCAAATAATAAAAGAGAATATTGGTTAGCATTATGGAAACTGCTTGCCCTGCCAACTGTTGAGTTGTCAGTTAACTTTAAATGGACTTGCTTATGTGGTTCCTGACGCTGTATGGCATGCTGTTCTCTATAAAAGTGTTCAGGCTTCCAGGTGGCTGCTGCTACTGTTTTAGCTATGCAGCATAATTTCGTCCATTGTTAAAGCGTGTAATGCAGTGTCAGAAACCACATAAGCACCTCTATTTGAGATGACTTGGCAGCTTGATGAAATCGGAGGCGAGTGTGAGTAAGGAGAAAACAGCTTTTTTTGCCAAAGTATTCCCTTAATGAGCTTTTGAGAAAGCTTTGAAATTCACCTAAAACTTTGTTGTACGGTGTTTTGCTGACAGAATCAGAGGTGCATCGCTGAATGATGTCTACTGTGGAGACCCTGACTCTATACATTGCACCCACACATTATCCGCAGCCCTTTCACAAGCTTGGAGTTATACAGACGGCTCTGGTTTTGAGCAATGGTTTGAACTGTGTGACACCTAGATGCTCTGAGAAAGGGCTGTGCGAAGCGTGGGTTCAATGTACGTAAACAGATGATGTCATTCAGTGATCCTGTTACATTTAGCATGCAGATATTAACGTTCTGAAGTGTTCTGTGTAGAGTGTTTTATTAGTAAATGTTTTTTAACCACGCAGATCTGTTCAGATGTCCGTTCCTCACTCTCAGTTTTATAGCAGTTATTCTATGAGTAGTAATTTATGGTAGTTACTACTCAGATAAATAAATTAATAATAAGCCTGCAGTATGCGGGTAAGCGGAGTTGCAACATGTCTGGGGGTCCAGTACATTAGCAGAAAGGCATTTTTAATTTTTCTATAGATCACAAACCCTAAATGACTGAAGTCAAGTTCTGTGTAATAGTGTGTGAATTTGCTAACATAGTGTTTGTAATGAGACATGATCAGAGAATGATCAGCTTCTTCCTACATTGAGACTAATAATGTGTGATCACAGTGATGTTATACTGAAGCCCAGGGCTTTGAAAAGATGCTGCTGCTGTTGTCAGGCTGACTTTTGGTAAACACGTTTGAACAGAAACCAAATATTTACCACATCAACATTTCAGCGCATGCAGATTTTTAAAGATTGACAAGGTCATTTATTTACTCAAATATTTTGTTTCCCGCTGTCTCTCCCTTTCTCTCTTTTTCTCTCTCCCTTTTTCTCTCTCTCTCTCCCTTTCTCTCTCTCTCTCTGTCTCTCTCCCTTTCTCTCTCGCTCTTTCTCTCCCTTTCTCTCTCTCCCTTTTTCTCTCTCTCCCCTTTTCTCTCTCTCTTTCCCTTTCTATCCCTTTCTCTCTCTCTGTCTCTCTCCCTTTCTCTCTTTCTTTCTCTCCCTTTCTCTCTCTCTCTCCCTTTCTTTCTCTCTCTCTCTCTTTCTCTTTCTCTTACTCTCACTCTTTTTGCATTTGCCTTTTATACTGTTTCTCACTCTTTTTTCTCTCTTTCTCTTACTCTATTCCATTTTCTTTCTTTCACTCTGTTATTTTCTCTTTTCTTTGTCTTTCTCTGTTCCCCATTCTTCTTTTATTATGGTTCCACTCTTTTTATCTCTTTCTCCTTGCCCCCTCTGTTTTTCTTCCTGTCTTTATACTTTTTCCATTATATTCCTTGTTCTCCCTCCCTCTCTCTTGTTCTTTCCCTTGTTTTCTCTCTGTCTTTCAATCTCCCTTGATTTCTCTTCAACTAATCATTGTTCTGCCTCTTTCTTGCTTTTGTTCTCTGATACCTTCTGTCACTCTCTCTCTCTCCATTATTCTCTCTCTTTTTCTCAATCTTTCTGTCTTTTTCTTCTCTTCTTCCCTCTCTCTTCTTCTTCTTTCTCCCACTATCTCTGTCTCTCTCTTTTTTCTCTCTCTACCTTTCTCTCTCTACTCATCCCTCCATTTCTCTACCTCTTTGTCTTTCTTACTGTGAATATGTCTATTTTTCACTTTTCCTATCTTATTCTTCATCTGTTCCTCTATCTCTATCTTCTCTCTTTATCTCTCTCTATCTATCTATTCCTCTTCATCTATTCCTCTCTCTTCTTTTCCTCTTTTGCTCTTCCTTCTCTCTCTTTCTCTCGCTCTCTCTCTCGCTCTCCCTCTCTCTCAGGTCACTCAGGAAGGGCAGATTTGCAGCAGCAGAGAAGCTCTCTCCACAGTTACCCGCGCAGCTGCCAGAAACAGAGCCATCCAGCGAAAGAGAGAAGAGATAGAGGAGGTAAACATTTGTGATAGAACTAGATATATATGTATATATATATATATATAGAGAGAGAGCGAGCAAGCGAAAGAGAGGAAGAGAGAGAGAGGTGGTGTGGAAAACGAATGGAAACACCAAGCCAATTTGACACACTCACTAACAACTTTTATTAGTGCAAATCAAGTGGTGTTTTTATCGACCTCGGCACGTCAAACAGTCGCCTCGGCGAGCCGGAGAGAGCGTTCTCGGCCTTGCTAGTCAAACCTGCAGCACTGCTTTTTTATTTTGCTCTGGCGAACAGCAAGCAGAGCACACGGGGGTATGACTCAGATAGCAGAATGAAAATTATGCTACACACACACACACATTCCCTCTTTCTCGCTCTCTCTGTCGTCCAATCTCTATGGTTACCGCAAGGCAGACAGTAGGTGCTGTTTTGAAGTGATCTGGTAGCAGGTAGATTCTGCACCAAACACACACACACACACACACACACACACACACACACACACACACACTCACACTCTCACATGTACACACACACACACACACACATACAGATACATTCATGTACACACAGAGTCCTCCAGTGGTCCCTCACTGGTCCCTCACTGGATCCCACAGGTCAAGTACAGGAACACAGAACACAGGTATGTATATACATTTGTGTGTATACTCAAGAAGACTCACCGCTCAAGGATTCCTTATTGAGAAAAACTGCAGAAATCTTCTGTTGATTGACAGCAGATTGCACCATTCAGCTTTGTTTTATGTAACCTGCTATGTAATGCTTTTATGTAACACTGATCAAACATCATAGCAGGCAAAAACAAACAGATATAAATAGGGTCTCATACTCCTGGCTGCATTGATGAGGGTGGCTGAGCATGTATGTGTGTGTATGTATGTGTGTAATGTAGGGTTTATTTTCACCGTTTATGGTTGTTGTGGATCTTCAATACATTCGATTTGTGTTTTGAATTATGTACAGTACTGTGTATAAGAGAGCACCATTTCACTTACTTTTTAGTGAAGTTTTTTGTATTCACTGTTACAGAAAAAAAAAATTAACAAAAAGTACTATGAAGACTCACCAATATATGTATATACGTTTGTCAGTATTATATGTGTTCACTAGTTGCTTTTATTATGACTTCCATTCTTTTCAAAAGACTCACTTCCAGCTTTTACAATATTTTCCATGCATCCAAAGTTCAGTCTTAGAGGTTGGTTGAATTTTCCTGTGTCCATTTTTGAGGGATGGGCTCTTAGATGAGAACTGCAACTGCTTTGTTTGTTCCAATTTTTTTGTGTCTATTTTCTTCTCTCAGTAAGGCCTTCTTGACAGCTACACATTCTTTTAGACTCATAACGTCAAAGCAAGAGTGGAGCTTGGTTTCCTTCTCCCTCTCAAAGATTTAACAGCTTTAGGTGCTGTCTATCTGAAGGTCACAGGTTTGGTGGTCTACCAGTTGATAGGAGTCTCATTTTCTCTGTCTTTTAATCATTTTTTAAAATCCTGTTTTGGAAACAGGATTTTTAGTTTACTTATTTTTCTTTGACTTTCATTAAAAGGCTTTTATAGAAAAAGGCACTGCGGAAGCAAAAGATGCACTCTGAAGATAGACAGAGAGAGAGAGTGTTTGCGTTTTACTGGAAGTGTGAAAGTGTCTGAAAGGTCACACAGTAATCCTTATGAATTAGTAATTTGTGTTTATGTGCCTGTGAGTGGATGTGTGCGTGTGTGTGTGCGTGCTTCGTGCGTGTGTGTGCATGTCTCGCACATTTTCACACTCCCTCTCTCCCAGCCTTGGTCTCTAGCATGCTGAGTCCCAGCATTCCTGACTGGTAATTGAGTGAGGTGGGAGATATCTTTAGCCTGTCTGTCTGCTTAGAGATGAGCAGGTTAAATGAGAATGTGAACATTGCAAAGAGAGCTGACAAGAACAAGCACATGCCATGATTTAACTCGGGAAAGGCTTGCTAACTAGCTGTTTAGCTGAACTGGGAAAATGCTAAACTAGTGCAGTGCTTTGCTGCTTCGTGCCTGAATGTGGACCCCATGTGACTGCTGAAATGTGCCTAACCAAATTACACCTTGCAGCAGTGGATGAATGCTGCGTTTGTGAAACTCATGTAATCAGACCATATTTACTGTGTAGTGGTAAAAGACCTGAAGTACTTACTGGTACATGCCGTGCCATGCTTTGCCCACAAGTGCATTCATTTGTAATGCCTGTCGCTAGGCTGGACACTGAAGTGAGTAAAGTAGCCTTAACCCATGCTCGAGTAAAAAGAGCATTGAGTAACCTATAGAACTGCAGTGGAACTTCTTATCCAATCCAGCACCCATTAGCATAGATGCTGACGTTAGGCTCTATTCTCTGTTCTGTATTTTTGGATTTTTTTTGTGTAAAATGAAATACTAAAGCTCTAAAATCAGATGTGTGACCAATCGGAAATCAGTGCCGAAGTTTAAAATAGTTAAAAGTTAAGTTAAACGGAATTTGTAATAAAATACGAATGGCTAAAAGTCATAAAACATAGATTGCTTTACTCATTTACCTGAATAATAATAAAAGTATTTAGATTAGAAAATGCCCAGGAGAGTACAAATGCATCAATAATTTATTTTAAGTACATGCATTAATGTAATTAGTTACTACCTGCCTCTGCTTGGACAAGCGTACAGAATATCAGCAATAAGTCTGTTCATCCTAAAAAAAATAGCTGTAATTGGACCAAATGACTATACGCCATATTGCTCATCTCCAGTGATATTTATTTGATATGTATGTGGCTGGTGACACTGATTGGATGGATCTGGTGAACATTTTTTTATATACATAAATATTAATTTACTGTTCAGTAGGATTTTTACCTCTAATCTTTTCTGTAAAGCTTGTCCAGCACCACAGCAATCGCTATGAATGAATGTATTTGTGGGAATTGCTAGGTCAATAAGTGAACTAATAATGATGTGTAGTGAGTAATGCTGTCAGCTGTCATGAACGCAGCTGCATTGCTTGGTTTCATTTGGTCTCCATTTGTGTAAAAATGGCCGTGTGCTTTCACAGGCATGTCCTAATTTACTTTACATTGTATATTTGTGCATTTAGCACGCACGCCTGTATTTGTAGTCAGGCCTTGCAGCATATTATTGATGGCTGACGTGCTTATTAGGTCAGTTCTGGTCGATGATGTGTCATGGACGTTTCTTACAGGAATGTAAAGGAAAAAGGCACTTCTACTAGTAATGTGGTTTGTGTGGCACAGGAGACACTAATTTGACCCACACAGTATAAATGTATGAGATATCAGTCCAGTGTTCACTGAAAACTCAGTAAGCCTCAGCAACTAAATATAATATCAGATTTAGTCTGTTCAGCCTTGCTCTCATTGCAGCCTCCATTTGTTACTTGCTTTCAGTTTATCAAAGAAATCTGCTAGGATATTATTCCACACCTCCAAATTTCATTAGGCCATAAATCATATGTCCAGTTTCTGTCTTGCAGTGGAGATTTTTCTCCAATTTCTCTGCGATGGCTTCCATGGGGTTCTAAAGAGTTCTCAAATTGGAAAGATGCACAGATCTGAAGCAAGAGTGGAGCTTGATTTTCTTCTTTCTGTCAAAGATGAAAGTGTTAAATGCTGTTTATATGTGACAGTTTTGGTGGTCTCCAGGTTTTATATAATTTTAGGAAAACTTTTTTTTTCTGTAATTATTTGAATTTTTATGATAAAAATTTGTCACTGTAGATGTAATTTTGCAAGGCAGCAGATGTGTGTTTGGTGATTCCATGTGTGAATTTTTGTTTAAAGTGAGTAAATTTCTGAATCTGTGAATTTTTAATTGTGTGAATGTTTAAAGGGGAACATAATATTAGTAATATAATTTGAGAACAGCTCCTGTTTGGTGAACAGCTGTAACTGGTTGGTTTCAACATTGAAAGAAGGGAAGAGTTAAAGTGGCAGTATGGTGTAAAGAGTGGACTAAAAGAATCTGATATCAGACTTCTGTACAACTTGTGGTCAATAGTTGCTTTGATTAATAGTAATAGTAGTAATAACACATTTAATAGCAGTTTTTATTAGAGTATTGTATTGCTACACTGTAAAGTTCCATGATAGGGCTTTCCCTTCCTGACAACTGTCCCAAAGGATGAACAGGAGTGGATGTGTGTGTCGTGCAGGTGTATCGACGCGACTGTGACACGTTCGGTGTTGTGGTGAAGATGCTGGTGGCGAAGGACCCGTCCCTGGAGAGGCCTATTCAGACTTCCCTGAGAGAGAACCTGCACGAAATTGGCCTGCGCTGCGTGGAGGCCATGGAGCAGTTCATCCAGGAGTATGACT
Organism: Megaleporinus macrocephalus; assembly: GCA_021613375.1. Lineage (NCBI taxonomy): Eukaryota > Metazoa > Chordata > Actinopteri > Characiformes > Anostomidae > Megaleporinus > Megaleporinus macrocephalus. The sequence continues at coordinate 18,109,734 of CM038710.1, forward strand.
CCAAAGAGCCAGGCACAGTGTCTTCCTCACAGCCTCACTGACTTGAGGCCAGTCGGGTCTTCTGCTGAATATTTTGGAGAAAAAGAATGAGACTCAAGATACTAGTTATAGAATAGCAGCGACTGCTTCCATTTTTAAGCTCTCATTACACCAGAAGAAAGACAAAGTGGTCACACGTGTCTGTCTGACCTCTATTCTGTGAAGAGAAAGAAGTATGTATTGTGAGACATTTACCTCATCACAATGGTTGTGTGCACATCATGCGTACTGTGTTACGTGCCTCACTGGATTTTAGCTAGGCTTTTACATCACCTGTGATAGAATGCCATAGCTTTATTAAGCTTTATTAACCACTTTGAACAGGATAACAACTTGTAGCTTGTGTAATTCACGTTGAACTGATTTGCTTTTCCTTTTTGCTTTCTAGGGCTGAACAATATTGGAGAAAAAGTTACATTACAATACACATTTGGACAAATTAGGAAGCATTCCCCAGATATATATATAATTCCTGAATAGATTTATCTATCTCTCCATTTACTGAATGACAGGGTTGAATTAAGGCAGTAGCTCAATATATTAATTAAGGCTGCTTGATATGGACTATATACCATATTGCAATTATGTTGTCACATATTGTGATTGCAGTGTGTCTTCCAATATACTGAAAACACATTTGGGAACTTACAACGCAGATAAAAACTGGCCTACTATATTTTTGACCAATATACTGTTATTTTTGTTAGATCACATGTCTAATTGGTCAAAATGCCCAGAATACACAATAAAACATAGAATATTCTGTTAGAGGGCTCATTTACAGAGTTCTGCAGTGTACATTTAGCATCTCCATCAGAATAAAACCTCATAGCTCCAAAAGGATAACTACAGTGACACCATTCTTTACTCAGAATCTGAGTTAATGGAGCATGGAATTCATTTCCGATGATATTGGAGTCCTGGTTTTAATAAAACTGTAAAGATGTCAAAAACTAAAATATATATGCAACATTTTAGCCCAACAGCAGTGATAGTGAAGGCTTTTATTGCAGCAATGATTAACAATTGGTATAACTTGCAGCCCCACTGCAGATCATGTCTACAAAACCTACAGCTGAACTTCAAATATACTGTTGGTAACACAAGTGATTACCAACCTGCTTTTAAACAGGACACCAACATGTAGCTCTTAAAAAGATATATATAGTTAACAGATTTGCTTTCCCAAATACTAAAAAAGTAAAAAGGTACAAAACAAGCCTGTTTACCAAGTTGGTTAAATTGCTTAAGTGGCTCACAGCGCAATCTGACCACTGCTCTTGAGTATGATAATGGCAGGAATCTATCAGTTATGCAGTCCATAGAAAACAGCTTCAGACAATTTTGTGCAGCCCTGCACTAAAAATATTTGCTAAAAATCTGTTGGTTTTTTTTTTCTCAGACTCCTCTTCATATACAGTGAACTGAAAAAAAAAAAAACAACTCTCTGTCCAAGCTGGGCTGCTGCATGCACTTTTTTATTCTTTTGCTTCTGTTTTTTTGTTAGTTAGTTTGTTTATTTGTTGTTGTTTTTAAAAAAGAAACAAATATGTCTGTTATTCAAGTTCTCAAGGCTCTGTACATATTTGAATGCACTGGGTTATAGGGCTCTTCCTCTGCCGCAGTGAAAAAGAGTTTCTTCTCCCTAAAGACAAGTTCCTAATTATTTTGTCCCGTTGGTGATAACAGATTTTTCTTTTTTCTGGTGCTGTGCGTTATTAGATTATGAAGTTGTGCTCCGCAGGAAGTCTAGTTCTGAGAACATCTCACCCTCTCTAAAGAAATGAGATGTTTTAACATAATGCTTCGTTAATGGGTTGAATTTGACCAAGAGGTCTACACAGACAGAATCTGTAGATGATGTTGATGATTAATTTGGCTTTAAAAAGCCAAACAGTAAAATGAAATAAAATGAAATATGTGTATATGAAGTAAATGGACCTGAATATATATACAGTACCACACAAATGTCAGAGACCACACTTTTGCTTATATAATTTGTAGTCAAAACAGCCATTAAGTACATGTTCTTTCAGGTAAAAAATGCAAAAAAAAGCAAAAATAAAATTACAATGAAACATAATATCACTCTTTTCAGTATTTAGAGTGTCTCCCTTATGCCTTTAGTTTTTGGAAGTTGTTTGCATTTTCCCTAATACAAATTTGGACTAATCAGTCCATAAAACCTTACTTCCTGTCTCAGATGTCCAGTCACTGCACTCTAATGCAGATTCTCTCATTTCGTGTCTATTTCCCATTCTCAGTAAGTGCTTATTGAGAGCAACACATCTCTTCAGAGCCAGATCCAGTTGTCTTGTCACCGTGTCTGCATAGACAGAAACTGTTTATATTTCAGATGTGAAGCAAGAGTGGAGCCTCATCTCTCTCAAAGATGAAAGCTTTAAGTGCTGTTTATCTGATGGCGGCAGGTTTGGTCGTCTACCAGGTCTTGCATAGTTGTTAATCCCATTTTCTTTTTATCTTTTCATCTTTTTTCCACTTTTGGAAACTCCTATTTTTGCACTTGCCCCTTCTTTATGCAAGAGGAGTTTCTGATATCTAATCTCCCCAGAAATATCTCTCGAAAATGAAAAACCTGCACTCACTGGCTGTTTTGAAATTGGAAAGGAAACGAAATGAAGGGGTGGTATCTGGCGTTTGCTCTCTACTGTATATGAGTAAAACAATGTATATAGATGTGTGTTCATGAGGAGCTGTTTCTTACTGTATAGTGATAGGAAAGTATAAACTATGAATTACCATTGCGCAAATTGCAGTCTAATCTGCCAGGTCGTCAAAAAGGCAGTTGCTACAGTCCTGTATGCAGTATGACCAGTGAGATGTTTGGTCATTTGAAGTGATATGATTACTCAGTACTGACTATTTCCGTATTTAAAGATGTTTTAACTGATTAAAATCTTGTAACTGCCAGAGTATTAAACAATGCACATTTGAGATTGGTTACAGTGTATACATGATATCGTTGTTGTTGGGACAAAATCTTTGTTTTTGTTGTTTTTTGATCACACTAACTTTTCCTGTGTGTTTCCATTGTGTTGTAATTTCATAATAATAATAAATGGAACAATAGAAATGGTTTAAAATGAAAATATTGTTAATTTCTTACTAATATAATCTAAGACCCATCTTACCTTCTACTGCAAAGTTGCCATTTTGGTTAAGCTTCGTCCCAACAGCGATGATATAATGTATAGTATTTTTCAGAAAGGCACAGTGATATCAACAACAACACCTCTTGCAGCTCTACTGTTCCCTGAGTCTTCTCATGCTGTAATGAATTCAAGTGGTAATATAATAATATGTGAACTGTAATATAGCCAATACTTTTAAATGTACAGCAGGAGATGAGCTGACCATGTAACTTAAATTATACAGGTTGACAGTGATGCTTCATGTAGGTAAATGATGAGGTGTTTATGATTCCTCTGGTATTCTATCCTCTCTACTGATAGAAGGTGAATTTAAATGCTACTCTACTGTTTCCTCTGCTGAGCATTTTGTTGAACCGGGTAATTTATTGAGCTATCACAGCTATGCTCAAGTACTGTGGAAGCTCACATGCAAAATCTGAATAAAAATTCAACAGTGTTCCGGAATAGTTGTGGTTATATCACAGTGCATTAATTGGAAATGACCAGTGGATTTAGTCACACTTTGCTTGTTCATTGCGAAATAACGGTCGCACTAGCTGCTGCCAAGTGCAAGATCCTTTCTGAAGTTTAATTATATCTCAACACACCAACAAAGCAGAACACAGTAATATTTAAAATTCAATTATGGCTGACAACGCCTGAAATGTGAGAGCCATTTTAAGGCCGTTTATTCGCCCAGGAGCAAATGAGCTTGTCTTCTTATACCCTCTAGTGAATCTCTACGGAAACGCTAACAAGGCAGTTTTAGGAGAGGAGACCGGGGAGAGCAGTAACACAGGGTACATTTTAACACCCCCAGTTTCACCAACAAGAAATAAGCTCCAGGGTTGATGACAGTATTGTAAACGCCCACCACTCTTCCGAGCTGACATGAGAAGTTGACCCAAACTCTGACGTTTATTGCCATATGCAAAAGTTCCAACACCCCCAATGAAATTACATGCTTCGCTGAGTACACAATTTCTGCTCCTTTGCCAAGTTTATTGGGAAAAATAAAACATAAAATCTAACATGTGCCATAACTTGCAAAAACATTTACATTTTATTTTTCTCCAGTATGTAAAACTGTTTATGCAAATAAACAGCCATTGTGTATGGAGTTATGCAGAAGTGTATTCTCTGTAGAGGATGTTTTGGGAGTATTTTCGCCTTTAAGAAAACATGTAATTTAATCAAGAGTGGCAAAGCCTGTGCATATAACTGTATGTAAGTACTGTGTGTAGTGGGTGTGCAAGACAAGCCCAGCATGGCTGCTAACAGCATTTATTTTCTGTATGTCTTTATGGCTTTTGACATAAGATCAGAAGTAAAAGCTTCTCAGCAGTTTGTGAGGTGCTCTACCTTTAACATTCTCCAGTTTTAAAGTGGGTTGACACGGCTGTTTAGTAGATTGTACAGCTACATTAAGAATTTGGGCTGTATGAGATTATCTTGAGAAAGAAATACGATTATGAAAAGCAGACAGACCCCTTTGGTTAGAAAATTTAAATTTCACCCCCAACCCCCCACCGCCCCCAAACTCCCAGGTTAATTTTGATTTCATCTTTGTTATGGAAGGTCCAGGACCCCTTAGCCATAAATACTACACCAAACTCCCAAAAAACACCTGTTGCCTAATGTTACGTCTGCCCCCTGGTGGTGGAATAGGTTGTAACTGCGTGACTCTTTGTATCTTGTATCATCCTGTGAATAAGCATTGAGCAAACAAATGTGAGCATCTTATATCAATGTTTAAAGTCAATGCTGTAGCATACTGCCTGCATACAAATAGCCCTAGACAATGTTTTGAATAGAAATAGCACTGAGAAGAAACAACAGCAACCACATTTAATCAAATAAAGTCTAATCATGCTGTAATAGCACTATGCTGCGTCACACATTAAGCCTGCGATATGTAATATGCTTTCTGTACCAAGCTTCATTCAAAATACTAAAAAAATTGGTCTCATTACAGATATGCAAATTGCTGCGCATTGCTCCTTATGACAAAGAGTTTGCAGTTATTACCACAGTTGTTCGCCCAGGCGTGTCAGCGAGGAAACAGAAAGCAAGGTGTAAAACGCTTACTGTATTGGCGGATGATGTGCTTGTTCTAAGAATTTATCCAGAATCTGATTAGAAAGAAATCTTAAGATAACCATATCAACATTAGAAACATTAGATACATTGAGTTGATTTAAGATTTCCCCTGACAAAATGCCATTTTTGGCTAATTGATTGCTTACACAGTCAACTAAATATTACATCCAGCATTCAACTTTCAGCCCCCAAATGCCACCTGTCAGCCGAGAAAGAAAGGTAGAGGCCTATGTTTATTGATCTTTGAAATATGATTTAATTCAGATACAAGACATGAACTGGGGATACATGCAGTCAGCTTGGGTTTCTACACTCTACAATATGATACAAATAATGCATCTGAAGTTACAAAATATAGAAATATTTAAGACTATATTTACAGAACATTTACAATACTACAGCCATAACTTATATTACTTTTTTTTTTAAATCACTGTACATACATATAAGTTAAAGACAGCATTATTAAAATGAAGACTTTGGAAAAGAAAGTATATTGCATTTAAAACAGGACTATACCAAACATTGCTATGCTCAAAAGCGAATGTAAGTGATCTTAAAGTGTCATTGATAAGACAGGGTGCAAGCAATTAGAACAATGGAAACGGTAACTAGTATGTGGATTATTTATAGAGTTATGCGAACTGGGTCTGGTGTGTATGCTAAAAGATGAGAAGAAAGACAGATTTAAAGAGAGAAAAATAGAAGGGGAGTGTTGCGTTGAAGCTGGGGTAGATAAGATTTGCACTTAAAGCCAAGTCCCCTCAGTCTTCGCTATCCGACTTCGTAATCAGTATTGACAGATCGAGCCGTAAGGCTGTGCTAGCACTCTCTTAGTCTTTACATATACAATAACACAAATGACTTTAAGTTAAGACGATTCTTAATAAAGATTAGAATACAATAATGAAAGCCAGTTATGGTAACCCACCAATATCAGTTCTTGTTTCGGAACAGTTCGGTGCACTTTGAGCCTTGCTCCTGTTTTCCAGCCAAACCAAAGGTACATTGCACATTCTTATTGCACGTTTCTACAAGTGAACTTAAGTGTCGTCAAATATACAATATTTAATGTAATATTCAAATAGGTATTTGTTCATACATGAAATCTTTGTGCCATCTTCTGTCACAGTAAACAGAGGAGATAAGGTCCAGGAGACATGATCAAGTTGCCTTGGTTATAATTTGATCATGCTTAAATAAGTATACAATCCATTCAGTAAGTTATTAGAATAAGGACACACACTCAGACACACAGACAGACGAAAGCAGCCGCACGCACGCACTCTTTCTTATGAGATGATGCAGTTCTTACTCTTGCGGCGTTTGCGTGTGTGTAGTTGGGAGTGACCACCCATCATAGTAGGGCTATAACGCTGTCGCAATTCCTCGTTGTCAAGATAACGCACCTGCACTGGCCGAGGAATGGGTTCTCCCATAAAGTAGCCTTCATCGTCGGACGCCTCCGACGAGGAGGAGCAAGTGGAGCAAAAGTGATCTTCATCTTCTGCCAGCTCTCCATACCTGCCCAGGTACTGCCCTAGTCTTGGACCCCCGGGGTCCTGCAGGGTCAGGTCGGATGTGGTCCGAGGACAAGGCCGGAAAAACTGCTGCCTATATCCATAATTACCCCCGAAAGGATCCCGCGACATCCTTGAAGAGGGGACCCGTTGAAAGTCATCTCGGAACCTTTGAACAGGGTCACTAGGGTAATTCTGGTTTTCCGCAGCCAGATGCAGAGCATTGTCAGAGCGAGAGCGCCGGGAGCGATGGTGGCCTTTGTGACCCTTGTGGCTTTTGCGATGGTGGTGTTGCCTTGGCCGCTGTTGTCGTGGAGAGTCCTGTGTGTTAGCTCGCCGTGGTCGCGGTGTCACTACGTGAACATTGCCCATGCTTCCTGCTAGGCCCATTCGCCCTTTGGCTTGCTCATCAAAGCTTAGGCCTCTAGGTGAGTCCCAGTATAGGGGTGGGGGGTACCTCAGTCTCACAGGCATTCCCAGATCGGCAAGAGGTCTCGGGGCCGACGTCAGTGATTCAGTGCTGCGGAACTGCATGGATGAGTTTAGAGTCCCCATTGCACTCTTCTCAGATACATTCACACCGGAGTCCTTGCTCAGGTCAGGCATTGAGAAGCGAGAAAGGTGCTCCTGGCGCCTAGTAGTTCCATCCAAAGAGTTTCCTGCATTGAAACAAAATCAAGTTTGTTAAAAGAAGAATGTTCGAATGAATACCTACCTAAATTCTACTAAGTCTACTAACTAGGAATTCACTTGAGTGTGTATACCTGTGGCGTAGGAAAGAGCCAGGGAGTCTGCAGATCCTCGGGGTGTCTGCTCCAGGGGTGTCAGTTCACCAAAGCTGGGACCAATGTGGTGCCTGCTCCTCAAAAGTGGAGGGCGCATCTCCCTGGGAAATCCTTGTACACTTACGCTCCGCTTGTCTAAGAACCCGGCACCACGGCTGGATACCTCATTGAAACTCATCTGTGTCTTGAGTTTGGGCGGATGGAACTCAGGGTCTTGCCCATGATGCATCCAGTTCTCGTTGAAAGAGTGTCCCCTCAGGGCAGCCATAACTGGGGGCTTTTTGGGGTTACTCCCTTGTGGTTCTTTGTGCCAAGACTCAGGAGGGCTCACAACTTTTGATGGCTGGCTAGGAGAGGGAGGGTAAGGGCTTCGGATGCTACACTGGCTCCGCAGCTGATGGGCATTTGGGGAAGGGGAGGGATCTCTTGGATTGGACTCATAGGAGTATGGTTCATCCCTGCTCATCCAGACAGACTGCTTGCGGTTCAGGCTTGGAGAACGACTTGGTGTCCTACTTGGGGTTCGTGTTGGTGTGCGATTGGGGGTGCGACTAGGAGCCGGACTGGACACACTAAGCAAGTCCATCTGCACAGCAAGGGAGTCTGCATCTGCTGAGTGCCGGTCACCTGTGGCTGATGCTGAGCCAGTTGATTGCTGCCGGCCCCCTTCTGCTTTGTTCTTTGTCCCCTGCTTGCCAATTCGAGCACTGCGGCGTGATTGGCGGGAGCGGGCACTCTGAAAGGCAGAATCGGAGGAGTCTGACAGGTCAGGCTCCTCCCCCTGGCTGCAGAGGCGGGAACAGTAAATCAGACCTTGCTTAGGCAGAAAGGGACGTCCCAGCAGAGATTGACGGCAGCGAGCACAGCAGAAACATTCTTCAGTGGCATGCCAGTGTTGACCCTCATATGCCATTTGACCCTGGTCTATGCCTAAGGGTAGAAATAAATGTCAATTATGTGTATTAATAATAAAAAAAAATGACACTTCATGTCTGGACATGACAACTGCATTGTTTCTCTCTTTCACCTCATTCAGACCCCAAAATTCATATTTGCCAGTCAGTTTAATGTAAAGATAAATCCTATTAACTATTCATTTTCCTCATTTTATTTAATTTCTGAAAAAAGAACTTGCAGACGCTATTAAAATAATGACTGGAACCTATTGTCTCTTTCTTCAGAACATGTAATCTACGAGAATTATATAACTCTCAAATATTGTCAACATATATAAAACATAGTCAAATATTATGACTATAGTATCTTTTCCAACAGCAGCCTTTTAAAATGTTATGCTCTTCCCATTTCTGCTTAGTAACTGCATTCAATGATTAGACAACTGAGCTCCAGCGTCTTATCCAGAGAAAACAATGTTCTCAAACATTCAATAAATAATCGAGGCTAAGTGCTGTATGGAGACGTATAACAATATTGCACTGGGATGGCATCTGATGATTACGTACAAGACAGAGCTGAATGAAAGCAGGGCATAGACTATACAGAAAATACATATGAGGCCATCCACAATGTATTTGAGACTCAATAATAGCAAAGTTCCTAATAATTAGCTGACCATGCAGACGATTATCAACTAATTCAATATTGAAAACAGTGACAATGCAAAACTCATATAAACACAGATGCAATGTCCAACCATATAGGCTGTTGTCACTGTATCCATCCAGATAATACACATGAAGCATTTCTTTGCCAATATGGACCAATGCTGATCTATTATTGGTAAGATATATTGGGCTACAATGAGGAAGCTAACAAATAATGAAAATAACAGAGATGCTCATGCAGCCTACCTATATGTTCTCCACATGCGTCACAGTACTCGGCATAAAGTGACTCGAAACAGTTGCAGCAGTGAGGCCGCCCCTCGCGCATGATGTAGCGCTGGCCGCCTAGTGGTGCCTCACATTCATAACAGCAGAAGTGCCTCATGTGCCAGTGTCTTCCTTCCGCCTCTGTACACTCATCCGCAAAGATTATCTATAGACGTGGAAGTGAAAGAAAGGAAAGAGAAGACTGTCAGTGACAGCCAGTTGATATCGTCCAGGTTTAAGTGAGTTGGCTAAAGAGATATAAAGTTAAAACAAGGGGCTGTATGTTGGTAACAGAAAAAAAAAAAAGGAAAACATATTCAGAACAAAGGTTGTAATAAGAGCATTTAAACACTAGCGACTTGCGATAGTAAAGTGTGGCTTATGGAGCCGGGCCTTCAATTTGAGCCTTTCAAACTTCTGTCATAACATGTGGAAATACCCACTTCTATGATAATGCTATGTTCTGCTGTGTCCTTATGGGATTCTAACAGTTTGTTAGTGCTAGCAAACAACAATTTGTCTGTTCTAAAGTAAACCCAGGCAAATTAGGACTTAAAAACATGCTCCATAATTATTACTAGTAGCACCGGTACTACAGTATAAGCAGAGAATAAAAACAAGCATGATTCAATTGAATAAAAACAAACAGATTTCTTTGTTCCCAGAACTAATTAGACCTTTAGGGTTCCCCTCTGCTTCCATATCTTTTCCCATTCTTTACTCTCTGGGGCAGGTGTGGGCTTAGGGTTAGGAAACCAGCCTTGTGACTCAAAGGTCGCCAGTTAAATCCAAATCCTTGAGAAAGGCACCTAACCCCCAACTGCTCCCCAGGCACTGTAGATGGAGCTACCCCCCTTTAAATTTCTCTGTGTGCGCAAGCATAGTAGTCATAAAGTGTGGTTCTCCAGTTTAGACTTTATTTTAAGGCATGAAAGGTTAAATTTAAGTTCATTTATATGATATGGGATATTATGAAGCACCACAGATGGTTGTGGGGTTACCTTATGGTGCTGTTTTGATTGATGGTGCTGTTTTGACTTAAACTGGGACTCTAAGTGAGCCTGGAACCCAGACTGAAAGCTGAATTTATCGTACTCACCTCATCACATGCTGAGCAGCGTGGCTTAAGCCGTTCAGCATGGTGACGGCCGCAGTAGATCTTTCCATCCTGGTTGAAATAGATGAGATCCACCAGCAGCTCAGCACAGATGCAGCAGACAAAGCAGTGAGGATGCCAGCACATCCCATGGCCCACTCGTGACGCAAATACTGCAATATCACCACCGTTTATCTGACCACCACACTGAAACAGATAAGGAGCGCAATATTTACACTATACAGAGCCCAGGGTACAACTTCACCTACAACACTGCTGCTAAATTAGATTTTTAGGATTCACAAAGAAATAACGAATGGGGAATATGGTCCCAATCTGAACCTTGTGACTTTTTTATTAGAATTATCATGTGAAAATTATCAATGAGTTAAATTGTAATGACGAATAGAACAACAGGCATATTGTGTTTTTATGTATACACTGAAACCAGCAGAACAATTCTGTGCAGATCCTCAATGAACTCTCAATGAGCTTAAAAATGGCCCATATCATAGTAAACTGAATCATCCTAACTTATATATATATCTGCTCTATCTGCCTATAGCAGCTTAGCCCAGCCAATTTCCATGAAGTGATAAGCAGTCAAAACAGCTTGTTTAATTCTATAAAGGATTATAGAATTATAGAATATAGAATTTAATAGAATATTCTATTAAAGGATTTTGTCACCTACAACCTTTAATATGGTGAAGAATGAATGCCATTGGAGAATCGTTAGCATCTTCACATTCTCCAACTATCATAAATTCTTAATTACCACTAATTAATTTTACAATATATTAGTATGTTTTATATTAGTAGATAGATGCTGAGTGATGTCTAGTTTATTATATCATACCTGCTCACAAACAGCTCCAGTTATGGTAAGGGGGAGCGGGCGCACGGTTCCTCTGCCCAGGTTGTCTCTCTTTCTCTGATTGCTAAATATCTTCAGTTCTCTCTTCTCTTCTTCATCCAAAGAGTTACAGTATCGCACCTGGAGACACCCACATCATCATCATCAACATCATTATCCTCATCAACAATGCTTTTTTGTATCAGTAGTGGTTGTAATGCATTTACACAGCTAATAGTAATAGTAATAGTTATAGTAATGTTTTTGTTGTTTACAATAAGGTATCATACCAGAGGGGGCCTGTCTGTAATTTATTGTTCATTTATATTTCGTATATCATGCTCAAGTATTATAGTACCACTCTTGTTTCATTATTAAGTTTCAGATGGAAACAAAATGGTTAAATTCCTGAAATGCCCAGAAGCAAATTGGCAGGAATTGTTTGTCCTCTCTGCTCTCTAGGGATTAGGTTGAAAATAAAAGCAAATTAAATTTGTGTCTCAAATCAGATCTTTTGAGGTGACTGTCCATACTGTTATTTGTGATCAGATCAGATTTGTGTGCCCAGCAGCACCAATCAATCTGCATGAGCTGCTGTTGAAACAGTGAAGTGGCTACATCAGCAACTGTGCAGCTACGCTGGTGACGTGACTTTCAAGCGTGTTCGAAGGAGGGATAGAGGTAAAGAACTCTTTACCACTCTTCTTAAATTCCAGCACTTCTGTCAGTCAGTCATTCTGAATTTGACATTGTCATTGTTTGTTTTGTTGTGAGTGAAGCCAAAGACATCTGGACCCATCTGCAAAAATCTGATTGGAATCTCATTTCATACCACCGGCAAATATGGTTTGGGTTCAATTTGCAGAAATTGGATTTTATGTGAATTTTTACTGTCCAGACTTTAAAAAATAGATCTATATGTGCCAAAAATCAGCTTTGGACTCATAGTCTGAACACGGCCAAGCTAAACAAACTCTTAGATTAGAAATGATAAGAGATGAAGAGAAGGCCTAATGGGTTTGATTGAACATATTTATAAAATGACCTATCACGTTTTGATTTACAGCCAGCTGGAGAACTTTGGTGAGGTCACTAAATTCATTGCTGGCTGTAAAAAGTGTCTAATCATTGGAAAAGAGTGGAACAGATTACTACCAGTGGAGCTGATTAAAACCAAAGACTGAATCATGATAAAACCTCTACAAAACATATCCTAATATGTTTTAAAATCTTAAAGTCAATGTGTTTTTAGAAGCTTCTAATGTCTGTGTTCAATCTACCCCAGCCAGAAAACTGTCCTGGCAAATCACCACTAGCTTAGCACCTGAAAAATACTAGAACTCCATAGGGGTGTTAGCACAAGTTAGCATTTTCACTGAAGTGTGTATTTTTGGTCTAAATTAAAAACAGTGTATTTATATGTTCATATATATATATATCAGAAGAATTTAGAGAACATTCATTACTAAATTATACACTGTAATTATCTTTTTTTTCTGCTTGAAGATTTGTTCACTTTGATTTGGCAATATGAAGCATTGCATTATAACTTTCTTCTTCATGCTATCCAGCTGTCTCAATCATTTTAGAAGCATGTATAGCTCCATTCATTATCCTGGCCACTTTTTTATAGGAGCTTCCTACAAATGATTTGAAACCAGCGCAGGTGCACAGGATGAGCATATTAGAACAATTTGCAACCAAATTAGCTTCGGATTATTGATTACAAACTTCATATGCAAAATTCCTTCCCTCCAACCGCATCATCCTCTTTAAACCTTTTTTTCATTATACTTTCCTATCAGTTTTTACGGCTCAGCTGTTGCATGTTGTGACACGCAGCGGAAGTGCATAATACCCCAAAGACTGCGTAACCTGTTAGCACGCTTTTGCGAAAGCGCCTCCGCCCCTCTTTCAATTTAAAACTGCAAATAGGCAAACTCACACCACCAATACTCTACTGCAGACAGGCCTTGAACCCCAAAGCCCTCAGAGACCTGCTATATATACACCACATGTTCCAAAATAGAAGCTGTTTCTGTATGAGATGATAGAAAATCCTTGTCTAAATAAATGGATTTCTTAAGTGCTCCTGCACCTGGGGAAGCCTAACTCATTCACACGTTAAAGTTCCATAGAGATCGTCTAAGCATTCTTCGTTGTCTGTCGAGATTTGCGAGCAACACCTAGGATGAGAAGCCACTAAAGGCATGCCAGGCACATTACATTTGTTTTAGCATAGACCTTTTTAGCCGTGGCTGTATGCGGATGTCTTCAGGTGCAAAACTGACAAAGACAAAGCGACACAAAAACACAGCAATACATGACCAACCTCGTTGTCATGAGGGGGCAGCTGGTGTAGGAGCTGTTTAATGCGATGCTTCTCGCCGATGCTGTTAACGTAGGGCACCTTATCTTCTGGCAGGAAGCTATAATACTGGTGAACCTGTGTATGCACACAAACACACACATACACACAGTGGAGTCAAACGAATATTAAAACTGACGCATCCATGAAAGTAAATATTTTTTCAAGGGTGAGCGTGTTGAGTTCTGTAAAGGAAATGTTAAGAGGCTGAATGCTCGAGGCATTTAAAAATAAAATGTTCCTACATGGTTTTTGGCCTGTATTTAATGTACTGTACAAAAATCAGACCCTTGACTTGTTTGATTTCCAGGCCTTTAAGTGCATGTTATTCACAACAACTAAACAACTAAACAACAATCTGTTTCAGTATTGATTGTGCCTGTTATTAGCCTTTATTACAGCTTCTGTTCTGTTTTTTTACTTTGTCGCTTTCCTTTTTTAAATAAATCTTCAAATATCCATCCTATAAGCTTAGAAGCTGGTTGCCTTTTCAGCTTTTTACAATCCAAGTTATCTCACATTCAGAGATGCACACTGTAAAAAAAGTGTCCATGCTGCCAAAAATCTGGAGTTAATTGAATTTCAAATAGTAAAGTAACAGAAACTTAATTTTAATAACTTAATGTAAGTGCAATGAACTCAAGGCAGCATAGATACTAACTTAAACCACCATGTTGTGTGTTTACAGCGTAGGCTCTAGGATGGCCAATCCATAGTTCTGAGAACACCAGCAGATTATTTGTTTGATTTGCAAACCGTAAAAATATAAACATAAAGCAGTATAAATACTGATTTTCAGATGTTCTACCAGGTCTGGCATGGTTGTTAACAGTTCCAATGCCTTCCTCGCTAATATATTTTTAAACTCACTTGCTTTTCTTTCAAATTTTGAATTATATTTTATATATTCATCTCAGAAATATATATGAAAGTGTATAGTTTGGACCAAGTGGCTATGTTAACTCTCTACCTATGTAGGGAAAAGCTTTGATTAGAATTGAATCTTTTCATTATCTGGAGCTTCTTCAAATGGTTCTTCTTATGCCACTTACAAAAATGGCTAAAATCTGGTGACCCACCGGCCTGATCAGATTCAACTAATCCCTGCCCCAAAACACACCTGACCCAGCTCTTTAGCTGATCATCAAGTTCTTCATGAGGTCCTAGAAAACCTAAAAATGTGCTGGATAGTGGGTCCCCAGGGCTGGCTTTGATAGAAATTGGCTTAGGAGTCCTTCTTGGACATAGGGGACCAGAACACACATGTGGTGTGGGCTTTATGCCCTATTATTATTATTATCCTCATATGCTGTCCAAAAAACAGATTTTTCAGGAGAGGTCAAAAACATTCTTTACTTTTAATGTTCATTAAAGGTCAAAAGTTATAGCATAGTTATAGACTTTTGGCCGGTAGTGTAAGTTGATGTAAAGAGGTTTTATTATAAGTGATTTTGGGGTATATAGGATACACAGAGCAGATGTCGTGTTCAAATAATATAGAAAAATGAAAATAAATGTGACAAAAATGGAAATACATGTTTTTCTTCGGACAATGATAATATATAACATCACTACAGGCTGTCTAAGCCTATTGTGAAGATGATACCTAAAAAACAGCGACCAACTGTAAGTTTTATTACACAGAGAGCATAACCAGTGCTGTTGAATTAGATTTAAGATAAAAATCATTGTATTGAGAGTTTTGGATGGTGTTTTTTTCCGTCAGTTCCAACTAATAAAATCTCAGAAAAACGTCAAGTATCATGTCATGTTGTATTTGAGCTATATGGCCACCTCAAGCACACGAAAGAGACAGAATCCCTTGCAATGCTTTCAACTCATCCAATGTAATTCTACATTCATTTCATTATTTTTAAATACAATACACATAACAGGGCAATTACATTGTGAGTCATATGCTTGTGTGCAGCAGCCCCAATTATTTAGACCAAACGCTTCATTTAGGATTCCATGTTAGAAAAGCAGTTTTTCCACACAGCCCCTCATATCAGTCTCAACGCGTGATCTGCCACCATAAATTGTCCATGGCAAGTGTTTATTTAGTATGTTCCGATAAACAAAAACGCAGCCCACATCCTTATTACACGTTCAAAGTCGGGCTAGAATGGATAGTCGCACCGCTCGCCAAGACATTTCACACAAACAAAACCAGAAAGAGAAGAAAGCACAAACCCAAGGACAACATTCATGATGAATTCACACTGTTCTTCACATTACACCACCCCCTTTTCCTTTTCTCTATCTTTTTACAGCTGCCTAGGGTCGCTTCAGCCTTGTCCTTGCTCAGAATGCCTCAGCATCATTATGCCAGAGACGTGCAATCAAGTTGTCAGCGCAATCAAGTTGTCACACCCTCGGAGACTGAACAGGTCCGCACTTACAGAATGAATCAGTGTAATTTGAAGCTTCTCCCCCCCTTTTTTAAAGGAGTGATAAGGCCTTTAGTTTGGGTCAAGAAACAAATTGCTGAGCCGGCAGACTTAAGTAGAGTTTACAAGACAGGGCTCTAAAAATATTTGCTGTGCATAATCAAAATGTAGTTCCTCTCGGTATCTGAACTCCCACGGACACTACGGAGTCTTGAGCTGAATAAATAAGGGCTTAAAGCAATGATGCCGTCCGAAATAGAACACAGTTCCTGTTCAGCTACAGTTGCATGCAAACCTTTGGGTGCCCAAATGACATATTTTATTGGTTTCCTAAGTGAAAATTAAGTTAAGACATCCTCTAGAGAGAACATACTTCTTCATAATTTATTGCAGAATTTAAAAAAGGGATATTTATATTCCAGTCAATGGTCTTGAGTGGAGCTCAATGGCTGCATTTTTAAATTTTATTTAGTGCATTTTATACTATATAAAATGATAATGCATATTTTCGCTGTCTAATCAAAAAAAGTATCTTCAAATTGGCAACTTTAAAAAACAGTAAAACAACAGTATTTACATTCAATGTAAGTCAATGGAACCAGATTTTCTTTTCCAGAGGATTTTGGAGCATTTCTATTGGTCCAATAGCAGCTGCCATGTTTGACTCATGTAGAAAAATAAAAATTGAAATACATGTTTCCTTTGGACAGCGCTGGCTTTTTTGTACTAAAGCCTAACAGGAACTCGTTCATCCCACTAGCTCGGGACCCTCTAGCGCCAGGCAAACCTGGAAGTCATTATTAACTGTCAGTTCTACTTACAACACATCAACATAGCCTTATAGCTTTAGTGCAAAACTGAAGAAGGAAATGTTTGCTGCTTCCAAGTTTATGAACGCTTATCATTTTCTAAATTTCCACATAAATGTAACCTAAAATATGATCCGATCTTCAATTAACTGACGATCACAAACCATTATATAGTTTTTCATTCATTTACTGAACTAAGTCATCTAAATTTTCATATCTGTTGGCAAAAACATGCAAACCTCTGCTTTTAGGAATTGATCCCATTGGGTAGTAATGACTTCAACCAAACAGTTCTTCCAACTGTTGATTATTTTTTGGATGCCTGACTGGTGGATTGGTGAGTCCAAATTCAAATAGTTTTGGAACCTATTTCAGCCTAATGAGCAACAGGTCCTCAAAAATCCCATGCAAATGAAACACGGCTTTCACTAAAAATGTGTGTAGTAAAGACCACACTCACACCGATTGATTGAAACTCCTGACCCAAATTAGCACCTTTACCAAACTGATTATTCTAGAAGTTCAAATACTTTTGCCAACAAAACATTAAGTGACATTTAATGATTAATTAAAAACTATATCATTATTTGTGTTATTTCTTTTGTTGGATTCTCTTCATCTGTTGTTATTACTTCAAGGTAGATCTGATCATATTTTAGTCACATTTATATAAGAATTCAAAAATGATGATGTTCATGTAGCACTGTAACTCCCTCAAGTGTGCTAACAATCCTCACAACAAATGAAAGCTAGTAAAGATTAGCTAGCTTGATGTTGCATCTCGCTCTTCTTTGTTTCTGTGCTTGTTTATTCTCACTCTTGTGTCTAGCCATGTGCTTTTATTGTTTGTTCTGTCTTGTCCCCTGTCCTGCCTTCTTGTTATGTATCTCACCTGTGTGCTGTCTGTAGCCCCTCCCTCTCGTTGGTCAGTCCCCTTGGCTGTGTCTCAATTCACTCACTAGTTCAGTGTGTAGTGAATCAGTAAAAAGTATGCGGCCGAGCATTGGCTAGATCCCTCAGTGACACATGACCAGAATGAGAAGACAGTACATAATAACACAGTACCAACAACATCAACTGGGAAGCTCATCCAGCCAATATTCTGAAAATACTCTGAAATATTGTAGTCTTCCATAAACACACTAAATTTCTACACTGGGACCCAGAAAGCTGTCTGTCAGTTTAATACACTTAAACCTTCCATCAGGGGATTAACACCACGAGCATAAATGCTAATTCTGTTAGCATCATAAGTACCAAGCTAACTGTGGTTCAAATAAGCAACTGTGGCTAAAACACACTTCACTCATGATTGAAAAGAAATTAAATCTGATGCTTACTTTCTCCAATTCCATAGAACTCCAAAGGGGGCTAGTTAGCTAATTAGCAGGTCCAGATGATTTGATGTCATGGCTTATTTAAAATTAAATAAAGTGCAATATTTGCAAAATATAGCGTCTTATATAGTGTAATATTATTTTATTGTTGGTGGCTGGCAAACTAAAAAATCTAAACAAATAAACAAAGTTAAATCAGGAACAACTGCTCTGGTTAGCTAGCTAAGTAGGGTGTAGGTTGCTATTCACAAGTGTAAAAAATACACGAGGAGACGTGGCGCTATTTCTGGTCAAGGAGCACAGCTGATGCTCACTGGTTGTTATGGTGCATTGTGGGTGCATTTCAGGGAACTACATTTCCAGTGCAATGGAATGATTCTTACAATAAAACACCCTAGAAAATGGCTACATCCATGGGTAGTAGCCTAACCACAGGGCCCTAGTTGTCTTGCCAAAGGTTTCTATGAGGTTTATATTGAAATTTCTATCTATCTATCTATCTATCTATCTATCTATCTATCTATATAAGATTCGTTTTATTTTCCTACTGTTTTTTTTTCTTTTGTTATTTTGTTTCACCACATGCTCATCTGCTTCTCTCGCCACTGCTAATCAGTTTCTGGACACTGTCAAATCAGAGGTAAATAAAACCACCATCCATCGTGCACGCGAGGCAAACGCTAAGGGGTCCCCTCTGTTTTATCTCATCTTGTCTCATATCGGGACTCCGTTGCATCGGCCCCATTTATGATGTGCTAAAAGCCAAAGGTGCTTAAAGATTGCACCAAAAGCTCGGTAGGCTGGATATTAAAAAATGATAGCGCGAGTTGGAGGCAGACAGTGTAGGCACGTGTCTGAGCGTTTGCTCTGTGAAAAGGCCAGAGCGATTTCTATAGTCGTCAGAAGGAGGGGGCGAGAAAATCACTGTTATCGCAGCAGGAACTGATTGTACATTAAGGCTGCAGCACATGAATAGAGGATGAGGCAAGACTCGAATGCAACACACATAGAGGCTTCTCAGCCCCAGGCATATAGCTCTAATATCTCATTTACTGAAAAGACGATTATATATTGGCTGAAATGACAATAGAATATGTGTAGCCTCTTCATCATCGCATGCATTATAACAGAACAGAGGAGAGCACATGCATCTTTCGCTGTCATCGCTCTGCTCAGACAGGATTCGTGTTATCTAACGCGCCTCTGTTTCTGAAACATTTCCTCCCTGAGACTCACGAGGATGCGCCCTGTACTTTAAACAAGTGGCAGGATGATCATTCGTGATAAGACTCATATTCCTGCTCATGTGTGTGTGTATGTGTGTGTGTGTTTGCAAACACTGTATCAGGGCCCCGTCTTTGGCTTTATTTCTAGAGAAGCTCATAACTCCGCGCTGTACCAGTGGGTTGTCAGCTGAGGACTAGCTGTATCCAGGCAACCAAGGCCTGGTTTATTCACTGGGTGAGGGAGGTAATTGCTTTGGACTGGCTGAAACATTAGCTGATAACTATGTGACTCTGCTGATTAGTGATCTCTCTATAGATGACAGTTTTTTTAATGGGGACAAAAGGCACGTGAAAGAGACGGGAGGCTGCTAAGAACTTAACTACAAAATGCATCTGATGCAGATAATGAGTCCTAATAAAGCAACTGCTTTCAGCAGCGATGCCTCTTTAGGGCAGGTGTGCGGATGTGTGTGTATGTATGTATATTTGTCTGCAGAAAGCGAATTAGTCTTTCTTAGTGAGCACGTGTGGCTGATTTGCCAAAGTCTGTGTGTATGTATTAGATTTATGGCACATTTATGGCACATTTCATTCTTGTGGGGACCAAAAATGTAAATCACTACATTACAGTTTAGGGTTAAGGTTAGAGTCAGGGCTCGGCAAGGTTAAGGTTAAGGTTAGGGTTAGACTAGTGGTAGTTTTGGTTTAGGTTTGGCTCTCTAGCAAATAAACAGAAGTCTGTGTAATGGTCCCATAATTCACAGAAACATGATTGTGTGTGTTTGTGTGTGTGTGTGTGTGTGTGTGTGTGTGTGTGTGCATGCATGTTCTACCACTTAGTATTAACCAAACAATTTTGTAAATGTTTCCTATTTCTTTTACAAACCTCTGTGCACAGTAGTTTTTCAAAATTATAATTGGAGTCCCACAAGGCTCTGTTCTGAGTCCAATATTCATCTTGATTATTAATGACACTAGCACTCTTGTCTGTCTAAACTGTTTTGCTGATGGCAACAATTTATACTTGTTTTGCTTCCAGGAAAAAAGGCCCTATGGGAACCTCAAATAGCAACGCTATCTGAACTTTTTAATGGATGCCAAAATTGGTCCTTAATAGCAGAAACAAAACATGCTATTTCCCAGGGCCTGCAATATTGTTATTGAAAACTTTCACATTTACATTCTAAAAGGGCTGCAAATAAATGCCGTCTTATAAATACTGAGGTATCTGGATGATGTTGCCATTTAAAAAAAAAAGATTAATGTAAATGAGCTCAGCAGAAATGTATATACTATCAATTAATACATTTATTTGTTTTCATTTTCCGATTATACTGAAGATTGAATTTTTATTTTTTTAGTACACGGTATATGAAGCTACAGTATAACTACAAAATGACTATATCAGTGGTGACTGTTTTATCTCAACCAATTGTGGTTTGTATTTAGGATTGCAGCATCTTCTCTACAGTTCCTTTGCAGAGCTCTACAGTATTACCTGAAATCACTCTAACTCATTGATATTCTAAGTGGTATTACACACACTGTCAGGGATATCGAATTCTGCAAATCCTTCTTAGTGCTACTGACCTTGAGAAAACATCATGCAGTTATTACGCACCGTGTACAATGAATTTCAGAGCACTTTAAAACTCTCGTGGGCTCAAAAAAAAAAAAAAAATTAAGAATATATTTCCTATTGGGAGCAGAATTAGAAAGGAGTCCAAAAACTGCTTAAAAATGTGTTCACAGCAGATTATTGATAATCTGTTTAACCCTTAGCAGTCACAGTTGTCACTGGTAATCATGAAAGCACGTGTGCAATTTAGTATTAATAAGCAGAGAAATTCTGTCTGATGTTCGGATTCTAAACTTAATAGTGAGTACAAGACGAAAAAATTACTGTTGCTCTATATAAAGTCTTGTTTTGAGCAAAAGAAAACCATCCTTGCTTTACATTTTTGTCGAAACAAATGGAAACAATCTCATAATAACACGTTTTAATCTATTTTAATGTAAGCAGAATAGATTGAAGCACAAAATGAATTGTCGCTGCTCTCTACCTGATGAAAGCAGTTCTACTGGAGGCCACGGTTCCTGTAATTGTGGCACTTTCCATTGTTCTTTTTGCTTTCTTTTGTTTGTATCTTCTCTTGTGTTGGAGGGAATTGTGTTGCTTGAAAGATCCTCCTACCTTGGTGCTTTTGTCTCTCCTAAAACATTTGAATGGAATCCTACAAGCAATCATCTTTTTGTTCAAACGTATCTGTAATCTGATCACTGAATGTACTTTGTTCTCTCCCTCATACACTCTAAGTGGTTCGTGGCATGGAAGTATAAAACATTTATATGAAGTGGAGGTTCTTTGAAGGAGAAATATGTTACATTTCCAGTTTGAAACATTCCAAAATAAACTAAAATGATCAACAGAAGGTGAAGGAATGACAGTTTTGATGGTACGTCAAAGATGTCTGTATATGATGTTGCAAAGATATCTATTGTAATTGTGCTAACCAGAAAGCTCTGGCTTGTCCTCTCTCATAACACTGAATTCTCAATGTTTCTTCTAGACAGGTTTGAATGAAAGTGGGGTAGAGGACAGACCTCATTTTGTTTGGAATATGAATTTGACAGTTTGCGTTATTTCACAAACTGTTCCTATAAACTTAAAACTTAACCTTAAAATGCTCTTCACATGCGCACACTTTATTTACAAAGCACTTTTTTCAAGAACCATCAATTGAAAGCCATCTTAGGGAAATAAAAGTGATTGTTTTGTTCTACAATGAAAGCAAAATACAGCTCCCATTTCTAATTAAATATTATGTTGACAGTTTAAGTGAAAAATGTAACACATCCTTTACAAGATGCCATATAAAACATATCTTTGAAAAGAATAAGTGACTAAATTGTACAGATTTACACTGTACATTTTACAAGCAGCTTTAATATAAAAGTATATTCTGTTAATACATTAACTCCTGTTTAAAGTCATATGTGCATTTACAAAACTGCATTACAAAATGTACTGAGAAACATGACAGAGTTTTTAAGTTATTGTGGATGATCAGAACATTTCTTATTAAGCTTCATTATGTTAAACTTAAAATGCTCTTCACACTCGCACAGTTTATTTACAAAACACTTCTTTAAAGAACCATCAATTAAAAGCTACCTTAGGGAACCAAGAGTGGTTGTTCTATTTTTCAGTGGTAAGCAAAATACAACCCCCATTTCTTATTACAAATTATGTTGACTGTTTAAGCAAACAAAATTAACACATCCTTTACAAAATGACTAACAAAATGTCATTTTCTGATAATTTTATAAAAAATCTTCCATTTATTTGCAGTGGAGTTGAATAATATTGGAAAACGTATAACATGCTGTTTATAATGTGTCATAACTGTTGCAGAGGTCACATTTTATTTTTTTAATTGAGCTAATAAACATGAATTAAAATGAAAAAGCATTCAAATGAGCTGCCCCAAATATTTTTTGGCACATTTAAGACTTAATATTACAGATTGCTTTTGATATATAAAATATATAATCCTATAGCTAGTTTTTAACCTTTAAGTTTATACTTTTCCTAAACATGTAATGGTGTGCAATGAACACGCTCAGCTTTAAGAAAGAAACGTGCCTCTTGAATGAAGTTGAATAAAGAAACAAAGAGTAGATCTTTCCAAGGGCAAAAAAATATATATATTAAAACTATGCTATAAATGTCACTTATGCAAGTCAAAGCATGCCTTTATAATTGTTCTTCATTTATCTTTGCACTTCCATTAATGCTGCCTACAATGAAATGCCATTTAACCTTATCGTACCTAATGTGTCATCCAGGATACTTCCAGAAACTTTGGCTCCTGATTTTAACTCAATAAAATCTGTTGCCAGAGTATTTGGGATGCATGCAGGTCCAAGTTAGGCAGTGAAATGGACCAGCGTGTGCACTCAGACCTTCCTGCATGTGTTTTCTATCACAGTCCTAAAAAAGAATGATGCTGCCTGCATTGTTTAGTACACCATAATAGTTGCACACACTTTCAGATGCAAATTTAGACCACCGAGGGGTTATTATTGATTTGATTTCATTAGAGTTACAATCATGTGAGGTGAAAGTGTGAAGCACAGTATTGTGTAAAATCCACCTTTTGTTTATTTAATTTCCATTTAACTGGCCGTAAAGTACAAGCTATTCATGTTTAATGGGAAATATTTTAAAATAATAAAATTGATATGAGTCAAAGTAATAAAAAATCCACTGAAACTGAAAAACACTTCTACCTGGCTATAAATGTGGCAACAGCAGCAAAGATGTGACATAAAGATGTGATTAAAAAGCACAAGCAACTGCGCTAATGCCTCCTTGCCTTGGCATTAACAGGTTAAGTTCAGTTACGGGATCCGGCGTTTGTTATCGTTTGTGCACCACTGCCGTGTGTGAGGTGATGTGTCTGTGCGACCGTGTGTGAAAGAGTGAGTCGTGTGGGGTCATTCTTTAACGCGAGCCGTTCCTCTTCCATTTGCCTGACCATGAAATGTTTTGCAGCTAATCGGCCATGTTCAACGATTCCCCTCTCCCAGAGTCTCTTCTACACACACACACACACACACACACACACACATTTCCTTCTGTTCCTCATACCATGACACACATGATCACACATCTTTATTTCTCCTCCCATTATCTTTCAAACGTACGTAAGTCCCACACAGAGGTCTCTTAAGGACAGAGGTATTTCACCTGAGCTGTGGAACAAGCTGTACTGTACTTACTTCAGATGCTGAAGTATATTCAGATGCAAGTATATATATAGAACCCGCATCCTTGTCCCTCATGGCAACATGGTGAGCATTTCTAAACGTATCCCAAAATCCAAAAATCAGTGCAGAACATTAAGAATTGTCACTGTATTTAGTGATGTTTTTGAGAATACATATTTTAGAGGCAGACTGGCCCATAATGTTCTGACCTAAATTGTTTGTCAAGATGCCATATAAAACATATCTTTGAAAGAGTAAGTAACAAAATTGTACAGATTTACACTCTACATTTTACATGCAGCTTTAATATAAAAGTATATTCTGTTAATACATTAACTTCAGTTTAAAGTGTTACGTGCATTTACAAAGTTGCATTGCAATATTTACTGAGGAACATTGGAGATTTTGCAGGTTAGACATAGTTTTAACTTAATTTTAAAAACAGTGAAAATTATATATATATATATATATATATATATATATATATATATATATATATATATATATATATATATATATATATATATATAATATCATTTTGTGTTATGAAGCTTTTTACTGTGGTGTTATAGCATTTTACGTGTGTAGCTATGAATGTTTATATACAGTTACAAAGGCTTATGTCAGGTATTATAAAGCAATAAGGATGCTTAATAGATCTGCATGAAAGGATTATAATGCATACTGCATTACAGATGCCTGCTTCATAGAAAGTATTAAGTAAAAAGTTAAGATTATGTGTAAACAATTGTTCAAAACTGTGTTTGTTGGTCGTGTGCTGCCTGGCAATTCTAAGTTAATAACAAAGGTAAGGCATGGGGTCATTAAAAGCAAAAGAATTTTATTCTAAATGCCAAATGTCCAAATGTTTTTTCACCTCAACGATGAGCCAATTTGGTAAAATGATCCATAAGTAAAAAAAAATATATATATATATATAACATCAATGTTGTCATATGTTTCAACAAGGGTCTATCCATACAGTGTCACTGACGACCTACTTCTGATGGGGACATAGGTTGGGTAAAGAGCGTACGGACAAAAGTGTGGGAAACCCAGCGAGGGCTTTACCTGTTCAGGTTTGAGGCCTGGGGGCACCCACGCATATTCCTCAAGAGCGCAGCCGGAGTCGTCGTCTGAGGTGGAGTTCCTCTGGAAGTCGAACATGAGCTTAGAGACTGTCCTCTCCATGTCCAGAGCCATCATCACCGCCTCATACCACTCCCTACTGCACACAGACCGAGAGAAAGAGAGAGAGAAATAATAATGACTAGCCTATAAAAACTAACATGCTCGCTCCTAGCACATAGACAGATGTGACCAATCTGCTCATTTACTGCCCATTAAATATTCACAGAGGCATTGAACGTGTTGGGAGAGTGTGCTATGGGCAAAGCATACATCACGGACTCCTCATTACTGTAACATTTCTAAGTTTGGGCTTCACAATGCATATTTGATGATGGCCTATAGTTACTGTTCTTGGCCTATCAGTCGTTTGTTGTCGTGGACGTGCACGCACGGCCTGAAACAGTTTGTAGGGTTCAAGGCATCCGGTGATGATGTGTAGGTTCGATTATGTGGATGTACAACACTGGCACACTTGGGCACCACATGCACACATAACAAACTAATATTACCACGAGTGTATTAAGCTCAGAAACATTTAGATTAGCCCATACTCCTTGCTTGACTGACCTGTGGACATCTACATAGCTTAAGCTGACAGATTACTGATTAAAATTCGCCACATGGGCAGGAAGTTCCAGCTCACTCGCTGATAGAGAGGAAAGTAAACAGCGCTGTGTGGGAATTAAACTGACGGCCAATCAAACACGTTCTGATCTTAGCAATCAGACAAGATAGGCTGGAGAGTATAAATGTGCATTTGCATTTAAATTACTGTCTGAGAGCCACACAAGCTACACAGGAAGAGGAAGAGCGATTAAGAGAAGAGTGAGAGAATGCTAACTCACAGGTAGCCCGTTATTACCTGAGGAGTGCGTTTATGTACTACCATGATTCTCTGAAAACAGGAAAATTAAACAGCAATTACTGAGGAGGGCAGAAAATGCAGTGCTAATTAAAAAACTAATCTTGAAAGGTCTGATGTATCAGGTACATAGCAGCCTCGGAAGCACTAGCATATAACCGGTAGCTGGCTGCTACTGGGGCAGAATAATTACTAGCTATGGCTTCAAGGCTGACATGCCAAATTTGGGGGTGATACAAAGCACTAGTCTTAGCAAGAGGGCACTGGTGGAGAATGTGTCTGGTCAGAAGGTTGGCTTTATTTTAGTTCAACTTCGCTGTTTCTCTGGAATATATATGGAAATGAATTATACATTAGCCAGTATTTTAAAAAGGGTTTAAGACAGTATTTCCATTTAGCTTCTGCACTAACTGTTTCCGCCTTAGAGACAGAGACTACCATGGAAATTTAGAATAATATAGAGAAGCCTGGAGCAAAGCCTGAGATCCTTGCACAACTGAACTAGTCAGCTTGCTTTAAACCATCTGTGGAGGTACAGTATGCTGTATGAAAGATGGCCTGCTGGAATCTTTTTAACTTAATCTTTTTCTTATAGAAATGCGACATCTCAAAGAACCATTTGAATTGTTTAATAGTTCCTTTCTATAATGGAGAGCATATTTAATATGGTTCCACTATTGTTATGATTTAAATACCCTTTTTCAGTGCTACCTGAACAAAGTTCACCCCACCAGCGTACTCGCAGACTGGCTTTAAAGCCCCAGTTGATACAGTGAGGTACCCTCAGTCAAGAAAGACTGAGTACCTCTTACCTGTTCTTGTTCCAAATTGGGCTGAAACTGAAACAAATGGGGTTCTAGCTATTCCATGAGCTGTCCAGGGTCGGCAAGCTTCTTTTCTCAATAATTGTGACTCCCTAGCCAATTGGGTGTTTGCCTGTTGTGGCAAAATTGAGCATTTACTATTGTTCCCGGCCAAAGCCTATGGGCACCCACATAAAAACCCTGAATCTGTGTTTAGTTCCCAGTGAAGTCCCAGCCAATCATAACTGGGAGTCCATAAGAGGGCAGTTGGCTGTGCTTCTCTCACTGGCTAGAAAGAATGGCTTTGTTCCTCTCTACCTGTTGATACACAGCAATTAGCCAATCACAGATATCTGTTGGGTCTACATATAAAGAATTGAGCTGTCAGTGTTCTCCTCCAAGCACGATCAGATGGCATAAAGATGCTGTGGTATTATTAGTTGGAAACGATTATAGACATGCAAAAGATATGGTGACTACACTACAGTAGGGACCTCAAACATCCAGATTTCCAGACTAGCTAGACCACAGGGGATGGGGAAGAACTAGGCATTTGGCCCACCACTTTTCAAAGCACTGGGGCGATGCAGACAGAGAGTTACTGAACCAATCAGAATCTCTGATACTGGTTAAGTGTTTTTTTCTCACACACACACACACACACACACACACACACACACACACACACACACACATTTTTGTCACAGTTCATTTTTCACATTATGTGAAATGTACTAAATGCCGCTCAATATTTATTATACCTTGCTAAATTAGGATGTGATGTTATCTAGGCAGAGACATCATAAAATAGTTCAACCCATACAAGACCATGCTTCTATCTCCTAGAGTAAGGACATACCAAAAAACTAGTAGTTAGCAATATAACATCTAAAAATCCCTGTAATTCTTCTAAATATAATACAAAAAATGTACATACTGTGCAAAACATGTTGATTCCCTCATTTCTTGTAAGTGAGGTAAGCTAGATCAGTCAAAAGATTGTCCAAGGATCCAGTCTCATGGGATAAGCTGTTAGCCATTAGCTTAGAATGTAGCCGTTTATGGCGCTCCTCGCTCAGTTAGCTGCATTAGGCAATGCTGCAGTCTCAGCCTACAAGTCAAAAGGCTCTGCAGCTTCTTAGTTAAAACTGATTGTGTAATATTTATTTAATTCCAGCAGTGTCCGAGCAGTGCTCAGAGATTTAAGCTTAAGTGCAAGAGATGCACATATAAGACGTAAATGACTTTTAAATGTAAAACAACATTCAGCCACAAAACTCTGTGAGCTTTAAATATACATGTCTAGGGTTAGCAAGCAATGTTGACATATATATATATATATATATATATATATATATATATATATATATATATATTGTTTATTTGTAGTTTTTACTTTAGTTTTTACACCCGGAATAATACCTTTTCTTTGAAAATAATATAAATAAATATACTACATAGTGATATACACTAAACCATGAGTAATATTCATTATACCACGCAAGAGCATTTTATTAAAGGGTAGGACTTTTCATATGCTATCCCATTAATTTTTCTACTGCTTTATGATTTCTGAAGAAGAAGAAGCTGTAATATATGCAGTAAATATATATTATATAAGTATTTATATATGTCGTCACTGTCCAATGATAAACATGTATATAAATTTCTGTCAATTTTTATATTTTAAGATCATTTGAACATGACGGCTCCCCTTTACATTGTGTGTGTATATATATATATATGCCATCGCGAGACAGGAGACCTACACACATGGAAACTTTCCGATAATTAGCAGAATTTGTTAATACTAATACGCACTGGAGAGAGACATACCTCAGGCAGCTTTAGCCATTGATTAATGCTGGTTTCCAGTCTGGTACGCACATTGTGCATGTCTGTTTCCTAATCATTCGCTTGACGATTTCATTGCTTAATAACTGCCCCACAGCTGTTAAACAGGTCAGTCATTGCCCACTGAGCAAAATATTCCTAAGCTAATATTCTTGAGCTTATTTCACAGATATATAATATTAAGTTCTGGGCAGTCATATTTGCTTTTTTGTCAGTAAATCATGTTAAATGTCCTCTGTGAAGAGGCTTTTTCCATACAGCACACTGTGGAACGAGATACACCAGCAGTGCAGTAAAGAGCAGATAATCCTTCTATATTTGTTGTGGCAATGTGCAGAAAACCGCAAGCTTGGCTGGACTGGAAGTGAAAAAGAAGTCAGATAACCAGACAAAAATAGACACAAACATATGTCCAGGTCCTTTGGGCGTTCAATTCAAGGAATGTATTATTATTTTAAATGCTCAACCTTAGCAATCCAAAGCATTAATGTCAGATGCCTGAGACATTGTTTAATGATAGTGCTGAGATTTTAAATGCATTTTTAAAATGCATTAGTGGCAGACAGGCACTTGCAGAGCGTTGTAGAGAAAAACACAATGTCAAGCCTGTAACAAGGGAAGACCACTTTTGGTTGCCATATAGAACATACCATATATTTAAACAAAATGGTTCTATATAGCATTAGCACTGTTGCCTCACAGCAAGATGATCCAGGTTCAATTCCTAGTCTGAGCAGTTCAGTGTGGAGTGTGCATGTTCTCCCTGTGCTAGAGTGGGTTTCCTCTAGGTACCCTACCACAGTCCAAATACATGCATGTTATGTAGATTGGTCACTCTAAATTTTGTATATAAAATGGTTATATATATATCACCAAAAATGGTTCTACTCTATAGAACCATATACCATATATTTTAAAAAATGTTTCTAAAGAGTACAAAAAGGTTCTGCTATTGTTGCAATGTCAATCCTGTAACAAGGAAGGAAAGCATTCGGGTGCTATATTGAACCATATACCATATATTTACACAATAAATGTTTTTATATAGTACCAAACAGGGTTCTGCTCTTGTTAAGATGTCAAGCTGGATGCTATTTGGTGCTATGCAGAACCAGATAACCATGTATTTTTGAAAATGGTTCTATTTAGCACTAAAAAAGGGGTTCTGTTTTTTTATGATCTATAGCTTGTAACAATAGAATAATACTTTTTAGTACTATATAAAAACATTTTTAAAATATATGGTATATGGTTCTATATAGCACAAAACATGTTTCCTACAAGCTTGACATATTAATAATAGCAGAACCTTTTTAATGCTATATAGAGACTATTTTTTAAATATATGTTATATGGTTCAATATAGCACCCAAAACTTTCTGTTTTTACATGCTTGACATTGTAACGATAGCAGAATCTATTTGGTGCTAACTAGCAAGCAATGGTATTTTGAATGTTAATGGTTCCATTTGCAACCTTTTTCTTTAGCAAGGAACCCTTGAAGAACCACCTTTTTAAGGATGATGGTCCACTGCTTGTTCTAGACTGAATATAAAATGGTGAGATCTACCCTATAGACGTTATGAGCCCTGGTTCCCATCAGCTACACTGTAAAGAACTCTGTAGTCGGTAGGTTCTTCTGCAATCTACACTGAATGGCTTTGTTTGCATCTCAAAGACTGAATTCTGCAGAACATGTAGCACAACTGGAGTCCGTCCTACCGTCGACTACGTTCATGCTTCCATCACCATTTAGCTTTCACAATCTTTGATTCATGTCCCCCTCAGTATCAATATCTACTCAATACTACAGAAAAAAACATAACGGCTAAGGTTTGACGCCACATTTTGATGCGGCCTGGTGTGACATGTTTCACAGCATCAAGAGAAACTTCCATGCCCATGCAGTGGGCCATGCAGTGCTATGCCGTCTCACTTTAAAGCTCACTGCGACACACGGCACAGAATCAAGGCTAGAGGAAAGACTTCACACAGACCTGCTTTAGATCTCATCTTCTCATCAGCATCCCACAAATAACCAGAGGGCTGAGAGAGAGGGAGAGAGAGAGAAAGAGAGCGAGAGAGAGAAAGAGAGAGAGAGAGAGAGAGTGAGGTGCAAAAGCCGTGCTGAAAGAAACGATTTTCTCTCTCACGTGTCCTGCCTCATCCTCCTCCTCCTCCTCTTCCTCTCTCTCTCTGCCAGTGGATTTGACTGCTTCTGTGTGGGTGTGTGTGAGAGCGAACAGGAGAGAGGGAGACGAGCGAGGAGAGAAGAGAGAGAGAGAGAGAGAGAGAGAGAGAGAGAGAGAGAGAGAGAGAGAGAACTCTTATTTATGTAAAAGGCAACGTGAGAGGAGGCTCTCTCTCAGTTGAAGCACTGTTAGCCGTGTTACTCTCAGGTTAACTCTTTGAGGTGCAACCTTCAGCATCCTCTCATCCACTTCATCTTCATCAGGAGATAAACCTCATTTAGACGCACGAAGGTCGACCAAAAGCAACATTAGTATCTCAGACACCAAAAACAAACGGAAGATTAGAGGGAGGACGAGAGATGAGATGGCGTCACATAACTGAGTTTTGAGGTTCATCCAAGTGCAAAGACATCAGTCCAGGTTTTTTTTCCTCTAGAAATGTATCGCACTGCTGCAAGCAAATCACACCAGAGAGAATGTGGGATTTTGTTTTTTACAGGGTCTCAGCTAAATCTTTTTAGTACAAATGTTGCTTTAATATCCAGTAAATTCAGTAAATTCATGTTAAGCACTGCCGTTTATCATTTTATGATAATCTCTTTCGGTTTATTGTTGCAACAAACCATTACAGCCAGGCAGCTTGCTAAATCTGACGCCACACATGACGCAACAGCCATTTCCAAACGCAATTTCAGATCCCACAGGCGAACGACTAATGGTGGAACTTAAAAGCCTGTTCTTTTTCATTCTCTAGTGATAGAGCGTTAATGAGCATCTAAACTCCAATCCATTTGACTAAGGAATAATATGTTATATGAGTTTTTGTTTTAAACCTTAATCATTTATTCTATACATTTATTAACAGAATGTAAAGAAATCATAGCTTTAATGGTGTGTCAAAGATGCCTGTGTGTTGTGTTGCAGCGACAGCTACTGATATTTGCATGCTAACCAGTTCCGACCTGTACTGTATTGTAATACCACTTTGTGCCTCATGAGCTGATAGTGAGTCACTATAGCGTTGAGCTGAATCAGTCCAACATAAGAGGATAAAGAAGTGGAACGGCTCTAACAGAGTCAATCATGTTGAAGGTTCCGCTTCCAGTTAGATCATTTAAGAACAGGCAGCCAATGAATGGAAGAGTAAAGGTAGTGATGACTAAAGCTTCTGGCAAGCGAGCATTTTAATGACCCCCCCAACCACTCGCATCGTCAAGAGACCATGTTCAGCAGCAAACAAGAGAAGTGATATGAAAAGAATTCAAATGACTGTTACATGGGCACTACCTTCCACAACAGGAGATGCTCTTGGTGAGCAACACAATGAAGATGGATGCTGATGCTTCTAGACTGGGGCCAAATTTACTTGATTACTATGTTTTAATTCTGGATCACTATAGTCATTAGTTTTATATATAGTCATAGTTTTATTGCACAAAAAACTTGGATCAGTAGATCTAATTTGTTTGTCATTGGATTATATTTAATAATTGTTACAAAATATGAGTATGTAAGGGGATATTTTTAGTTTGCAGTGAAAATGCAATCATAATTAGCACGTACCAATTCAATGCTTTCAAATAGCTATTGTTATTTTTGTTATATCTTTAAATCAAAAATGATTTTGTGATTTAATTGTGCAATTTAATTTATGAACAAGACTGACATTCAAGTGTTTCTGTATTACATTAATTTGCTTTTTGTAATAGTTTTAAATAGCTACATTTATGTTTCATAATTTAGTGCTGTAATTTGATTAACTTTATACATTTTTGTCTGTTAAAAAAGTTTGTAAATGATTTGATTTGACAGGTTTTACTTTCTGTAAAGCTGGGAAAAATGAAGCCGGATTCTCCAGGGGGTCTTCTAATGTCAGCTTAGGTGGACACTGTTCTTGAGGAGGAGACTCTATTACTCAGTCACAGTGATTAAGGTGGAGGTTTGTCAGAATACAGGTGGGAAAAACAAAGAGGTTTGTGACGAGAGACCACTCACGATCCCACACACGGACGTCAACGTCTCAAAACCCACCAGTAATCACTGGATGGGAGTCAATAATTAACCCTTTGTGTGACCATGCCAGCAATCAATGCTAAAATGACACCCTCGAGGCTGCTTTAACGGTTGTGCGAGAGGCCCTCATCCTGAAAGGCTCGGTTAATTTCCAGCTGTGTTTTCTGCACGGCATACCAATCAGTTTTCATTTTCGGCAAGAGGAGCAGCCATCTCAGAAGATGATGCTCAGTACCCGTAATAAACAAGTAAACAAATCCTGTTACCGATGAAAGTTGGACAGTAGAACCGAGACTCGAAAAGAAAAAGACACCTTATCGCACAAAGAGCCTATGAAATAAAGTTTTCTTTTAGAGGAACTTAAGAACAGACTCTGATGTGGTAGTTCGCTCAACATCTGAGTTAATATTCACTTCAGAGGAAAAAAAACACAAAAGGAGCCGCAACCATTATCCATTTTGACTCCACTAACAAATATCCCCGTTTTGTACTGGCCTGAAGAACGAAATGTGCTTTTAGGAAAGTTCCAGGACAGTATGTTTCTCCTTGTGAACTGTGCTTGGTTTTCCACTTAAACTCTTAATGGAAATGTTAATAATCTCTGGACACTTCTAAAAGGTTTCTTGATCCCTGGAAGGGATCATCTGTTGTCAACATGCTTACAGGCCTTCCACAGTGGTGCCACAATAGTCTGCAGACTGAAATGGCCAGGGTAAAGACTATGAACAGCTCCTGGTTATGTATTTTGTTTTAATATCA
Source organism: Megaleporinus macrocephalus (assembly GCA_021613375.1). Lineage (NCBI taxonomy): Eukaryota > Metazoa > Chordata > Actinopteri > Characiformes > Anostomidae > Megaleporinus > Megaleporinus macrocephalus. The sequence continues at coordinate 18,143,631 of CM038710.1, forward strand.
ACCACATTACTGAACAGTTGTGGTTTAATTCTGGATCATTCTATTTCTAGGATTTATTGCATTTACCAATAAAATGTTGTTGTTTAAATAATTATTCTTAATTTTCTAATATCACTATGAATTTTCATAAAATGATTATATATAGTATTACTGTAATATATATATATATATATATATATATATATATATATATATATATATATATATATATATATATATATATATATATATATATATATATGACCACATTGAGATTAATTTAAAAATAACAACAAAAATAAGAATAGTTGTATGACATTGTGTAATGCATGCTGGGTATTGTAGTCAGAGAACACAGATGGATGAAAACGCAGAAAGGATGCAAATCCTTGAATTCTGCCGAACCAATGAGGCTGAGGGATGTGATGCACTACAAAATATTACATAACATGACAATAAACATTCACTGCTAGTTTGAGTGCAGAATGGTCTTTTAAGTCATGAAACTGTTAGAAAATGTTTGTGAATCTTTTAGTTTTTTTGGAATCTAAATGTAGAAGTTTCTGTAAGGCAGGGCAGGTTGCGAATTTACAGGAACAGGAAATCGCTGGCACAAAGAAATCTAGTTGGTTATTATTGGTTCTACAGAATGCAAACATAATGCTTAGAAACCATTAAACACTCAACATGAGATTTTCATGAACCAAATCCATTTCAGAGTATGTCACGTACACAACAGCCAGAGATAGCTCATGGCAGCACATTGTCTGTATAATGGGGGACTAATGTGACCTTAAAGACAATGAGTGTTGAAATTATGAAAATACTTTTCCAATTACACCGACAGCTAGCTGCTGATGCAAGCACTGCATGGATTAGCAAAAGCTCATAAATATTCATTGCCTGCGATAAAGCTAATGTTTAATGACTGTAATGTAGTTTTAAGAGCATTCTGTTTAGAAGTGTCTTCCTCTCCCATTTGGAGAAGGTTCTGCTAGTAAGCACTAACATGCACAGAGCCCATTATCTTCTAGTGATACTGAGCAGGATTTGTTAATGACTCGAGCTCAGATGCAGAAAAATTGCAGATAGCATAGCTGTTAGGGAACTTTGCCAAAATTACCCGACTTCTAAGCAAGTTTTTATATGGACTGTGGTCATATCTGTGGTTCGTTCTGTTACAGAGGACCTTCCATCTGCCTCAATGCCGTTTTGAGCACTTGGCCTCTCCACAAGGATTATACAGATATGGTTACAGCCTACATTGCAATATTTTATAAAAAAGCCCCCTGCATGCTTTTATCTCTTTTAGCTCTGTCCAATGAACAAAGGCCTATCTGAGATGTATTTCTCCAGCTCGTTCACTCTTTTTCTCTGTCATGATTACTCCAGCAATATCCTCTTCCATCTATTCGCAGCCTCTGTCATGACGTCAATGCTGGAAATACTGAGCTAGCAACTTCTTATAGCAGAGGTCTTGTCCCTTCAAAGTTATACAAGATAGCACTATAGCAGTCATTCTGGGCCCAGAGTGGCAATGCCAAAGATGCCATTCTCCTTATTATAAGTCAGTGTAACATCAATATGATTTTGATACCATGCTAGCATGGTAGTTAGCGACAGAACAGGGGGGAAAAAAAACAAAGCGTATGACTAGACAAAGCAGTTTTCACAAAAAGATTTATGCATTTTATGTTCAGATTTCCCAAAGAAGTTTACAATGTTTGTATGATTAGCTAATTAGCTCATTGTGGCTGACCTAGCCCCTGTCCCCTCCTCCCCTTCTGCTATGAATAGTATGGAAATGGGACCCTTCAAAAGATGCAGGACGTATGCTTGATTTGTTGGCTGAATGCATAGTAGAGGTTGTTCCAAATTTAGAGCATTGCCATCACATCCAAGCATGTACAGGTCTTTGGTAATTGACACTGTTCAGCAGCATGTCGCACGCCTGGCCGTGCTGCCTGCCTCAGTGTCCTGCTTGTTTGTGCTCCCAAGTATGACAGGTCTCCTCTTAGCTCCAGAGGGTTCCTCTTCCAGTGCTCTCTTTATTTTGCCCACATACCAAGAACCCCTCTATTAGAAGAAGCTAGGGAGGCCTCTGTATGCTTTTTTTGCTGGTAGTGTAAGTAAGTGGCCTACTGTGTTGCTCGAGAAAGGGATCAGAGAAACAAGATGTCCTGCTCAGACTCTCTGTGCCTGCTGAGGTGTCTGTTCTGAAAGTCCAGGCAGAATCTAGTCTTAAAGGCAAATACTATGTTTCTTGATTTCTAGTTCCAGTACAGCTGGAGACTCTTCTCTTCTCTTTGGTTATAACGTTCCCACCTCCCTATGGCTCTACTGTCCAAACTGTGCTAATCGCAAACACCAACGTTCATCCGGTACTGGTATTAAGGGGGTCCTGTGTCAGATTGCTAATTTAGTGTTGACTGGCTGCTTACTTGCTATAGCAGTACTGCTTCTAGCTTCAACGTCAAGAAAACATTAGGTTCCTCTGGAAATGCTTTGGATGGGTAATGGGTACATATGACAATCTGAGAAATAAACAACAAACTCCTCTTTGATGAGATGAAGCAAGCTAAACAATGATAGCATAGCAAGTCCTGCCAGAAATATGATTTTGATTAATTAGGTTAATTAGGACCTCCTGTGTTTTGTACCTTTGACCTAGTTTATAGAATGTTCTTGAATTCCATGCTAAATTTGTGCACATTTGCATACGACTGATCTATAAAACATCTTGTGCCGTAAAGCCTTTAGGTCATGTTTTTCTATGCAGATTTTCACACCAAATAATTTTTAACACTAATTGAACATTTTGTTCTCATATTATAGCTGAGCCTAAAAACTATTATCATCACAACAGTAACTTTACAGGAAAGAACAAAAACATTATTTACTTTCATAATATCACAATATGTGAAGAACTTTACCACACAGTTTGTTTTAGAAATGAGGTCTCTGGTTCAAACCTGGGGTTGTTGATAGTCCTGCACTGGTTCTGGCTGTTGTGGATCATCCAACTCTGTTTTCCATTTATGGCCCAGTTCCCAGAATGAGAGATTTGCCTGACTAAAGAAGGTATATTGCCATCCCTGGCAGTGTTTTCTCTCTTCTCTCTGTATCTCTGCATGGAGGCAATATCAGAGGCTCAGTTCTGTGTTTCCTGCCTATACTGGACCACCTAGAGTACTACACTACACTGGGATAAATGGAGGCGCTGTCCCATTGCTGCTCCAGTTCTATAGCTGCAGTTGCTGGCCTCCTGTTGTCCAAGGGAATTCTAATCTTCCTCTTTGTGTGGTACTTACCTGTCTTTCCGTATAGGGTCAACAGAGAAGGCACCTTAGGTGTCCGTCACTGTTGGGCCTGTTTCTACAGTCCCCATCTATACTAATCCCACTCCGTCAGCCTCCATCAGTAATCTTCCATTTCAGGTAGCTGTTCCTGCTGAGTGTGCTTTTCTGACATGTCGCTAACTGCTCCGGAGCAGCATGTTAAAAGGTGGGAGGGGGTCCTTGGAAGACTCCACAATATGTTCCTCAACTCCTGGTTGGCGCTGAACAGCTCCAGCTCTATCTTGGCAGCAGCTGCTTACAGCTGCACCTGCTCCTTGTTTATAGTCTCATTAGTAGCACTATATATGGGCTTTCACATGATTTTTACAATATGAGCTGTTGCTTTTTATTTACAAATCCATTGCTATGTGCCTAGTCTAGTTTATGTCCACGTTTCTAATTTATTTGTCTATTACATTACATTTTCCCTTTCTTGTCTGCTGTTTTTTCGTGCCTTGTGGAAAAGTATTGAAGCCATTTTTTACATTTGTCTTACACAATCAGTGTTGGTTGACACCACACGAATTTGCATGGCTTGTATGCTATATCTGCGTAATGCATGCTGGGTATTGTAGTGAGAGATGAAGGAAAGCATGAAAACAGTACAAAATATATAACTGATGAGGTCAAGGTATACAAAGTTGTGCTACAGTACACAGCATAACATGTTACATATTACATATTGAACTCTTGTGTGCAATTTGTATGATTATTTTATAATGTTAAAAAAATGTGAAGAAATATTGATTTTGATGGACTGTCAAAAACATCTTTGTATTGCGTTCCAGAGATATTTGCAGAAGTTAGCCTATACTGTCTTGTAATACTGCTTTGTACTTCAAGGATGATAGTAGGTCACTGCAGCGTTGAGTCAAATCAGTTCAACATAAGAGACTGAAAAAGTAAAACTGCACCGATGACATATTCTAAGTCTAATGATCAATCGTGTTGAAGCTCCTGGTTAGATCATTTAAGGCAGCCAGTGAAAAGAAGAGTAAATAGCTAAAGTCCTTGGCAAGCTACCGCCATTGGCCACATCCAACAAGGTACAATGTTTGGCAGTAAACAAAACAAGTAAGTTAATACTGCTGTTGAGGTGCTTTTGGTGAGTAAAGGGATGAAGTCTGATACTGAATTCGCAACGTTTCTTCTAGACTGGTAAGTATACAGCTGTTAAAGTGTTATAATTGGGACTGTGAGTTTGCTATAATACATGTGGACATCAGAACTTCTGGCATCTGGTGATACTGTTTGAAGTATAAATTCAACAGGTTGTGTCATCTTGCAAATTGCTTGTTTAAGCACACAATGTCATATAAGCTGTCTGCCACTCCTCGGCTCCTTGAAGTTAATAATCAAAACAAGGCAAAGACAGGCGTTATAATCTTCAGCGATGGCTTTATGAACTAAGGTGGACAAGATGATGATTTCAGTTGCAGAAAGGAGTTTTGCTGTGTGCATCTCCTGACAGCAACTCCTTAGGCTTAGCCTAAAACGGACAAGGAAGTCTCTCTGTGGACATCAAATTCAAATGATATTATTTAACAGCTGGCCTACCGTGGCACATGGAATCTAGTTTTTTGTCGTGTCTTGAAAAATATTGCTACAGCCCCGATGCAAACGCCTACTCTTTTTCTGCTTTTGTTCTAGCGTATAAAAAGGCGTCGCCACAACAGCAACGTTTTTTTCTTTTTTTGACGTTTTTACAATAAGCCTCGACAGCTAGTGGCATTTACAGGCCAGCGCAGAGGTATGGTCGTAGGGGCAGGCCACAGCCTAAAGCCCTGCAGGCGGTGTGAGGGCGCGATGCCCGTTCAACCATAGGCTACCCACTGTTAAACTTTGTGTCAACTCACCCCACCACTGCGCCCGGGCACACACGGCTGCTCTGTGGCATTTTGAGTGCTCACCCTTGCTGCGAATGTATTAATGATTAAGGAGGTTAGGCCTACAAATCTCTCTCTCTCTCTTTCTCTCTCTCTCTCTCAGCGAGACATAGCTGTTCATACAACCTCTCTCTCTCTCTCTGTGTGCCGGTCGCCATGGAGCTCACCGCAACGGCATGTCTCCGTGGAAACCCTGCGCAGCTGCAAGCCGCATGCGACGAAACAAAGCTCGCCAGGAGGCGCAGGAGATGTGTCTTTAATCCGCACGCGGTAGGAGAGTAATGAAGATGGAGGGAACTCACTGTTTCGGATACCTTCCCAAATAAAAACAAACCCAGCCCTCAGCCGCTCTTCTCAATATCTCTCCCGCCAAACATCAGATTGGATTTGGAGAGGCAGACTCGAAGCACACCAGCCATTTCATGTCTTTGATTCCACGTTTCGCTTGGCTGCTCTTTCTTTCTTTCTTTCTTTCTTTCTTTCTTTCTTTCTTTCTTTCTTTCTTTCACGTATTCTCTAATTCCGGCAACCGCAGAGAAGCTTCTGGTTAAGTGTGGTCAGTAAAAAACAGAAGGCTGAAAAGCCAGTGAATGGAATCATACACCCTCTTCACAGCTGGTAATAAAGTCTGTCTCGAGTGATCTGGTCACAAGTGGACAGCCAGACGTGTAGTCGTTTACACCTGGCATTTCACTGTCTCCAGTGACCACTCGTGTTCAGATTTCATGACAGGAAGAAGAGCGGCAAGCACATATATACTGTGCCAGCCATTTTGCTGCATTCGTTTTCAGACAAATGACGTTTTAGACCACATGGACTGCTAGATAAGTGTTGCAACAGGTGCTGTGCCAAGTTTTGTCTCCCTTTTTTTCTCATATGGACACGTCCCTTGACGGTTTCTGTTGTTTCTGTTTATAAATAGCTGTTATCATGTGTTACCGAGCTGAGGATATATGTTTATGAATAAAAAAACTGAGAATCGAATTATATGAGCGAGGCCTAATTCGGCGCAGCACCTGCTGTCTATAATGATTCATTTTCATAGTTCATAGTAAGTAACTATGGCATTGACCAGTCTGCTTGACATTGATGAAGTGCTAGACGTGGGTTGAGAGAAGTATTGAGGATGTATTTATGGAAAAGATTTGGGTGACTACTGTCTTCTATTGTTTGTTAGCTTCACTAGCCTTAAACATGTTATAGTTCATCTCATATAGACAATACTTTGTTGCTGTCAGGGTTGCAATGCTTTAAGGCCATGCAGACAGTGACAATACATGTACAAGTTCCGAAAAATGTTTATATTCTACTTATATGAATTTCTGTTATGTTTGGTATAAGTTTACTATCTCTTCACAAAGAATAGTAACGTTAGCAGAGACCACTGGCTTTGTCTGTTCATCTAAAAGACTGAATGCCATTCTTTGTGTAAATTTTAAATGTGATCCACTGTGGTCTCTATTTGGCTTTAACCCTCTGGGGTCTAAGGGTGTTTTTTTGTAAAGCCTATTTGCTTCAATTCAGCTTCAAAGGTACTTGTATATAAAATGACACCCATACACTTTATACCAAAGAATTACTGTGAAACTGCTACATTTTATACTATTATATCTGTCACACGTTAAACTTGGGACGTCTTTAAGGCTTCAAATAATTAAGTTTAATCAAAAAATGTTGTTAATAGCTTAAAGGCATAACTTTATTAGTCGAGTTCAGAGTTTTTGTTGTAACTGTAGTGAGTTTAGTTAAGCTTCATGGAAAAATTAAATGTGATCTGCTGTGGCGTTCTGTGGTCTCCATATGGCTTACCTCTGGGGTCTAAGGGCATTTTTAAAACCTTCAATTCAGCTTCAAAGATACTTGTATATAAAATGACACTCATATTTCATATTAAAATGCTCTGTTATCTTCATTCATCAGCAGCTGTGATCTCTTTGTATGCTGATTCACATGTGCCTCCAATGTCAACCGAATGAAGAATCAAGGACTTGTAACGAGATGGGTGAGTCCAGACATATGGCGTGTATCCTAACTCATCTTTGTAGCCTTATGTGAGTCACGTACAATGTTGAGGTGTGCAATAAAAACGGCAGACTGAAGAGATTTAGGAAATGTTTGAACCATAATTCTGCACTCTGTTATTGCAAAGACAGAGAAACCATATATATAACCATCAAACTTGCATATAACATGATGCCAGAGGGTTAATTTAACCTGGTAATGGCAGAATGATGGTTTGTTTACACTTACCTAACACTGTAACACTGTATCCATGTTGCAAACACAGCCAAACTTATATGAGTAGAATGATGAGGTCATAGATCAACTCAATAGCTAAAAAATGTTTACCACACTAAAATGCTAATTGTTGCCACTGCGTGTGGGAGTAATCGCCTAGGTGTAATAGCCTGGTTATCATTAATAATCGTCTTATTGATATCAGTCCATTAAAATATTAATGATTATCCCGCCATCACTGCTGTCGCAAGGCAATAAGAATGAACAGCTCACTTCACAGACCTGTTCACACTAATCCAATCACATCCATTTCATTCCGAACACAGCTTATCTGGATCACACATAACGAGGCCTCAATTGAAAACGCATGACCTCAGAGAGCCTGCAAAGCTCTCTCTGCGAGTGTATATGTGTTTGTGTGAGTCTGCAAGAGAGAGAGAGAGAGAGAGAGAGAGAGAGAGAGAGAGAGAGAGTGGGAGGATTTCTAATCAATTTGATGTACAACACATAATAATCATCGACACTGGATCTACAAAAGAAATCCAGAAGGGTATAAACAAGAGAGAGGGAAGAGAGAGAGATGAAAAGATGCCACCTATTATAAATTATTCATGTATGACGGCCTTTTATATCTCGCCATCTTCAAGCAAATCAATTCAGATTAATTCCTGATGTCATCAAGTGTTTCAAATTGATAATCCATAATGGATGAGTATGAGTCAATGCTAATACAGGATTGAGTATAAAATAGGGATAAAGGTTAGTCGTACTGTAGTGTTATGCAGTGTAATACTGGATGGGAATCAAATGCGGTTCCAATGTACTGCTCCCTTCAGCAGCACAGAGGCTCAGCACTTTTTGTTATTGAAAGCTGTGTGCTGCCATCCATGCTAACAGTGAATAAACCGCTGGGGTTAGCAATCTTTCACACACACACACACGCTCCCCTTTTCTCCACAAGAACAGATGAGGAATGCAGTGCCAAAAACTTCAATGTACAACCACCATGCACCCTCGCTTCTCCTCTTTCTCACTCCTTCAGTGCCAACCAGAATTCTTAAACAACACAGACATGCATGAGCAGCCTTCATTAGCCATAGCACTGCAAACACTCCACAACACAAATGATCTGGTCTCCTTTAGTTCATTCTTACTTATTAAGGCTTTCCAGTGACCACCTTTACAGCAGTTCTAACAATCCAGGCACTGTGGACCCTATGAGAAGTTATGTTTTTTTTTGCATTGCATTTTGGCAGAGGGGAAACCCGCAGGGCCTATTTGAAAGAAGGAATACATGTCTGTAATTTTAATTCAATAGAACCATGCTTGTATTTAAAGTCTTACAGATCTACTCCTGTCACATCTCAGTTTTGGAAGGAAACATAAGGGTTAAATTCTTGAAAGGCCCAGCAGAAAATTGGCCGATTAGGAACCTTTTTTCTCAGAGCTATCTAGGTAGATTTAACTACCTAGTGTGCCCTCCAATTGGTTCGCGTTTTATGAGTTGAGGAGAAGACCTTACATTACCTTAACCATCAGCATGATTGTGAAATTTTAAATTTCCAGCAAGCAGGACTAATTTTGTGGGAGAATTTTGTTAACCTTCTAGAAATTCTAGACTTAACACTGACTGTAAATATGAGCAGTAGCCTTATCAGTTGTTAGAAATGGAAAACAGCTTCAGCAGTCAAAGAATCACTGTGAAATTGCTATCAAGTAAAACGTATACTTATATGTCCGTCACAAATTAAACATGGGACGTCTTTTGGGTTTCAAATGACAATGTTTAATCTGTAACTGGCAAATGTTCTTGATAGCATAGCATAAATTAGCGTTATCATAGATTTTCTTATGTTTTGACCCAGTTTTGACATTTATGGATCTCTAATAGTGATGATTTGCCACTATGGGATATTATCACATTGGCATATAATAAGATACAAGCGAGGCTATGATTCTGTTGCAAGGAAGTAAATTGGCCGCTGTTGACCTATACAAACCCACAAGTGCAGAGCTTTGTAGCAGCTGTAGATAAGCTTTATGGAACACTGGTAGAAAACATTCTTATAGTAAACGGTAGCTCACTTTGTGTTGCTACATAATGTTGGATCAGTATAAAATGAAAGACTTGCCATGTTGTAGCTAATCAAAGATTCAAAGCTGATTATGCCACAGTACTGTACACATCATAGATAACATGTATGTTTTATCATTATAATCAAGCTTGTTGACATGCTAGCAAGGTATCAGGTTCCACATCATCTTTTCCATCTGCTTAGTTTCGATTAGTTACAACAGCACAGGCAGTCTACCCCATTTTTTCATTAATTTATACACTCATGTTTCCTACATCCTGCAAAACACATAGAATATAGGTTACCATTTTAAAGTTTGCAATATAAGTTATTGCTGTGATTGTTTTATTCCATAAAATATTATATTACGATACTTCAAAACATTTTCACAACACACACTATGCATCATAATATTTACATAATATTTAATAAGTTGGTGCTGATACAAAAGATAAATAAATAAATAATAACCTGCAGTTTGTGTTCTTTTAGGTACGGACACTATCCAAAATATGAACTGTGGCATTCATTTAATTGAGTAATTTAATTTTATAATTTAATATTTTTAAACATCAATACAATATTGCCATATTGCCTGCGCCTGCATTAAAACGACCAACTGAACACCAGAAAAGCATGTTTTATTCAAGAGAAATGTAATCACCTCTTTTTTATTTTACAATTGTATTATTAACATCATCCTCAGTCCTATACAGCTTTTGCAGTCGTTCTAGAGACATCTAAAATTCCTTCAAATTAGTTAAAATGTGTGGAGTAGTTGCATTAAAACACTGCTAGAACAAGCAGAGCAGACAAGCCTGGCTGGCTCACCAGAAAAACCATATGCATATGCTGTATTTTGGATGCTGGTATACTGCTCTGCAAATATGGACGATGCTTATGACCACCAAAACCAGTATGTGTTGTGCTTTGGATGCTATTTGAATGGCTGAATACTGTGTAAACAAGTATTTGATTTATTTCTGGTGTGTTGGGCTATTCTCACCAATACACTTCAGTAATCCCCCTTCATTATGACCAGTTTACATTGTAAACAATAATATGAGATTTTCATTTCCATGATTCCACCAAAAATCTTTCCATGAAACCAACCAAAACCAGCAAAGGGATGGATACTACATGCTTAATATAAAAACTATTGGGCTATGAAAACTATAAAGACTAACGATTTAATTACTTTATAAACAGAATATAGACATGCTAATAAAAGGTTAAACTATATACATAATAAATCAAGTGAAGCTCTTAACCACATTCTTACCCACTACATGTTTTGTCATTATGATCCAGTGTCATTACACTCTTCTGCTTCTGGCATTAACACAGAGATCGTGAGAGTTTAATAGAGAAATTGTGATGTTTATTTGGCAACACAAATGTTCATTGTTTGCTCGTAAGCGCATGATTTGGAACAGACCTTGCATAACCGCTAGTGATAGTCTTTTATTAGGACAAACGCAACCAATCACCTTTCACTCTCACTCTCTCGCACGCACACGCTTGCAGTTCAGCTGCTTTTGAACTCTCCACCGTTCCTTGATGTGCAAATTGCCACGAGACCGTTTCGGAACGCTAAGGCAAAAGTTTTTTTATTTTCTATCACCCTCTCCAGCGAGTGAAAATAGATAGAAATAAATAAATAAAAAGAAAAAAAGAAACATCTCCTTGGGCAGCAGAACACTGTAATTAGGCAGTGACAAATTTCAGTTCCCTTTCTTACCATGTGTGGGAAACGCACACAATGACTTTGTGTGTGTGTGTGTGTGTGCGTGTGTGTCACTGCAAGTGTGTGGGATGGCCTGAAATAGGAACGCTGCATTTCAACAGGCAAATTGCACTCACGCGGCGCAGAAAGGAAGGAACGGGAAAACCAGAAGCGGTTTCCATTTTGTAGCCTGTTCTTACGATGCTAGGTGTGATGCTGAATACACACCTTATGCCAAGTATGTTCCCCATAGTGCTGCTATGACAGGTGGCACGCATGAGTCATGTGAGATCGGATGCCGTCGGATAGAGCTGGAAGAACGAGGTCGCCCCATACGCATTGACATTGAGGTATGTCTTCCTTTGGCAAACCGTGATTCAGCCCCTGACGCTAAGGCGCATTAGGCAAGCTGTACAGACACACATAGACATACACACACTCACACGCTTGTTTGCTTGAAGGCATCTCACATCGAAGCTTCATTATTCCAGCACAACCACTGAAAACGGCTCTCTTGTTGCTATGCGCTTTTTCAAGCTCTCCTTCCCTCACTCTCTCTCTCTCTCTCTCTCTCTCACTCTCAATCTTTTCTTCTTCCACCACCTACTTCATAGGCCAGGTTTGCAACTAGTAAGCACATGACTGTTAGCATCAGGTCCACAGACAGAACTTTCTCCAGAGAAGTGGGCTGTTCTCTTCTAGAGAGGACAATTTGGTGAACACACCTACACCTTCAAAAATAAGAGTGGTTCTCTGAAGCCAAAGAAGAACCACTTTTGAGTCGCTGAAGAACCTGGCAGTTCTGTAGGCCCTACTAAATGAATATAATCTTATAAAATATTTTTCTTTGTTATCATACTAACCAACACACTGTCGGCCCTACGAGCGTGAAACGTCATGACTCTGTGTTGAACTGCTAGTGAGCAATTCACAGATCTACACAAAAACTGTGGAATTAAAATGGACAGCAGAGCTGCAGCATTTCTTGACTTCTAAAAACTGGCACAGCTGCTGCAATAAAAAATTAAATTGAAACAAGATGCAAACGCTTGTTTAGACTCACTTGTTCAATTTCTCAGACAAAAATCCATCTACATGTATCCATTAATATCACCAAACAAAACAATGCCCCTCCAAAACAGGCTGAAGTTGTATGTGAAAGAAGCGAAGCGATGTGTAAGAAGTTGGAATATGAAGTTTAAAAAAGCCTTAACACAAAATGTTAAGGGTTAATAGCAGTTCAAGGACTTTCCTAGAATCACACGTCCTTCTAAGAACGTTTTCAGAACCTTCATTTTCGTTCTTGTACTAAACCTGCAACAGGTGATTTTGAAAGGCGGCACAAGCGCACCTTTGATTTGACATGGCTCCTCTGACTACAATGGCTGATTTGCATTTTAATAACCAAAGACTGATTTCAAAGGTGTTTCCATGGTATTGCCAATAAACATGAAGCTCATCAAGAGCCCCAACCAAAATCCTTGTTTTTATAGGTATTGTATTTGGGCAGAGAAATCGCCAAAGTCTGCTGTAAACTGGCCACACACTACCACACACTACTTCCCTGGATGAGTGCCTTGACCACATAGAGCTTCCCACCTCTTGTCCTCTCATCCGTGAAATGGCATTTCATATTAGCCATTATCCCGTTTGACCGATGCATGCTTGTGTTCAGCGGGACAGACGGGCCAGTCGTGACGCCGGCTTTCTCCAACAGAGACGGAGCCTCTCCGAAATCCATATACATTTTCCATAATCCAAGTCCCCTTGGCTGACAACAGGCGTGGGTGCGCTTACTCAGGCTGGTCTCAGATCAGGGAACAGGGAATGGTGTCTCCATATGTGAGCGATTTATACGACGCATATGCGTGACATTAAGAACAAGCAGGAGTTTTCCTTCCAGCAACTAGGAAACTATTTCTCCCTGGCTTTTTCAGCAAAGAAGTCAAATCTGAATATCCTGCCTAGTCCTATTTAGGCATTTCAGTCAGTGACAAGGCAACGTTAGATGAGTATTTACATTGTAGAGATGTGTTCTTATCTGGTGTTCTTTAAAGGGATACTTTAATAAAACAGTTAAAAGGTAGCATGATGATTTGTTAAAGATAACACTGGCTTTTATTCATTCTTAACCATGTTAGCACTGTTGGGTTAAAAATTCCTTCTATAATAACATAGGATCCTATAGAAATATAAAAAATGACAATCCAGGCTTGATAAGCTCTTTGTGAATTCGCTTTGCTTTGTTTTATGGAGAATAATATTGCAAACAGATGGCTTGGCTTCTGACCAATAACAAGTCTTTAAACAGAAACAAAATGCCTGCAAGACTTTTTACACCACAACAGCTGCTGTGTCTGTTTGTCCAATTCAACCATCTTATGTTTCCATCTACGTGTACATCCGTCCATGTATCCATCCATACATAGACACATACATACATACATATATACATTTATCTATACATCGTTCTATTCAACATCCATCCATCTGTCCACCCATTTATCCATTCTTCTATTCCTACATCTATATATTTATCCAACCGTCTATCCAATCATCCAGCCATTTGTACAGCTACCCATCCATCTATATATCTATACATCTATCCATGTGTCTATCCAACCCCATCTATACTTCCAATCATCCATGCATTCATCCATCTATCCATCATATATACATACATACATATATACATTCATCTATCCATCGTTCTATTTAACCTTCCATCCATTTGTCCACCCATTTATCCATTCTTCTATACATCTATATATTCATCCAACCTCCTATCCATCCATCCAGTCATTTGTACTCATCCATCTATATATCCATACATCTATTCATCCATGTGAATCCAACCCCATCTATCCTACCATTCATCCATCAATCAATCATACATACATACATATATACATTTATCTATCTATCCTTCCATTCAACCATCCGTCCATCCATCCATCTATCCAGCCATTTGTACATTTATCCACCCACCCATCCATCTATACATCCATACATCTGTTCACCCATGGGTCTATCTAACCACCCATCTATTTTTCCATTGTTCCATGCATTCATCCATCTATCCAAACATACATATATACATTCCATCCTTCAATTCAACCATCCAACCATCTGTCAACGCATTCATCCATTCTTTATGTTTCTATATATTTATCCAACCTACCATCCACCCATTCAGCCATTTGTACATCTATCCACCTACCCATCCATCCATATGCATCCATCCACCTACCCATCCATGCTTTTATACAATAACTTACATACAGTCCGTCCATCCATACATTAACTATCTACCTACTCATTCATTCATCGATCCATCCATCAGTTCATGCTTCCATTCACACATTTATCCATTCGTACACATCCATCCATTTTACCTTCCATCTCCCTATATATCCACCCGTCCATTCATTTACACATCTTTCCAGCCACTCCTCTATCCATCTGTTTACATCCGTCCATTCAACACTCTGCCAATCCTTTTGTCCATACATCTGTCTATCCACTCACCTGTCCAGCCTTCCATACATTCTTCCATTCATCCATGCGCGTTTATCCAGTCCCCATCAATCCATCCTTCAATCAATAAATCCTTGATCCATTTAGCCTTCCGTCCGTACATCAATCTATCCATTCATCCATAAATCCTCCATCCATACATGCGCATCCATCCAACCCCCACCAATTCACCCATCCATGCATCCATCCATCCATCATCCATCTCTCTATCAAAACAATCCTATAGATCACACAGACAGAAGCAAAGTCGTTTAACAGTCGTGACTCACATTCCTGCCTTTTGATTTTCCGTGCTTTTAAGCTTTCAATTAACAAAAGCGCTTTTAATAACAAGTGGCAGCGTCGCTCTGCAGCACAAAGGCCTGTCGTCTCAAAGTGTCAGTCGTTCTTTTTACATCAAGTCACAGACAATGAGGGAAGACCAATTATTAGATCTATACATCAGGAGGATTCTGAAGCCACTGTCTTGTCTTAACATCAGCAGATAGAGATAGAGGTCCAGGTTGATTTAAATAGCCACCACATCCGTTGTTAAGAGAGGTATGATCCACCGAAACACCTCTACATAGCGTTATGATATACTGGAATGCCAAAGGTTTTTTTTTTTTTTTTTTTTTTACAGACGCCCGTAGAATATGCATTTAGAAGGCTGATGACAGGTTGCGCTAGTTGTCATGGCAACTGAAGGCTGTTATGACACACATCAGTTTCTAAGTTTCTGTATAATGCAGCCTTTGGAGACTCGCAGCTCACAAAGCAATGAGGTCTGCAGAACCAAAGCCTCGCTCAAATGGAAGCAGTTTACTAATAAAAGTCCTAATAAAAGGAGGCCTCAGACTTTAATATACAGAAAGTGCAAGCTCAACCTAAAATTAAATTACACTGCCTTTAATGAAGGTGTCCTGTGTGCCTGCTTGATGTGCTTCCACTGTTACGAATTATTAATAACCTTAAATGTCAGGGTGCCGGCTCCTGGATTGTGTTGACGAAGGGGATTAATTAATGAGGAAATCTGCTCCTCGTTAGTGCCGTATTCGTGGGATTCCGGGGTAGGCCACATGCAGGGCATCGTGGGTAGTGAACTCGGCACGAGTGACGTCATCACGGCTATAAATGGAACGCAAATCGGCGAAGAGGCCAATCTTCCAGCGGGAAAGGCTGAAAGGCCCTATGTATAAAACCCCCCAAAATACATCTGCACACTCACACTGAGCTCCCGCACAGCCTGGCACAGGTTATGTAACGTGTGCTGCCACTTTTCTACAGAGCCAAGCACAGTGTCAATATGAGTTACGAGCACAGGAAACCTCAGCATGAGAGACAACCATCAAATTACACTGCAGCATCGTCTGTCAAAGGTCTACTGAAGCGGAGCATCACAGATCAATAAAATATCACAAACACACCCCAACAGATCAATTGGAGCACAGACGCACACATAGCGATGCACATTCACTGCTATCTGATTGAGCGCGGGGCTATAAGAAAGGCCAGACGGTTAACCTCAGGCCCCACACCCAGGACCTTGGAAAAACCATTTTAGCTAGTGTTAACTCAATTACCATCAATATGGCATCAGCCACACTTGTTGATTACAGTGACGAGTCACAGGCCAGCTATTTGGAGGTCATGTGGCTGGCTCGACATTTAGACATCCCACAAGCCGAGAGGACTAGAACAGCAGGGCTCAAAGAGAGCCACCGTACTTCCAAGCGTGACATTTGCGAGTCCTTGTGGGAACTGTCAGAGCAGAAATAGACAGAGAATTCAAAGTTCTCCAGTGATGGCATACTGTATAGACACTGAGGAACTCATCTGGAATAGCTAGCAGATGCCTTGACCCACAAGGCACATTTTGACGTTCGTGTCATGTCACACTCTGACGCTTGCTACTGCGGCAGCATTTCATTTGGCCATCACAGAAAAGCAAGAGCTTGAAGTCTCATTGAGAAATCGCTGAAGCTGGCAGGTCCGTTTTGGGGATCGCAGCAAAAGTGGCTTTAACCCAACACTGTTGCATTTGCTGCATTTATAATTTATTTTAGTACATTTCTCTCTATTCTAGCGCTAGTCGTGGAGTGGCTAGGGTTTTCATTAGTACCTGAAAGTGATCTTATAATTAATATTAATAGTAGTAGTAGTGTTTTTTACAACCCTAATATTGTCATCTTCATTCCACACCCCATTACATGATGCTACCAAGCTCCAAGCTGAAACTGTGAATGCTTCCTCCACGCCAGCCGTGTTTTTCAAACTGCCGCTAACCCAGCATCATTAGACAGCTTAACAAACTTGAAGGAGAACACTAACTGCCAATTTCTCAGCCTAATAATGGTGACTAATTTACTGATCTGTTCTCAGTCTCGCTTTTGTCGGAGCAATCTTACCAGAGATTTTCATTGACCTTTCAGAAGAAGTATTGCTGAAAGATGCTTGAGAGAGGCTGCAAATGGGCTTTTATAGTCATTTTAATTTAGAACAAAGACCCACCAAGTGGGCAGATCCAAGTTTTGTGGAACCTGTGTTTGACATCCAGTCAGGCTTAGACAGTTGCATCCCTGAGGGGCCTTACTCAAAGTTTATGTCTATGGTATATATCTTTATCTTCTATTAATTGTTAGCTACATTAGCTTTGCAGCTCCCATGCAAAACAAAATAGCAGACTTTAGACCCAAAACATGTCTAAGCTAACTATATTTGTTTTTTGGCTTTTTTGCACTCAACATTCACCCCTTCCTTCACTCCTGCATTTACCCCTTTATTCTCCCCTTCATGCAGAAGTTAATTTTCAATGCATATACAACTACATAAAAACTTTACACTGCATGCTAAGGACTCAAGAGCATTACGTTTCGTTTACGAAAGAAGACATGAGCAAACAAATAAAGTTATTATATTCTAGTTCTAAGTAATGTAAGTGGGCATGTTGAACTGTATTTTAAGAATATTCAGTGCAATCAGATTTTCAATTTTAACCAAAAATGCATAAACAGTCTACGAACTGTGGTTTATTTACCAGTAATATCTTTACATAAGTCTTTTATGAATTCATTA
The DNA here is from genome assembly GCA_021613375.1 of Megaleporinus macrocephalus. NCBI lineage: Eukaryota > Metazoa > Chordata > Actinopteri > Characiformes > Anostomidae > Megaleporinus > Megaleporinus macrocephalus. The sequence continues at coordinate 18,161,464 of CM038710.1, forward strand.
ATCTGGTCGTTCATGCAGCAAAGAAAGGGTAAAAGATTGAGCAAGATCAGGACTTCCACGCCCCTTCAGTTGCTCCTACATTGCTTATTATAGTCCTATAAATCCCAACCTTAATGGGCTGGTGTTCAGCTTCAGCTTCCCTGGCTGATATAAGTGGGTAAAGAAGGACCAGCGAAATTAAAATCAGCAAAAGAAGATGAAAATGGGCTTCTGCTTTAGTTTTTTATAGCCTTTCTGGCTACAGCTGAAAGCTAACCTCAGTGGAAAATTCCCACTCACAGTGTTAATCCAAGGGCATGCTTAATCTTAGTCTGTGAAGCAGGCTCATAAAGAATTTATGTTTTAATCATCGCCACAATTGTCATTATTGTCGTCACATCTGTAGTCATAAGTTCATCGTTCCTCACATTCTTCGCTCCTACGTCTCTGACTCATGAGTGAACTTAGCTCGGTGCTGTAACGGTAATTACTGCGAGAACATCATGTCTGTGTGCCACAGGGAAAATTCAGCACGGACACAGACGCGCACTAACCCTCACATAATCTCACATACATACTTATGACATAATAACACATTCCCTTATGCTGATTCCTCACTTTATTTTAATATCTGTGTTTCTCAAAGAGAGCTTTGTTTTGAGATCTGTGAGTGTGAAATACAAATCAGTAGTAAAAGGAACCTCTACTTACTTGAAAGGTTCTTTACCAAATTCAGGGTTCTTTTTAGAACCTTTACAATATGTGGAGGGTCTTTAAACACTCAAAAATCTTATTAAAGCTATATAAATGGTTCAACATAGAACCATCTAACCACTGCCTCTTGCCCCAACAACCATTTTCATGGGATGATCTGCCCAGGGGGGTTTGGCCACCAGAGGGCAACATGGGGTGAATTGTCTGCTCCTGGGCAATTGGTCTGTTGAGATGCTGTGAAGGGAGAAAATTGAAATTCCATTCTGATGGCAGTAGATCTCACCCTCTTGTACCCTTCTCACCCTCCATGACCTTCTTAGGTCTTATTAGTTTTTCTCACAGTTTTTTAATGTAGCCCTGAAACTTCTCATTATTTTCTTTATCCCCCCATTTAATAAACTGATCCTAAAACCAGGAATGAACCAGGGGTGGTCTCCCTCAATTTGAAACACCATGCAGTAAAGACCCTTGGGACTTTATCTCTACCTTTTAAGGTTGTAAGTGAATAAGCGAAATAGAATATATTTTCATGTCTGTAATGCTAATAAAGCTAGCTTAATGTGTCAGTAGTGTCTGGATAGTAATTTGCTAGAAACTCCTGCCATTGCTGGCAATAACAGTGTGTTTGCAGTAGTTCATGTGCATAAATGCAATGCCAGTAAAGTCCTGACAGGAATCCTTTAGAAACTCTGTCTGTCAATATCAGAATCAAGCTTAACATCACTGGTTAGCGGAAAGTTTAGGAAATGTATCAGAAAATTGTTAGAACATTAAAAAGTTACAATTTTGAGTTATTTGAACTTAAAATAATAGGTTTCTGGGTATAAAACAAACACTAACAACTTGCTTTTTTTACAGTCCACATTCATGAACATGGTACTAACTTGGTTAGCATGACGTTTTAAATAAAGCTCTGACAAGTAACTGCCATAAAAAGAATGATTTGCTTTCCATTCGAACAAACGTCTTGAACTGATACTTGTACAGAAATGGCAAATTGCTTACATGGTACAAACAATCTAATACAAGTCTTTCTCACCGGAGTAGCTGATTGGCCAATTAGTCCAGGAAGGGCCAGATGGCTGGAGAGGAGGGACAGATGGGAAATGTAGGCGAGAACAGGAAGGTTAGCATGTTACTGTCACACCTCTCCCTCGGCGCCACAGGATGTAGAAGTGAGAGAGACAGGAGAGTGGACACTCAGCAGACATTCAGCTACTTCTGCAGCGACTGACCTGAAGCCAGTGTTCTGGTACTGAGATGGCCGGCTGATCTGTATCATGTATTATGTATCAAAACTAATCTGACGGGGGCTTTATCTGCGAGCTCCGAAGGTCAGACAGGCCCCTATACATACAGTGTTCTGTAAATGTCATCCAGAGGACAAAAAAACAGCACACCAAGGTCTGGCATCATTCAACACACTGCGGAAAAGAAACTTGAAGGACGGTCTGACCACACGTGTGCCATGTGCACTACTGCTCACACGTTTGGAATCACTTACGATATTAAACTATGCTCCTGCCTAAGAAATAATACGACGTAATTAGCCATTTTGAGACTTACCGGGTATCTATTCTCGTGTTTTTGATTCTTGTACTGTTAACGTTTTAATTATTTTTGGGTTATCTATAGCTCAGACAACATTCTGGACTAGCTTTCAAGCGTCCTACTAATTATCACATTGCACGGGACTAGCTTAGAATTATTTTACACATTTATCTTCAACCAAATTGGTTTTCTAGTTATCAATTCCAAACTTCTGAATGATGTACAAGCCCGCACACACATGGGGAAGATTTTAATCACCTAGACAAGCCATTTCAAGGAGAAAAAAAATACAGCACTTCATCATTTTCTCATCAGCATGCATAAGCCTCACCCCACACTTCCAGACCAGCATGCTTTGCTTCAGCGAGCAACTGTTGGATCCCTTAGGTCAGCCAGCTTTTGGTTATAGAGCCTCTCCATCTGACCTCAGACGTGCCATAAGGTCATTTTGCATAATCAAGCAGTATAATTTGGCATTCAGACACTACACCAGATTGGGTGCTAGACTATACTGCTGCTGCGACTCTGGTAAACAACCAGTAGGGATCAAAAGGCCTTTTCTTAGGTTAATTCTTGTGTGTATTGTATTTTTTCTTGCCCAGACAACTTGTACATCTGTATCTCTCACTGCAGATTCTTTTGAACTGCACTCGATTCAGTGAACAGAGCTACTCTCCAACAAATCAGGTCAAATTTTTTTGTCCCTCCCTGTATGTTCAGTGTGATTAGAGTTTATTGTTATTTCTAGATTAGTGATGGGAATAATGGTTTTGTTTTTCAATCAGTTCTTTCATACCACGGTTTCTAATAACTGACTCAATAACTCACTGATTCACAAGTCAAGTTTGCACTAATACCATGTAAAGCAAGATTGGATTCCAAAAGTAAGTCTGATTTCTCTACTTATTAGTAAAGGGACCTAAGATTCATTCAGTGTGCTCAACTGATTCTTTTGAACCAAATCAATGACCCTCTTATTCACTGATTGGTTTGTTTACCTCAATCAAACCATCGTTTCAGCTACCTGATTCAATGATTCAGTGATTCACAAGTCAACTGTGCAGTGAGACTGCACTATGATGGATTATAATTGAGTATGATTTTTCTACCTTCACTTAATAGATAAGTGCTGGAAATTATAATTTGGTGCACTCAACTGATTCTTTTGAACCACCGTTACACTGAATTGATTCAATGATCCATTAACTAACAGGTCAGGTCAACTTCCATTGTGGCAGTGAGATTGGTTCCAGTCTGATGTTGGTATTAAAACTTCCTAGATTTCTGATGGGGATTCTAGGTTTGTTTTCTTCATTCATTCTTTTAAAGAATAGTTGAATCAACCAATTCTTTCTGACCACTGTTACAAAGAATTGAGCCTCTGATTAACTCATTCAACTCATTAACTTATTTGACTCATTACCTCAAGTCAAGGCAGCTTTATTCTCACTTTTTCCTGGAGATTGGATTTAGTAAGGCTGATCTCACTACTTCTATGTACAAGATTAGTAATGAGAATTATGACCCAATTTACTCAATCAATTCTTTCTGACCACAGTACCAAATGATTTATTTATTTACAGGTCAAGTTAGTCAAGTTTCTCCCTTCCTACATTAGATTCAATGAGTTTGATTTAGCTTTTTCAGTTTATAAGATTAATTATGGGAATTATATTTATCAAATTTTAAAGGTATAAAACACGTAATAGAATAAAGCAGACAGCTACTGTTTACAGAGAGAAAATCTGAGCGAATCCGAAGATGATGCTCCTGCTTTGGTAACAATGTGCTATTATAGGATATACTGATTTTTGAGTCTTTAGCCAGTCACAAATCTAAATGTTTGATTCAGCTGGGTTTGTGAATTGGTTTGGCCAACAGTTCAAAAGCACAATTCATCCTCGAGTTGGACGGCTAATGCTGCGTGTTTGATTTTGTTTGTCTGCATAACCGTCAGTGTGCTGGATTCATTTGGATATGCGACAGTTTGCCAAGAGCTGGAGTTCACTGGTGATCACAACAGAGTGAGAAACAGTGAGAGAGAGGAAAAGAGAGATGAACAACCTTCATTACACCCTAATTTACCACCAGTGGGGCAGCTTGGCAAGCTACACCTTCTGTGTTCGTTCCGTCTTTCTCTCTCTCTACTCAGTGCCCCTGCAGCTGTTAGCTGTCCAAGCTGGTGTGGGGGAAAAAAAAACGTCTGCATCTGGCGGCCATAGCTGGATTTGCTCTCAATGTCCTCTGAGCATTTGTGTCCGTGTGGGCGTGTGTGCCCGTGTACCCTCTGCTAATTTGGCTCATAGATGGCGGCAGAAACCTTCTTTCCTGTAGTCTGAGATTTGCTCTTCAGGGATTTCCCCAGACACTTTGAAGCCCACCAGGGATTCCAATGGAATCGTGCTCGCAATCCCCCTGAAGATCATCCAGGGGTTCTAACCACGGCTGAGAGTCCGGATGCAACCAGCCCACCAATTAGGCCATGTTCAGGACAATTAGGGACATTTTGATATCCATAATTGAAAGCGTAAATAAGCGCTGCTGGCTTTTTATTTGTAGGCCGATTTACAAGTAGAGATTAGTGGTTTTTTTCGTGTGACTAAGAATCTTGTAAGGAAAGTCTGTACAGGGATTCGCTTGCCCTAAAATCAATGTACTATTTGTGTGGGTTCATGCATCGAAAACAGCAGCAATTAATTTGCACACTATCCTCTTTCTGCAGGCTCCGTAGTGGCCATTCCGCTGGTGGGATGAAAATATTTTGTAACACTTTATTATTATGGTCTTAATTAACATTAACTTTAATAATTTTCTAAAAGCTTATTATTGACTTTTAATAATGACATATGCATCAGTACATAGTTCCATTTAAAAATGTAACCAATTACTTATATATGAACAATCTATAACTATCTATAACCAGAGCACCAATTATTGATGGTTAAGAATGATTGGCTATTTGGTATTGTTTTCTCACAAACTATAAACATTTTAAACATTAATAACCAATAGGGTTAGGGCTAGGGCAACAACATATTACTTATAACGTAAATATACTATGCTTATAAAAACATTTAAAATGCTAAGTAAGTGGTTAATAATTTAAATTGCAGCAAAAATAACAACTATGAAATTATTAATGAGCATTTTTAGCTACTATAAAAAGAGGGAAAGTAAAAGGCATTTGTTCTGATTGGTTGCCCTACTAAACCCATTTTATAACCTCAGCATAAATTAGTAGGAAAAACTGCTTAAGGCTAAATAGGCAGCCATATGTAACTGTGGTTGGTTAATTCTGAATATATGAATTTAATATACTGACCATGAACTTTATCAACACAATGTCAATCTTTATTTCAAGAAAGCAACAAAAATTCTATTTTCCATGATCTTAGCCTTTGTAAACAGAAATGTTTGAAAGCAACTCTGGTACCTCAAGACTCACTTTGAGGTTATAGAGCAGACGCTAACATTCTGGATGGCAGTGGGCAGCAGCAATTAATTTCGTCCTGCTGTACATCCATGTACTGAAGCTCCACCCAGGCTCCTCCTATTGGTTGAATTTTTCTACATTGTCATGATGTGCATTTTTGACAGATAACAAAATGTTCTTGTGAACGCAGCTTTCCTCTCCAGAAGCCATGCCATGGTGTGAGAAAGTGGACAAAGCCAGAAACAGTGGAAAGAGCAATGGAAGGTCATTCTCTGGTTCTCCAGAAAGGCTCAACAGCTAAGCCTAGGCTCAATCAGACATTAGTCCCAGTTTTTTTTTCCACCTTTACAGCCGTTATATAAGTCAACTCTATGACATTAGCACCCTTTCCTTGCTGTGATTTCACTTGTTCAGCTAAACACTGCAACTCGGTGTTGCTGGATGAATGTGGATGGCGAAAATAATGTTATTTGCCACAAATTCAATATTGCTGTTTTTCTCCTTTGTCAGCAGACCAGCAGTAAAGGACTTATCAGCAGGAAAAGTGCTGGCTGCTCATACAAAAGAGACACAGCTTTGTTGCGAGGAGCGCAATCTGTTTTATGCTTATTGCATTGAATTATGGTATAATCATGCATACATAAATGTTGGAAAATTGAACCATTGCCACAGCATTCAAAGAGTGGTAACCAATGTATACAGCAGTACCTATACTATATGGTCAACAGCATGTGGGCACCTAACCATTACTATCTGAGCTTGTCGGACATCCATTCCAAAAACATGGGCACGAATACACCCCACCACCACCCACCAAAAATGCTTATGATTACCATAAGATATTCAGTGATGTTAAAGGAAAATAATTGATTCACAACTGATGTTCCAGTTCATCCCAAAGGTATTTAGTGGGGTTGTTGTCAGGGCTGTGTTCATGCCACTGGTAAAATACCGCTGACCATTATACCTCCTCCACCAAACTTTACTGTTGGCAGTGTATTCTGGTAGTATTCTGCCATCCATCAGACAGAGATTTGTCCATTCCAGCCGACGCTTGGCATTGCACAAAGCTTGTGTGTGGCTGCTCGGCCATGGAAACCCATTTCATGAAAGTCCTGTTGCACAGCTCTTGTTCTGATGTTGCTTTCAGAGGCACTTTGGACCTCTGTAGTGAGTGATGCAACAGAAGATTGAGGAGTGATTTTTACACACTACACACTTCAGCACTCTGTGGTCCCACTCTGTGAGTTTATGTGGTTTACTCCTTGGTAGCTCAGCTGTGTCATTTCACAATAACAGCACTTACAGTTGAGCAGATCAGATCTAGCTGGGCCGATATTTCACAAACTGACTTGTGGTGAACATGACTGTGCCACGCTTAAAGTCACTGAGCTCTTTAGTACAGCACAATCTTCTGACAATGTTTGTCTGTGCAGACTGCATGGCTATGTGCTTGATTTTATATATCTGTTAGCTATGGGTGGCTAAAACCCTGAAATCAATACTGAAAATGGCCATACATTTTGAATGTTGTGTATATATATATATATATATATATATATATATATATATATATATGTGTGTGTGTGTGTGTATATATATATATATATATATATATATATATATATATATATATATATATATATATATATATATATATATATATTAACCCTATGAGGTCCATCAGCGAGGTATCTATATTAATAAGTTATGTATATAAATATAAGATGAGGCGTTGTCATTGTGCATCATCATACAAAGATGGAGCTCATAGTTAAAGTATAGCATACCATAGAATAAACAATAAGGCATTTGTTGCATGTGCACCTGGGACAATGCATAATTTCAGTGCTGAAACCAATTCATCAATTCATTTAAAAACATTCTGAAAATAAATAATGTGGACGACCCTCTATATTTCCAACACTAGTTTCTATACTCTTTCCACTGACCATATTGAATTTGGTAGCAAACTGAAATTGACTCGAGATGTAACAGTTTCATTCACTAGGATTTAACCAAATTTTGCAAGGAGAGCAGATGTGACCGTAATGTGAAGTGCACGGCTCTTTGTAAACTGAAGGACAGTCATTAGGATCTTATTACTGGCCAGATATAGCCAGCCACTACTGACATCTCGGAAACCACCCAGGCATGACGCAATTTCACAGTGGGCTAGCATCCAGCATCAAAATTTCAAAAGAAAGATAGAAATGGTGGCGCGCGAGAGAGACATAGAACAATGTGCCTTTCTTTTTTCTCGCAGTGACGTGGCCCCCCTACCTAAGCATCAGCCGAACGAGCTGGGATAGGCTCTGAGGTATGTGTATGTGTGTGTTTTGGCGGGAAAAGATCAGGTCAAAAGACAAACCAAAAAAAAAAAAGTGATGGAGGCCAAATGCAATATTTATGACTTTCGCATAAAACAATAATCATTTAATGGAATACAATTATGTGCCAAAAGCAAAAACAACTCATTTCTGTGATGTGCTTCAAGCTCCTAGCAAATATAAATGAGCCTGAGATGCTGATGTGCCCTTATGCAAAATGTGTGCTCTCGTTTTTGTATAATGGATTGTGTGTCATCCCTATGAATTTCAATCATTTTCATGCACTCCTATTATACAGAGCGACCTGGCAGTGAGGATGACATCATTAGCTTAAAAATGAGGTCCGGAATAGGAGCATCGAGTGCGTAATACTGTCTCATATTTATGGACAGTATGACGTATGTGCTTGTGTGCTCGCGCAAAGTTGTGGGCGTGAGGAGAGAAGAGAGATCAGAAAATATCTAGAAGTCGCAGGCCTGCTCCGAATACAGCTCATTACTAACAACCTAGTCAATCATCATTTCTCCAAATACTTTCTTTCTATCTATCTATCTATCTATCTATCTATCTATCTATCTACCAGATTAATACTATCTAATACTATCTAAATTTCATAAGATAGATAGATAGATAGATAGATAGATAGATAGATAGATAGATAGATAGATAGATAGACAGATAGATAGAAGCATATATATAGATAGAAGGATATATAAACCTTTCAGAGTTCCAAAGTTAATCAATACAAATAATGCAAACTTCCCTCCAAATGGTGGTATCTGACAATGATTAGCTTATCCACAAGGCATGAGCACCCTGCAGAGTTATGCTCCAACCCAAATCTAGCACATCTGGTCCAGCTAACGAAGACCTTCATGGGCATTAAAATATTTAGGCCTAGCCAGGTGTGCTAGATCTGGACCACTTGAAGGTTCTAGACCTCCAGGACAAGGATTGGACCCTACAGTTATTGGCAGCCCTAATAAAGAGTTATATTAAACTCTTTTGGCTTAATCTTACACTGAAAAAAAAACCCAATACAAAACAAGCACAGCCTTTAATTGCAGTAAATTGATTCTGAGATAAAGAAAAAAATCCATCAAAATTGTTATTAACAAAAACTATTATTATTATAATTATTATTATAATTATTCATTATAATTTGTTCGAATTATTAATTAAAACAAAACGTTTTAAAGCATTTTTAAAACTTAAAGCTTTTTAAAGTTGATTAGAGTGTCTATGGACTGTTAAGCAATAATGCATGACTTTCTGGAGTATATATGTGAGGTGGCACAGAAGTCCAATTCCCTTAGTCATTCCTCAACATGAGAAAGAGAACAGACAATTCAAAATAAGGGAAAAGTGTGTTGACCTTAAAAATTCAGGGAATGGCTATACAATTTAGGTACCACCTGCAAATGCCCCTACAGCCAATCAATTAGAACTACGGTAAATATAAAACTTGCCCAGATGAGGACCCGGGTTTAACTTGAACCCACGCATAGTAATGAGGAAAAAATCCTCAAGGATCGCCCTTAGAGTGAAAATGTAGCATCTTGTTGTCACTAGGTCTCTAAAGCTACCAACAGACACCACCTCCATGCCAACAGATTATATGTAAGGCATGCCAGGAAAAGCCTTTCCTGCCGTCTAACCACAAACATAAGTGGCTGGAGTTGGAACCGTGTTCTGTGGTCAGATGAAGTGAAAATGCAGCTTTTTGGCAACAAACGCTCAAAGTGGGTTTGGCATAAAAAGAAGGATTGCTACCCTGAAAAACCCTGATGCCCACTGTTAAGTATGGTGGAGGGTCTACCATGGCCATCTCAGTCAGTCCCCTGATCCAAAGCCCATTGAAAATCAGTCCCTGCTTTGGGTTTTTTGATATATATATATATATATATATATATATATATATATATATATATATATATATATATATATATATATATATATATATATAAATCAGGTGCCCCTAGCTGCAGTAACTGGTATTGCCCCCTTAGGCAAAAACAACTTTATGTAGGTTCTTCCTGTAACTGACATCTACTGGGAGAATTGTTTTCACACTCCTCCATGCATTCTTTTAGCTGTGCAATGTATCAGATTTCTTTTTTTTTTTTTTTTGCATGTACAACCTATTTCAAATCCTCCCACAGCATTTCCATGGGATTCAGATCTGGGCTTTGACTAGGCCAGTCGATAACCCTCCATTTCTGTCTTTTCAGCCATTCCTTGGTGGATTTACTTGTATGTATGATCTGTATTATCTTGTTGTATGGTCCACTACCTCAGCTTCAACTTCTTGACAGATGGCCTCACATTCTCCTCAAGCATTCTCTGGTATGAAGGTATGAAGGAGAATTTACAGTCGATTCTGTGATTGCAATGTTGCCTGCAAGGAAAAGCAAACCCATACCATATTTCCACACCCTACAGTTAGTAATGCTGTCTTTACACATGGTTTATTGTGCGTTATTGTTCCAGAAGTCATTATGTATTCATTAGCAAAATTTAGTCTTGATACTGCTTTTTAGCAAAGGCTTCTGCTGGCACATGTCCTCTGTAGAACAAACTTGTTAATTTTCTGCTGCCAGGATAAATTAGCTTTTTTTGTATAAACTTTTTATGTGGTGCTTATTTACATGTAATTTGATTTTATACAACACATTGTGTTATTGCACCATTTTGATGATCATATTAGCTTGTGGCTTGTAAGTTAGCTTGTAGCTACAGCATTAGATAAGGGATGCAAATATTGAAATAGCCCTATAGGTATTGAATATACTTTTGTTGAGTATGTTGAATGCTCCAAGAAAATGGAAAATGGAAACAAACATATTCAACGGGGCCATAATTACTTAGTTAATATGTAAACAAAATAATTGTGAGTGGTTTGATTTGAAATGTTCCATTTAAAATACAGGTCAGAATCATTTACAGTGGAAATAATAGGAACCAGACCTACAAGGAGTGCTATGCTTCTAAATGCTACTACATTAAATGATTATTAATGCATTATTTGTATAAATAAAAAAAGTTGAACAGTTACATGTAGGGAGAAGAAAAATTGTTGAGGTAGCTGAGAGTTTGAGATTTAACACGACTTTAAAAAAATATCAACATCACATGTAAACACTTAGGAGACACATGTACATTAGTGGTTTAAACATAATGGTGACGTTAATGGTCATGGGCTACCCTTGGTTCCTATTACCACCACCAGTAACACCAGCTGATTAGTGTTTCTACAATGATCAATAATAGAAATCAAACCACTCTGAAAGATGTTGTTTACATCTCAACCATTGAATTATACAGAAATTGGAACATTGCCATTAATATTTTTATACCAATCCTTAAATTTATTTATCATATTAAGTATATTAAGTATAACAGTAAGTCCAAAATATAACACATGTACATAAAAGTCTCAGAAACAAAGAACATTTAAGAAAGTGTTAAATACAGCGTCGAAGCATAACTATTAACCATCACTGGTGCCAGTGCGGCAAAGAAATCTCATAAAATGTATTACATAATGAATTCATATGACTTAGGAAAGGTTTGATTGCTACACACACACATACGCACACACACATACATACACACGTTTAACTCGACAAGTCTGGTCATTAACTGTATGAGGCATTTGTTGGACTGCGTCATGTTATGGTCACTGCGTGTATGTTTATGTGTTTTAGTGCTGTATCTCAGTTTCAGAGTATAAAGGTGAGAGCAAACGTAAAAAGCCGCAGGAGAGCAGATGCCCCTCAGGCTGAAAGAGGGGAAAAGTGCGGAGGAGAAAAGCGAGGGGGAGGGAAGAGGAGGGAAGAGAGAGAGTGAAGGAGAGAGAGAGAGAAAAAGAGAGAGAGAGAGATGCTTTAACAGTCATCCCTCTCAACTGTTCTTTCATACATCTCTCACTCCTCTGCAACTGTCGCTTTTTTCTCACTCTATCACTCCCTCTTTCTTTCACACACACACTTTCTCTCTCTCTCTGACACACACACACACACACACACACACACACACACACACACACTCATAAGCAGAAAGATCTCTCAGTTTCCACCCACGCTCTGGCAGAGCAGAGAAGGCTTTGAACAAGCACACATACACAGAGCCAGCACACTCTCACCCTCCCCACACACCAAAACCAGAATGTGCGTATGTACCTACCAAAAGACACATACTGCGTTCACACATGTGTAGCGTATGTGTACTTTCACATACCAACATATACAGATGTGACCCACCCGCTAACATGGGCACACACTCTCTCTCTCTGTCTCCCTCTCTGTCTCTCTCTCTCTCTCTCTCTGTCTCTCTCGTGTGCGTGCGCTCACTGCATCACACTGACTGTAACTGCGCCACAACAGCTCTCCTGAAAAACTTTCTGGAGATTTCTAGACACTCCCACCCTGACAACCAGTTGAATGTTTCAGCAAAAACAGAAGCAGCATCCCATACCACAGGCTCAGCTCCATCCACTGTACCAGCCAAATACAAATATAACCAGCAACAAACCAACAAAGCCATATCACACAATTAACAACCAACAAACAACAGATTTTCAGATTACACACAAAACAATGTAACCATGCAAACAACCATGTATATGCCACCATTGGCTCCAATCACTGATTATGTATATATACACAAATGTGTAAAAAAAATCCTGGAGATAATTGGGGTTTTTTTGGACAGCGACTATATATATATATATATATATATATATATATATATATATATATATATATATATATATATACACTATTTTGGACCATTTCTATTGGTCTATTGAAATTTCTTTTGAAATGTCATGTTAAAAAATAGAGATGATACAAAATGATGTTTTTCTTTGAAAAGCTATATATATATATATATATATATATATATATATATATATATATATATATATATATATATATATATATATATATATCCTCGCTGTCCAATGAAAAACAAGTATCACCAAAATTGCACCTTTACAGAAAGACCAAAAACATGCTTTACTTTCAGTGTAAGTCAATGGAACCAGATATTTTTCCAAGCTATTTTGTAACACTGCTATTGGTCATTCATCATGAAATATTCACCATTGGTGTGTACAAATGATGTAATAAAACTCAAAATTGGACAGCGATATGCATGTGTATATATATATATATATATATATATATATATATATATAAATATATGCTGTTGTTTACAAATCCATGCATGGAATTGTAAACAATAGCATATAAAGAATCATATTGAATAAGATATGTATAATTCCATCATAGAGAAGAACCATTTAACCAAGTAAAGATGATTCTTTAGCACTCTTCTTTAGGACATTATGCAGAAAGGCTTCTTTGTGTAAATATTCCTTACTAACATAAAGGTCTTCCTGGATCCTTGTAATTACGTGGAGACTCTTTAAACTTTTAAAGGTTCTTCACGTCTCATTTGAACAAATGGTTCTCTGAAGACTCATCCACTCAAAGGTTCTTAAAAGAATGGCATAGTTGGATCATGCAAAGATGACGCCATCATATTTGTCACCTTCATTTTTAAGAGCACATACAGAACTGTCATGACAACAACACGAGACCTTAAAATACACGGTTCTTTGTTTGGTTAAATCTCTATGACGGAAAACCTGTGGCACATGATTCTTTAAGAAACCTTATTTAAAAGGTTCTATGTGGTACCAAAACAAGGGTTCTATGACTTTAGCTGGACCTTTTTCACACACAACAGGTTTTCTATCATGCAGGGACTCTTTTATGCATTCAGATGGATCTTTGAATTGACATATAACCACTGCCTTCACTTAAAGGACCCCTAGGGGACCCTTTTAACAGCGTAGTGAATGTAAATGCAGTGACAACTGAACTGATATGTACTAGAATTTACACACTCACACACACACGTGCACGCGCACTCACACACACTTACACATCCCCGATCCATGCAGCAGTTTTATAAGCTGGCAGGCATGCAGAGACACTCACCGATTTTTTTTTTTCTCTTTCTGCTCTTCCTTCGTTCTGTCTTCCTTGATGTCTCTCCTGTTGTGTATGTGATGGCAGGGCACAGGCAAAGGGTTGAAGAGAGGGTTAATGGGAGAGTGAGAGACAGAGAAAGAGAGGTGCCTGAACTCTTCCTCTTCTCTGAAACCCCAGGAGGATGCAGTGGTCTTTCTTTAGTTCTGCGTCTTTCTCCTTCTCTTATGCTTGGCTCAGCTCAGCATGCGTCTTCCTGGCGGAGTGTGTGTGTGTGCACGCGCGCGCGTGTGTGTGTGTGTGTGTGTGTACGGATGGTAGATGTGAAACAAGCATGCATTCTCTCCTGTAAGAGAGAGATACAGCGAGCACCCGCCCCAACTCTAAAAGCCCTGTAGGTGTGAGTCATCTGCTCTCAGCCAATCAGAGCCCAGCTGAATGACTTTAATTAGAAGCACAAGGGGGGCTCAGAGAGAAAGAGAGAAAGAAAGAGAAGGAAACGAGAGGGGGGGAGAGAGAGTGAAAAATGGAGAAGAGAGAGAAAGAGAGATAAAGAGACCTGGGCTATAATCAAGCACACAAAAAGAACATGATAAAAAAGATGGACATGAAGAAGTAGAGGAGTGTGGAAGGAGTGCACAGGGAGAAAAAGAGAAATAGATGGAAAGCAGAAAGAAACAGAGAGAATTAGTGGTAGAGAGAGAAACAGAGCAAATGTGAAAGAGAGAAAGAAAGAGAAAACAGAGAGATAAGTGAGGAGAAAAAGGGAAGGTGAAAGTGAGAAAGAGTAAAAAAGAGGGATATGAGATACAGAAAGATAATAAGGAAGACGTGGAAGAAAAAGAATAGGAAAGAAAAAAGAGTGATAGAGAAAAGGGTAGAAAGAGAGAGAGAAGTAGTGGACCAGATAGAAACAGAGAGAATGGAAAAAGAAGGATAAGAGATATAGAGACATAAAACAAGCAGTAGAGAGAAAGGAAAAAGGAAAGTAAGAGAAAAAGAGAGGTATATGAGACGCAGATAAATAGCAATCAGGGAGAAGGTGAGACAGAGGGTGAAAGTAAAGAAAGGGAGGAGAGAAAAAGAAATAACAAAATGAGTGAAACACACATCCAGTAAAAAGAGAAGAAAGAGAACTGAGAGAATGAGATAAAAAGAGATAAATGAGAGAAAGACAATATGAGAAGAAAAAGAAAGAAAAAGAAAGGGGGATAAGTGATACACAAAGAGAAAGAGAACAAGGAAGAGCAAAATAGTCAGAAAGTGAGAAAACAATGAGAAATAGATACAAAGAGGAGGAAAAAAGAAAAAGAAAAAAGAGACAGATAATGAGATGGAGAAAGAGAAGAAAGAGAAGATGAAAACAAAGATAGAGAGAGGACATGAAAAAATAAGAGACTCATGAGAGAAAGAGAGACAGATGCAGAAAAACAAAGAATGAGAAAAAGACAGACTGAGAAAAAGACAGAGTAAGAAACAGAAAGAGATCATAAAAGGGAGATTATAGGAAAGACCAAGAGACAAAGGGAGACAGTGAGAGATAATGAAAGGGGGTGAAATATTGAGAGAATATGAGAGAGAGAGAGTGAGAGAGAGAGAGAGAGAGAGAGAGAGAGAGAGAGAGAGAGAGAGAGAGAACACTTACAAGGGTTGTTCTGCAGTGCTGGTCAGCAGTAGCTGAACGAGGAGTGTCTTTGTGAATTTAATAGCAATTTGATAGTTTTATAATGTCAGCCTGAACCCCTCATGTGTAAGAGCATTATCTCTGCTGTCAAACACAAGCATGCATGAATACACAAACACTCTCTACATCAGCGTTACACTCTCCATATCAGCACTACACTCTCTACATCAGCACTACACTCTCTACATCAGCACTACACTCTCTACATCAGCGCTATACTCTCCATATCAGCACTACACTCTCTACATCAGCACTACACTCTCTACATCAGCGCTACACTCTCCATATCAGCACTACACCCTCTACATCAGCACTGCACTCTCCATATCAGCACTACACTCTCTACATCAGCGCTACACTCTCCATATCAGCACTACACTCTCTACATCAGCGCTACACTCTCTACATCAGCGCTACACTCTCCATATCAGCACTACACCCTCTACATCAGCACTACACTCTCCATATCAGCACTACACTCTCTGCATCAGCACTACACTCTCCATATCATCACTACACTCTCTACATCAGCACTACACTCTCTACATCAGCACTACACTCTCCATATGAGCACTACACTCTCTACATCAGCACCACACTCTCTACATCAGTGCTACACCCTCCATATCAGCACTACACCTCTACATCAGCGCTACACTCTCCATATGAGCACTACACTCTCTACATCAGCACCACACTCTCTACATCAGCACTACACTCTCTATATCAGCACTACACTCTCTACATCAGCACTACACTCTCCATATCAGCGCTAGACTCTCTACATCAGTGCTACACCCTCCATATCAGCACTACACTCTCTACATCACTGCTACACTCTCCATATCAGCACTACACTCTCTACACCAGCACTACACCTCTACATCAGTGCTACACTCTCCATATGAGCACTACACTCTCTACATCAGCGCTACACTCTCCATATCAGCACTACACTCTCTACATCAGCACCACACTCTCTACATCAGCACTACACTCTCCATATCAGCGCTAGACTCTCTACACCAGTGCTACACCCTCCATATCAGCACTACACTCTCTACATCACTGCTACACTCTCCATATCAGCACTACACTCTCTACACCAGCGCTACACTCTCTACATCAGCACTACACCTCTACATCAGCGCTACACTCTCCATATGAGCACTACACTCTCTACATCAGCGCTACACTCTCTACATCAGCGCTACACTCTCCATATCAGCACTACACTCTCTACATCAGCACCACACTCTCTACATCAGCGCTACACTTTCTACATCAGCGCTACACTCTCTACATCAGCGCTACACTCTCTACATCAGCGCTACACTCTCTACATCAGCACTAGACTCTCTATATCAGCGCTACACTCTCTACATCAGCACTACACCTCTACATCAGCGCCACACTCTCCATATGAGCACTACACTCTCTACATCAGCGCTACACTCTCCATATCAGCACTACACTCTCTACATCAGCACCACACTCTCTACATCAGCGCTACACTTTCTACATCAGCGCTACACTCTCTACATCAGCACTACACTCTCTACATCAGCGCTACACTCTCTACATCAGCACTACACTCTCTATATCAGCACTACACTCTTTATATCAGCACTACACTCTATATCAGCTCTACACTCTCTACATCAGCGCTACACTCTCTACATCAGCACTACACTCTCTACATCAGTGCTGCTCTCTCTACATCAGCACTACACCCTCTACATCAGCACTACACTCTCTACATCAGTGCTACACTCTCCATATCAGCAATATACTCTCTACATCAGCGCTACACTCTCCATATCAGCGCTAGACTTTCTACATCAGTGCTACACTCTCCATATCAGCACTACACTCTCTACATCACTGCTACACTCTCCATATCAGCACTACACTCTCTACTTCAGTGCTACACTCTCTACATTAGCACTGCACTCTCTACATCACTGCTACACTCTCCATATCAGTACTACACTCTCTACTTCAGTGCTACACTGTCTAAATCAACTGTACACTCTCTGCATCAGTGCTACACTCTCCATATCACCTCTACACTCTCTACCTCAGTGCTATGCTCTCCACACCAGTGCTACACACTCTACATCAGCACTACACTCTCTATATCAGCACTACACTCTTTATATCAGCACTACACTCCATATCAGTACTACACTCTCTACTTCAGTGCTACACTGTCTAAATCAACTGTACACTCTCTGCATCAGTGCTACACTCTCCATATCACCTCTACACTCTCTACCTCAGTGCTATGCTCTCCACACCAGTGCTACACACTCTACATCAGCACTACACTCTCTATATCAGCACTACACTCTTTATATCAGCACTACACTCTATATCAGCTCTACACTCTCTACATCAGCGCTACACTCTCTACATCAGCACTACACTCTCTACATCAGTGCTACTCTCTCTACATCAGCACTACACCCTCTACATCAGCACTACACTCTCTACATCAGTGCTACACTCTCCATATCAGCAATATACTCTCTACATCAGCGCTACACTCTCCATATCAGCGCTAGACTTTCTACATCAGTGCTACACTCTCCATATCAGCACTACACTCTCTACATCACTGCTACACTCTCCATATCAGCACTACACTCTCTACTTCAGTGCTACACTCTCTACATTAGCACTACACTCTACACATCAGCTCTACACTCTCTACATCAGTGCTACACTCTCCATATCAGTACTACACTCTCTACATCACTGCTACACTCTCCATATCAGCACTGCACTCTCTACATCACTGCTACACTCTCCATATCAGTACTACACTCTCTACTTCAGTGCTACACTCTCTACATTAGCACTACACTCTACACATGAGCTCTACTTTCTCTACATCAGTGCTACACTGTCTAAATCAACTGTACACTCTCTGCATCAGTGCTACACTCTCCATATCACCTCTACACTCTCTACCTTAGTGCTATGCTCTCCACACCAGTGCTACACACTCTACATTGGAGCTACACTTAGTATATCAGCTCTACACTCTCTACAACAGCGCTACACTCTCAAGATCAGTGCTACACTTTCTATATTAGTGCTACACTCCTAAAATCTGCGCTACACTTTATATATCAGTGCTACACTGTCTACATTCATGCTACACTTTTTATATCAGTGCTACACTGTTACATCAGCTATACACTCTCTATATCAGCTCTACATTTTTTACAACAGTGCTACACTCTCTATACTAGTGCTACACTCTCTACATTAGTGCTACATTGTCTATATCAAAGCTACACTCTATATCAGCGCTACACTCTCTATATCAGTGTTACACTGTTACATCAGCTTTACACTCTCTATATCAGCTCTACATTTTTTACAACAGTGCTACACTCTATATCAGCGCTACACTCTATACATTAGTGCTACATTCTTTATATCAGCGCTACACTCTTAATATCAGTGCTACACTCTATATCAGTGCTACACTACATTAGTGCTACATTCTCTATATCAGCGCTACACTCTCTATATCAGTGCTACACTCTCTACATTAGTGCTACATTCTCTATATCAGCGCTACAATCTTTAAATCAGTGCTACTCTCTCTACATTAGTGCTACATTCTCTATATCAGCGCTACACTCTCTACATTAGTGCTACATTCTTTATATCAGCGCTACACTCTTAATATTAGTGCTACACTCTCTATATCAGCTCTACATTTTTTACAACAGTGCTACACTCTCTACATTTATGCTACACTTTCTATTTCAGTGCTACACTGGTACATCAGCTATATACTCTGTATATCAACGCTACACTCTATATCAGCGCTACACTCTCTATATCAGTGCTACACTGTTACATCAGCTTTACACTCTCTATATCAGCACTACACTCTCTATATCAGTGCTACACTCTCTATATCAGTGCTACACTGTTACATCAGCTTTACTCTATATCAGCTCTACATATTTTACAACAGTGCTACACTCTCTACACTAGTGCTATATTCTCTATATCAGTGCTACACTATACACGAATGCCACACTCTTTACATCAGCTCTACACTCTCTTCCTTAATCCTACACTCTACATTAGCGCTACACTCTCTACATCAGCTTTACACTCACTATGTCAGTGCTACACTGTCCACATCAGTGCTGCACACTCCACATCAGCACTACCCTCTATACAGCAGTGCTACAGTCTCCATGTCAGTGCTACACTCACTACATCAGTGCTACCCTCTCTACAGCAGTGCTACACTCAATACAGCAGTGCTACACTCTCTACATCAGTGCTACACTCTCTACATCAGTGCTACACTCAATACAGCAGTGCTACACTCTCTACATAAGTGCTACACTCTCTACAGCAGTGATACACTCAATACAGCAGTGCTACACTCTCTACATCAGTGCTACACTCTCTACATCAGTGCTACACTCTCTACATCAGTGCTACACTCACTACATAAGTGCTACACTCTACAGCAATGCTACACTCACTGCATAAGTGCTACTCTCTACAGCAGTGCTACACTCAATACAGCAGTGCTACATTCTCTATAACAGTGCTACACTCACTACATCAGTGCTACACTCTCTACATCAGTACTTTTTACATCAGTGCTAAACTCTCTACATCAGTGCTACACTCTCTACATCAGTGCTACACTCGCTACATAAGTGCTACACTCTCTACAGAAGTGCTACACTCAATACAGCAGTGCTACATTCTCTACATCAGTGCTACACTCTCTACATCAGTGCTACACTCTCTACATAAGTGCTACACTCACTACAGCAGTGCTACACTCTCTACATCAGTGCTACACTCACTACAGCAGTGCTACACTCTCTACATCAGTGCTACACTCACTACATATGTGCTACACTCTACAGCAGTGCTACACTAAATACAGCAGTGCTACACTCAATACAGCAGTGCTACACTCTCTACATCAGTGCTACACTCTCTACATCAGTGCTACACTCTCTACATCAATGCTACACTCTCTACATCAGTGCTACACTCTCTACATCAGTGCTACACTCAATACAGCAGTGCTACACTCTCTACATAAGTGCTACACTCTCTACAGCAGTGCTACACTCAATACAGCAGTGCTACACTCTCTACATCAGTGCTACACTCTCTACATCAGTGCTACACTCTCTACATCAGTGCTACACTCACTACATAAGTGCTACACTCTACAGCAATGCTACACTCACTGCATAAGTGCTACTCTCTACAGCAGTGCTACACTCAATACAGCAGTGCTACATTCTCTATAACAGTGCTACACTCACTACATCAGTGCTACACTCTCTACATCAGTACTTTTTACATCAGTGCTAAACTCTCTACATCAGTGCTACACTCTCTACATCAGTGCTACACTCGCTACATAAGTGCTACACTCTCTACAGAAGTGCTACACTCAATACAGCAGTGCTACATTCTCTACATCAGTGCTACACTCTCTACATCAGTGCTACACTCTCTACATAAGTGCTACACTCACTACAGCAGTGCTACACTCTCTACATCAGTGCTACACTCACTACAGCAGTGCTACACTCTCTACATCAGTGCTACATTCTCTACAGCAGTGCTAAACTCTCTACATCAGTGCTACACTCTCTACATCAGTGCTACACTCTCTACATCAGTGCTACACTCACTACATACGTGCTACACTCTACAGCAGTGCTACACTAAATACAGCAGTGCTACACTCAATACAGCAGTGCTACACTCACTACATCAGTGCTACACTCTCTACATCAGTACTTTTTACATCAGTGCTAAACTCTCTACATCAGTGCTACATTCTCTACATCAGTGCTACACTCGCTACATAAGTGCTACACTCTACAGAAGTGCTACACTCAATACAACAGTGCTACACTCACTACAACAGTGCTACACTCAATACAGCAGTGCTACACTCAATAAAGCAGTGCTACATTCTCTACATCAGTGCTACACTCTCTACATCAGTGCTACACTCTCTACATTAGTGCTACACTCTCTACAGCAGTGCTACACTCTCTACATCAGTGCTACACTCACTACAGCAGTGCTACACTCAATACAGCAGTGCTACACTCAATACAGCAGTGCTACATTCTCTACATCAGTGCTACATTCTCTACATCAGTGCTACACTCTCTACATCAGTGCTAAACTCTACATACGTGCTACACTCAATACAGCAGTGCTACACTCTCTACATCAGTGCTACACTCTCTACATCAGTGCTACACCCTCTACATCAGTGCTACACTCACTACAGCAGTGCTACACTCAATACAGCAGTGCTACACTCAATACAGCAGTGCTACACTCACTACATAAGTGCTAAACTCTCTACAGCAGTGCTACACTCAATACAGCAGTGCTACACTCTCTACATCAGTGCTACACTCTCTACATCAGTGCTACACTCTCTACATCAGTGCTACACTCACTACTTACGTGCTACACTCAATACAGCAGTG
Source organism: Megaleporinus macrocephalus (assembly GCA_021613375.1). NCBI lineage: Eukaryota > Metazoa > Chordata > Actinopteri > Characiformes > Anostomidae > Megaleporinus > Megaleporinus macrocephalus. Next base: position 18,183,681 of record CM038710.1, read on the forward strand.
CTACACTCTCTACATCAGTGCTACACTCTCTACATCAGTGCTACACTCTACATCAGTGCTACACTCTCTACATCAGTGCTACACTTACTACATAAGTGCTACACTCTATATCAGTGCTACACTCAATACAGCAGTGCTACACTCAATACAGCAGTGCTACACTCAATACAGCAGTGCTACACTCACTACATAAGTGCTACACTCTCTACATCAGTGCTACACTTACTACATAAGTGCTACACTCACTACAGCAGTGCTACACTCAATACAGCAGTGCTACACTCAATACAGCAGTGCTACACTCACTACATAAGTGCTAAACTCTCTACAGCAGTGCTACACTCAATACAGCAGTGCTACACTCTCTACATCAGTGCTACACTCTCTACATCAGTGCTACACTCTCTACATCAGTGCTACACTCACTACTTACGTGCTACACTCAATACAGCAGTGCTACACTCTCTACATCAGTGCTACACTCTCTACATCAGTACTTTTTACATCAGTGCTAAACTCTCTACATCAGTGCTACACTCTCTACATCAGTGCTACACTCGCTACATAAGTGCTACACTCTCTACAGAAGTGCTACACTCAATACAGCAGTGCTACATTCTCTACATCAGTGCTACACTCTCTACATCAGTGCTACACTCTCTACATAAGTGCTACACTCACTACAGCAGTGCTACACTCTCTACATCAGTGCTACACTCACTACAGCAGTGCTACACTCTCTACATCAGTGCTACATTCTCTACAGCAGTGCTAAACTCTCTACATCAGTGCTACACTCTCTACATCAGTGCTACACTCTCTACATCAGTGCTACACTCACTACATACGTGCTACACTCTACAGCAGTGCTACACTAAATACAGCAGTGCTACACTCAATACAGCAGTGCTACACTCACTACATCAGTGCTACACTCTCTACATCAGTACTTTTTACATCAGTGCTAAACTCTCTACATCAGTGCTACATTCTCTACATCAGTGCTACACTCGCTACATAAGTGCTACACTCTACAGAAGTGCTACACTCAATACAACAGTGCTACACTCACTACAACAGTGCTACACTCAATACAGCAGTGCTACACTCAATAAAGCAGTGCTACATTCTCTACATCAGTGCTACACTCTCTACATCAGTGCTACACTCTCTACATTAGTGCTACACTCTCTACAGCAGTGCTACACTCTCTACATCAGTGCTACACTCACTACAGCAGTGCTACACTCAATACAGCAGTGCTACACTCAATACAGCAGTGCTACATTCTCTACATCAGTGCTACATTCTCTACATCAGTGCTACACTCTCTACATCAGTGCTAAACTCTACATACGTGCTACACTCAATACAGCAGTGCTACACTCTCTACATCAGTGCTACACTCTCTACATCAGTGCTACACCCTCTACATCAGTGCTACACTCACTACAGCAGTGCTACACTCAATACAGCAGTGCTACACTCAATACAGCAGTGCTACACTCACTACATAAGTGCTAAACTCTCTACAGCAGTGCTACACTCAATACAGCAGTGCTACACTCTCTACATCAGTGCTACACTCTCTACATCAGTGCTACACTCTCTACATCAGTGCTACACTCACTACTTACGTGCTACACTCAATACAGCAGTGCTACACTCTCTACATCAGTGCTACACTCTCTACATCAGTGCTACACTCTACATCAGTGCTACACTCTCTACATCAGTGCTACACTTACTACATAAGTGCTACACTCTATATCAGTGCTACACTCAATACAGCAGTGCTACACTCAATACAGCAGTGCTACACTCAATACAGCAGTGCTACACTCACTACATAAGTGCTACACTCTCTACATCAGTGCTACACTTACTACATAAGTGCTATACTCTCTACAGCAGTGCTACACTCTCTACATCAGTGCTACACTCTCTACATCAGTGCTACACTCACTACATAAGTGCTACACTCAGTACAGCAGTGCTACACTCAATACAGCAGTGCTTCACTCTCTATATCACTGCTATACTTTCCACATAAGTGTTACACTCTCTACTTCACTGCTGCACTCTCTACATCAGTGCTACACTCTCTACACTCCGTTTGGACTGAGCAGCTGTGAAAGCGGTAGGCCACTGCATCAAAGCTGAAACCGACTGTACTCATACCCATGTTTCTGATCAACTGTAATCTAATAGAAGGTAAGAAAGAGCCTGACTGGAAGAGAGCAAACTCGATTTGCGTTAAATGACCGAGCCGAGAGAAGTGGACAGAGTGAGGCGGAGTAAGATCAGTGGATATTAATTCGCCGGCCCAGAGCCGGATTGAATGTGTCTTTAATATAATTCCACATTTACAGGACATCTGATCGAGTGCCCAGTGTCCACCAAACGTGTAACACAAACGAGCTGGACAGTAATTCAATAACCCTCACCACATACACAGAGTCCACCAGGACTGATATCTTCTACTGCCAGACCAACAAATCATAATCAATTTCACACCAAAAGAGAAGGGTGTGTGTGTGTGTGTGTGGGGGGGGGGGTTATTACTAAAAGACAGAGGAGAGAGAAATAGAGAGATTGAGAAAGAAACAGAGGGAGATTGAGACTGAAAGCAAGAGAGACAAATCAAGATAGATAAAGTAAAGAAAAAAAAGTGAAAGAAAAGAGAAAGTGACAGGAAGAGAGACTGAGACAAAATGAGACATAGAGGAAAAAAGAATGAGGGATAGAGGGGGCAGAAAGAAAAAAAACAGAGAAAAAGGAGACAAAAGTGAAAGAAGACAAAGACGTAAATAGAGAGAGAAAGTGAAACAAAGAAAGGAAGCGAAAGAGAGAAAAGAATGAGAAAGTAAAGGAAACAGAAAGAGAAATAAGGTAGAGATAGAAAAGAAAGGAAAGGGAAAAAGAGAAATGAAGATGAGAGAAGGGAAGAGACAGAGGGAAATGTAGCTGAGAGAGAAGATATATAAAAATGAGAACACAGAACAAGAGAGGGAAAGAATGAGAGACAAAAAAGAGAAACATTAACATGAGAGAGAGTGAACGAGGAAGAAAAAACAAATTAAAGAAAAAGACAATTGAAAGAGGGAGAAAGAGAAGAGAGTCAAAGAGAAGAGAGACAGAAAGAAAGAGACTGAGGGAAAAAGAGGGAGAGGGGAGAGAAATCAATAAATACAGAAAAAGTAAGAGAAATAGACCAATAGACAGAAGGAGAGGAAGAGGAAAGAGAGAGAAATAGAGATGGGGAGAAACAAAGAGAAAGAAAAGAGAATGTGAAAGAGCGAGGAAGCAAAGAAGACAGTAAAGGAGAGAGAGAAAGGAGGTAGAGAAAAGAACGGAAGAGAGGAGAGAGGGAGACAGAGAGGAAGACGAGAGAAAAGGAAATAGAAATCAAGAAAAAGGAAGAAACACATAGAAATAGAGACAAAGAAAGGAAGAGTGAGAGATAGAAATATATACTGAGAAAAATGGGAGACAAAGAGAAAGGAGGAGAAAGAGAGTGAATGGTAGAGTGAGGTAGAGAGAGAAGGAAAAAAAATGAGCAAAAAAAAAATAGTCAAGGACAAACTGTAGACATCGCTATCATCAAATCACCCCCTCAGGCTCTCGCCTTGAGGAAATTGCACACTGTTCGCCTTTGAGATTCATCCACTGTAGCGACAGACCCCCACCACGAGCTGCTGTTTGTTTAATAACCTCGCAACCCTTCCAGCAGCTAGCAGTTAGACGGACACTGGGTCATCGCGCTCATTGCCGGAGACAAAGATATAGACAAAATAAAGGAGAGGAGTGAATTACTGCTGTAATGGAGGACATGAAGTCTTGGGTATCTTCTGTCCTATGGGAACGAAATTCGAGGATCTAAAGGTCATGGAATAATCTTTGTCTAGACACTTAATGGACGGACAGGTTGAGAGGAGCATGTGTTGGAATCCTGTAGGCTTTTATTGAACTGTTAAAGGGTCGGGCCAATTTGGACCCTTATCTGGATGGAGAGCCAAAAACAGAAGAGAAAACAGATTTCCCTGCTGAAAGAGGAGTGCGGCTTATTTGTGAATGAATGTTGACTAAAACAACAAGGGCTGCAAATAAATCACACAATAAGTTTCCATGATGAAAGAAATCGCAAAGGCCTGAAATAAAAGAACAGCCGAGGTTCAAAAAGTCTGTACACTCTGTTCACCATTCATCAGACGCAGCTTCAGCTCCAAATCTTTCACACTTAGAAATGGTGTGACTGGGTGATGCAGACAGTGAAGGGAAGGCCTAGTGTTTTACTGATTGTCAGTGGGGTAGGACACTCAAGTCCATACAAGGAAAGGACAGGTTTTTGGCTGAAGTCACGGGGGACACGGGTGTTCAGAATAGGGGAAGTGAAGTTTTGTTGGCTATTTTCACCACCTGAGATCTCTCTGTATGAGACCTTGTGTTCACGTCACCTCCAGTTTGACTGCAATTGTGGCAAGGCCAGGTGGCAATGGGATTTTGCCTCATAAGCTCAGCTCCAAACTGCTGACAATCTGAACATTCTCTAGCTTCAGTAACCAGGAATATGTGCCTTCCTGACATTTTCTTTATGAGGCTGGTAAAAACACAACTGAAGGCCAACTTCTGTATACAGAGAGGTGATGCCATTGATTTTCTTCTCAGCCTGACATCAAGTCATACCGAGGCTAGATTCCCAAAAACACAAACACTGAAACTTTGGTAAATGCAGTTTGGTAAAAGTACTTTGGTAAAGTTTGGTAAATGCAGTTTGGTAGAAGTACTTTGGTAAAGTTTGGTAAATGCAGTTTGGTAAAAGTACCTCGGTAAAGTTTGGTAAATGCAGTTTGGTAAAAGTACCTCTGTAAAGTTTGGTAAGTGCAGTTTGGTAAAAGTACTTTGGTAAAGTTTGGTAAATGCAGTTTGGTAAAAGTACCTCTGTAAAGTTTGGTAAGTGCAGTTTGGTAAAAGTACTTTGGTAAAGTTTGGTAAAAGTATTATTAGCAAAAGCTATGCCCACAGTAAGACAGTGTCAAATGCTGATGTGTTGCATGAGTTCACAAAGCAGTCCTGTTTTTAGCCTGATCCAAATGCATGTTATAGTTTTTTAAAGGAGGGAGCACCTTTTAACCTGAAGAATTAGAATTGAGCTGCTAAATCAGGGAAATTCAGAAAACACATATGAGTTGACAAAATAGCTGGAACTAAAGTATGTGTAAATTTACTTTGCTAATTTGCTTTTCACAATGGTTATTTGATAGACTAATAAGGTAAAACGTTTTTTTTTTTTGGTTTTTTTTATGCTGTTATTATTTGATAATTATTATATTATACTAGTAAAATACACTCCTTCGCGGAACACATACATAAATTACTGGTCGGCTGTGCGCCGCTAATTATGACGGGCCGGTCTAAGCCAAAAATGCCAGGGCCGATTTTCTGTCCCAGTCCAGCCCTGGGAATGTGGGTGACACAGGGGTGTCAAAAGAGAGTGAGAATGGCAGCAAAAAAGAAGAAGGTGGACATAAAGAATTAAAGTCTAGTTCAATTATGAAATGTGTCCATCATATAACATTAATGGCACTGCTCAGCTTTGGCGCACAACATATAGCAGGCTAACATTGTCTGTAGTTATGAATAACAAGCAGTTGCACTATGAAGTAATGTTGAACGAGCCTATGTCCTGTAGTTTAATTGGGACTTTAAGAATGATTTTTTCAGGGAATTTTTCTGGGATTGTTACTTTGGTTTTGTGGACAACAACACCAGGTTATGCAGTACTCCATGTATTAACCTTGATGTATGAGATCTGTTTCATTTGCACTACAGCTAAAGTAAACTGTCACAGCTGTAAAGAACTGTAAACAGCGGAACTCTTAACTACTTTTTTTGTCAGCTATTAGTTTAACATTAATTTAACATTACATTATTTAGGTGTTAACTGATTAATTGTTTAAAAGCATATAGAATCTCATATGTAGTGTATCAGTCCTTTATCGTGCTATCACAGAGCAAAGAGAAATGGGATGGGGGTAGATTCATAGCTCCGCACTAAGGTCAGGAGCATGTCTGGATGGCAGATGGTGTGTTATGCTGGCGTGAGTGGATCAGACACAGCAGTGCTGCTGGGGTTTTTAAAGTCCACTCTATGAGGCACTCCTACCTTGTTTGTTTATTATGTAGGTGTAAAGTCAGAAATAATAGCTCATCTGTTGCTGTTTGCAGTGGTCATCCTCTAGTCCTTCATTAGTGGTCACAGGCTACTGCCCACAGGACACTGTTGGCTAGATGTTGTGGGATGGTGGACTTTTCTCAGCCCAGCAGTGACACTGACAGTGACACTCCAGCAGCACTGCTATGTGTGATCTACTCATACCAGCACAACACGCATTAAAATACCACCATCATGTCAATGGTTCAACTTTCTAATAGTACCTGGTCTGCGGTGGTCATGTGGGGGTCCTGATGTTTAAAAACATGGTAAAAGGGCATAAACAATATATGCAGAGAATCTGATGGACTACGGTCTGTAATTGTACACCTACAAAGTGCTCCTATATAGTATGTGGAGCTGATAAAGTGGACAATGTGTGTAGATATAAGGAGGTTTTAATGTCATGGCTGATCAGTGTATGTCTGAGAGCCTTGACACATGGTACAGAAAATTCAGAGAGTAGCATGAATATCAGTGGATATTTGAGAGGTGTCATTTGTCAACATTACCATCGTGAGATAATTGCTCACTGATTCTTTTATAATTGATCCAAAATTGAAAGTGAAAGTTAGTAAATCTAGTAATGAGAGTGATAGCACATTGCTTGCAAAGCAAAGAGGTCTGAATCAGGTTAACAAACTGCTGTAGCTGAGTTAGAAGTGCAGTACTGTTTATTAGAACCGTTAAAGTGATATCTATAGTAAATTAAGTGTTTGAAAATGCCAACCGCTCTACACTGTGTGAACATTTGAGAAATGGGTGTAAATAAATGATCAAGGAATATTGGGAGGTGGCCTGGTAGTGTAGTTAGCACTGTCCCTTCACAGCAAGACGATCCGGGTTCGATTCTCCCCATGCTTGAATGGGCTTCCCCCAGGTACTCCGGTTTCCTCCCACAGTCCAAAGATATGCATGTTAGGTTGATCGGTCACTCTAAATTAACCATATTTGTGAGCGAGTGTGTGTTGGCCATGCGATGGACTGGCGACATGCCCACAGTGTACCCCACCTTCGCTTGATGATGCTGGGATTGGCTCCAGCCCCCCGTGACCCTGACTAGTAGTATAAAGCGGAAGATGAATGGATGGATGAAATACTGGTAATAAAATTAAAAAACATTAGTAAGCACACCAAACGTGAAATGTGTACATTCAGGAAAAGCATAACAATAGCTGAAGCTATAGCGGATGACGTTGAAGTGAATGACACTGTTAAGAGAACATCGGACTGAATTTATGGACAGAACAGAGTAAACATTATTAAAGATGACCTGAAGTAAGCTCATTGTATATTGCCTTCTATTTACAGTTAGCTGAGATTCAGAAGGTGGCAATAAATTTAGAGTATGTACAATAGGAGGTAAAAGCTATTGCTGATATTTGATACAAGATATAATAAATACTGTCATCAGCATCTTGACACACAAATGTAAAAAGAAAAAAAAAAGAAAATCTACTCAGACATTTCATGACGCACATGAGTAATAGCTGTGTAGGGTGCTTTTTCTAGTGATTGCAGAATGGGTTTGATTAGTCTGGCGTAAGCGAAGCACTACTTAAGAACATTTAACTGTGAAATTTACACCACAGAGGACTGAGAGGACTGTAGATGCTCTGCTAACACAGCCTGACTATCATTACAATGTATTTTAATATATATAGATAAAAAAGCAAAGCAGTTTGTTTTGAGTGTATTTGTGAAAGGCCTACCAGGCCGGCTGTAGTCATTTCAGGGAGCCTACTATCTTACCAGCATATGCACCATAAAATTAGAGGTAACAATTTATTCTGAATGGTCCCGATTAACACATCAGCAGCATATCAGTGAAGTAGAAGCATCTGAATACACTAAAGTAAATATCTTAAATATGTACTGATGATGCTTACATTAAGTAAATGTGTTATGTTAAATTAAGTATACTTATCTTAATCTTACCTTAAATTTAACCCTATCCCTAGCCCTAATCTCGTTACCTAATTCTAACCCACAACTTAACCTTAATGCAAAACCTTATACTAAGTCTGTCTGACAAAAAAAACTGCTTGCATGCTCAAAGATTTGTGGTTATCTTATGACATATTCTGACACACAAGTCTCAAGTGAGCTGTGTGTACACAGGCAAGATTTTAAGACATCTACTGCATATCTTCAGGAAGGTTATCACCGTTCTTGGATAAAGTATTTTTAATACGGTGCAGTATCTTATTTTGGATAAATTATAGAGTATCATATAAGGCATCTTTAATACTGAAAAGGCAATTCATAGACTACAAGCTTAAAATTTTAATTGAAATTGGGATGGAAGTAATGTATCTGAGGTGCCTACCAACCCACAAACTGTAAAATAAGACAATCAGGTCAGTTTTCTGAGGGTGGCCTAGATCAGAAAACATAGTATTTAACAAGCTGTTCAGATTATGTAAATTGGGGGACTCAATAACCCTTACCATCCTCTGCCCTCTGTCCACTCTTTATTGTTGCTCAGTAAGTCCTCCTTTCTCTCACTGTCTGTTTCCTAGTCAATGTCATGGACTCAGAACTAGATGCAGCTCATTGTAGAAACTGTTCTCTTCACTGTTGTAACACTGAGATAAAGCATAGCGCACACAGAATTCATACACATCTTTATGACATCATCACCTCTGGACCATGGACCACCAGTGGGCCGTGAACGACCTTCTAGTGGTCTGCAGGCCTGTACTTGGTGGAGTTCTCTGTTATCTCTGTAACACTACATTACATCAGTGTTAGACGAGAAAAATTACACACATTATTGATCCACATGTGCTTAAAATGTATTCAAATGTCAAATCAATCAAATTTAAAGTTAAACTGTCACACACATAATCATACACAGTACAACTAGCAGTGAAATACTTCGACAACTGCAGCTCTTATGAAATAATAAATAATATAAATATTGAATATCTGATACATAATAATATATAAGATAAGAGAAAAATGACAAACATAAAAGAAGATAAAAATATATACTTAGATTCTAATATATAAAATAATATAATATATACAATTATCGTAACTCTAACCTTAACCTCATCTTAGAACTTAATCCTAATACTTCCCCTCAACCCAACCCAAAAACTAATCCTAACCCTAACCCTGGCCCTAATCCTAACGCTAACTTTATCCTCTACCCAAAACCTAATCCTAAACCTCAGACTGCCCCTAAGCCTGCCCCTAAATTTATCTTCAATCCAAACCTTAATTCTAAATCTCACACTGATCCTAATTCTAACCCTAACACTAAATCTGTGTCTAATCCTGACCCTAACCTTATCCTCAACTCAAAACCTAATCCTAACCCTCGGCCTGGCCCTAATCCTTTACCAAATATAATAATTATTACTATTATTGTAGGCATTTCACACATTTCCTTAACTACATTGGTTTCTAGAATATTGTGTAAACCAAAGCTTTCCATTACTGTTGTTCTGGTTGTTACCTTAGTGTCCAAATGTCTGGTAATGTCATAGTCATGTTACATCCCTGTTACATTGATGTGTAACATGTCCAGTTTTGTATTCATTGTATGTTTTTTGTATTTATTGCACTTTTTGTCTACACTCTGTATATTTAATTGTTTTGTACCTGTGTTGCTGTGTGTGTGTGTGTGTGGGCGGGTGGGTGTTAGTTGGGGTGTTCTAGTTAGTTAAGAATACCAAGGACAGAAGCTTGTGGGCTAAACAATGATCTTTCCCTGAATTTGTATTTGAACATCTATTTTTTCTGTAACAAACAGCATAACTTCATAATGAGTTTCTTTTCAGGAACGCACCAGAATTTTAAATTTGAGACATTCATGGGGCCCTGGACCAACCCGGAGCCCCTGTACGCCTTGGTAATAAGCCAGAAGTTTTTGTGTGGCCCCACTGGTAGCTGTGGAGCACTAAGCAGCTGCTTTTACTGTTTATTAAGTAGAGCCTGCATTGCACTGGATTTCACTGAGCTGAAGTAGCAGTCTTGCTTACCGTCCATGTCCTCATTCCGCTCCTGAGCTGTACAATTTGATTGTCATGGCAACATCATGAAAGGAAGCAAGATACAGTAACAACAATGGTCATATTTTTCCACACTGGTGCACAAACCTCAGTGTGCATGCTATTTAATGCAGCGCTATAATTATTGTGACGTTGAATTTCCAACTGTGAAATGTGATTTGATTTCTCCTTTGTGATGTTGTATGACTGTCTCTGACTGGGTTTAGCCCAGGGCAGCGTAAGGTCAATCTGTGGTAGATATGACTGCCACTAATATTAGAACTGATGCATTTAAGGGTTAAAATGGCATCTTTACTGTAGAATCTGTCTTTTCTCTTCATCCATCATGGTACACAAGAATTTAGCAGGTCACATAGTCACTGTTCATGTTCATGCGTGGAATCCGCTTTGGAGCGATTGCTGCAGATTACAAATTAAACTGCTCGCATGCTCACTGATTTGTGGTTAACTTATGACACATTCTGACACGCAGGATAAGTCTCAAGTGAGCTGTGCACACAGGCAGAATTTTAAAGCATCCACTTCACATCGGCAGGAAGGTTATCACAGTTTTCAGATAAAGTATGTTTAATACAGTGCAGTATCCTATTTTGGCCAAATGTTAAGGTGTCATAAAAGTCATCTAAAGGCAATTCATACACTACAAGCTTAAAATATTCATTAAAATTGGGATAGAAGCAATGTATCTGAGGTGCCTACCAACACACAAACTGTAAAATAAGACAAGCAAGTCAATTTTCTGTGGCGTTCAGTCGTTCAGATTATGTAAATTGGGGGACTCATTACAATAACCCTTCCCATCCCCTGACCTCTGGCTGAATATGTTGCAGCAGTCATGCTGGCACCTCAGCTACCTGTTGAGCTTCTTGTTCCATTTTTTCCCATTCTACCTTAAACGGTTATTATAGTATAAACTGCTGCACCATTTAAGGTGGAACGAGAAATTTTAAACAAGGAGCTGAGTAAGAAGCTGACTTCAGACTCTGTCTGCTGCTTTTCCAGCCTGGGTTAGTGCAACTCAGAGTGGGGTCAGTAGCGACTGTCCCAAGGTAATGTGCTAAAAAGTTCTAAAAGGTTACTCTGCAAGTCTGTTAGCTGCATGTCTTTAAGATGAACCTCATGGTGAAAGTAGCATGAAGCCATTCTCGCCTCACCACGCCACATGCATGGAAGAGGTGGGGTGGACTGAGTGGTGAGTTTATCATATAAAGCAATAGACACTTAAACTGGTTTTGAACAGGGCTGTTTGGACGGGGAAGCAAGGTGCTGTGCGGCTTCATCCTTGTAGTATTTTGACCAAAGAATGTCATAGACATTTCATTAAGACCCCGAAGAACTGTGCTAACTTCTGAAAAAGGGTATAAGCAGCTAACAAGTGACACAGCAAGGCAGCTGTCGAAAACACTTCACTGGTCGATCTTAAACCTCAGACGTCTATACTGTATATACTAACAAGTCCATAAAATATATATGTTAAATGCATTCAGGATTTCTCCATTATGCCACAATTGGTCACATGGTGGGACCATATAGGCAGCTTACCTTGTGTAACAAAATAGCTAGCCTAGCACAGTCTTGTCTAATAAAAGTCTTTGGGATGTTATGATCTGGTCTAGGTCCGACCCAACATAATTAAAAGGTGTCCGTGCCCTCCTGGTTCTTACAATAGAACGTCATTCACATGCTATGATAACAGACGTGTTTATTACTTATATTCAAATAACAAGATAAAGTGGAAACAAGGAAAAAGAGAGGGGGAGAAAAGGGAACAAAAATAAAATAATAAACAAACCCAACTAACTTAGGTTTAAAGGGAAAACTAAACTGACCTAACAACAAAAAGAAAACCAAATAACCAAATGTCTAACCTAACTTCCTAAATAAGCAAACCAGGAGAAAACATAATTAAATAAAAATGAATCTCCCCAAAATATAAAAACTTAACTTAAAGTATAGGCTATTAAACTGAAACTCAGCCGGACAAAGATAGCACTTCGTATGATAATCTCAAGCAACACAACCTTAACCACCACACTATTTCACACTATATCATCACAAACAAATAGCTAAGAGAGTCCTTTCAACACACGCTTCATCAGGGAACCGGGAACACACAGAAGCACGTCAGAAGCAAAAGCCCGCCCTCTTCTCTCTGGCATGGGTCCCTTTTATAAGCGGTGTCCCCTAGTGGTGGCTCAGCACACCTGCAACCAGAGAACACATTACACAGACGAAATTACAAACCTACCCCCTAGGTTCGTAAAAGGGAACAACTAGCTTGCACTCATACACAGGTGTAGGTTGGTCTTTTCAACAGAGCTTCACCAGGACAGACTGTTATTTCTCATTTTCTTAAATGAAACAAGCTTTTCATTGAAGATAGCAGACGGAAGCTATGCTAGCATGAACCATGCTGTTGAACTAATTCCTCAGATAAGTAGCCAATCAAGCGAACATGTGGACCTCCTACCTACAGAGCTCACTTGGTCATCTGTGTTATTAGTCATATTGACAGTTTAGCTGTGAATCTGAAATGACCGGCCCACATACAAGTGCACTATCTGTGTGATAAATATGAGTATGGCTTTATTATGTGTACTAGTCAGGTTTTCTCAAAGTCTTACAACAGTGATGCTGACAAATTACTCTTACTGTAGTCAATGCAGTGCTAGAAGGACACACACCTTAGTATAAATGTATAAATCCTGGCACTTACTTGTAAAATCCAACCTGTATTATGAACATATAGAAAGTTCTCTCTTTGTTACAGGCTTCTTTGACAAGTGTGGTAATTAAAATAGCATGGAACTAGCATCTGTGGCTATTTATGGTGTTGATCCATGATTTTAGACAACAAAGTATTAGCAGCAGTATTACAGAATACATAAATACCTAATTAGGTAAACTTGTAAAATAATGTAATGACCTAACACAAACAATAGAGGCTAAAATGGCAACAAATTAGCACTTTGGGATTGTAAGTGTTCATATTAATTCTCTGTATTCACTATATATTTTTTTGCTGTCATGTCAGAATCCGGTTCCACATGGGCATCACAAAATTAATCACAGCCTCACCAACATTTTTAGCTGTGTTTCTTCCTGAATCCTAGCTTTGTGGCCTGCTCCGGAAAGAGGCTCCAGTCGCCTTTTGTCAACCACAGGAGGAGATGGAGAAAGTGTCATCCTAGATATTGCCTGCTATCAACAAGTACTGCTGGGAACTCAGCTGCAAAGAAAGATTTTCACACATGCGCAAAAGCGTGGGTGCACACACACACAGGCACACACGCTCGGTCACAAAGAGAGTCTCAAGGCTGCTGCCGCAAGGAACAATAAATACGTCAGAAAACAAAGAGCATAGCGTGAGTAGTGGTCTGAAAAGAGAACACTTCCTCTGCTTTTTTTTCCTGTTCTCTGACACATTCTCCCTAAACGTAAATAATGGCCGCGTGTCTACAGTAGGCCGGTGTCATTTCAAAGAAAATGGGATGAATTGAACTCGTAGGATAGAGGAAATATGAAAGTGGCTCAGTTTTGACTGTTTGGTTGTTTCATTGAATCAGAAAGCTCCTGTTCGTCACTTTTCCCTCAGCACACACTATCGTTGGATTCTGAGCACATGCTCCAATCTGATCCGCCTAAGTGTGAGAAATAATACACCCCCAAGTGAATCTGACCACTAGCACAGGCCACCAAAATGTCTTTTTTTTACATCTGGCATAAGTAGAATCATATGTTCCCAGCACCGCTATACAACAATGATGATTAATAGTAAAAATTACGATGTCATTTGCTTATTTATCCGCTATTGCTGTGCCAACAATGCTGGTGCGTTTGTACTGTGCAAAATAATCAGAGACCATCCTTCATTTATTTAATTTCCAATTAAAATGGCCATTAGGCAGAAGCTATTCATGTTCAGAAAAAAGCTGGAAACATATGCTTAACTGAAAATTACAAAGCCTCAACAGCTGTCCACTCTTTGCCTTTATTATCGCTTCCATTCTTTTCAGAAGCCTTGCTTTCAGTTTTTTTAAAGAAACCCTCTGGGATTTTTTTTTTCGCACCTCCAGTATAATTCTAGGAGTGGGCTGCTTTTCACAATCCAAGTAATCCCAAACATATTCAGTGAGGTTGAGGTCTGGACTCTGGGGTGGTCAGTGCGACGTGTTGAGTTGTCTTTCCACAGTGGCTGCTGTGGATATTTTCAGATCTGAAGCAAGAGTGGAGCTTGATTTGCTCTTGTCCCTCAAAGATGAAAGCTTTAAGTGCTGTTTATTTAATGGTGGCAGTTCTAGTGGTCTACAGGGATTGGTTGAAAGGCCCACTTTTTCTATATTGTTTAGGCCTAATGATTCCAGTTTTGGAAATATAGAATATAAGTACCTTAATGGCTGGTACAGAAAATAATAAAATGAAGGATGCCGCAGTTGTGTACATCTATTTGTCTTAAGTGTAGGCAGCGGAGGTAACATTTATTATTGGTTAATATTTTTTCCCATCCGTTGGTGCACAGTAAGGTAATCAAAAATCAGAAGATGTTTTAGAGGAAAGATTGCTGCATTTTGATGGAATGTTACAACTATTCATGCATTCATAATGGGTGCAGAGGCTATCACAGTGCTCATTATATGGAAGGCAGAAAAGACCTTGGACAGGTCTCCAGTCCATCACAGGGTAGATATACCCATTCATACCTGGAAAAAAATTAATTCAAACTCCCTGGTCACCCGACTCCAAGGATCAAACCCAGGCTCATTATAGGATATGTTCTTCTCAGTACCTATGTAAATGCTGCATGTCTGGCATCACTGAAGTTATTGGCTCCAGTCGTTGGTCAGCTTAATTCAAAGCTACAGTTAGTAAATCATAGCAGCAGCGAGTCCATCTCAGTTCCTAAAGAGCTTTCTAAAAGTTTTTAAAGATCCAGAGCATTGACAGTATAGCAGTTCTTAAGAGAAAACACACAGGCACCAGCCTGGATGATGGACCACCATTGAAATAACTTATGAGTTAACCTCCCCTCCCACCAGGCTGCTGTGTGACTGCCCTGCCTGTGCTGCTGGTTATTATGCCACTGCATACTTTCTTCTGTTGTACATAAACAGACTGATCCTGCATATCTGATCTATGTCAGTGTGGTATTTTTGTTTAACTTGAGCCCTCAGAAAGCATTACTGTTATCCTCAGTGTTAAAACTGCTCTGTCTATCTGGATCTTTCAGAACGTTTATCAGGAGCCCCGCGAAGTAAGCCAAGACCGTCCAGGTGGAATGACGGATGATAGGGATTGATAAAGGAATGTCACACTTGCTTTCTTTCCAAGAACACAATCTTTACAGGCATTCCAAAATAGGGCTTTAGAAAACAAGATGTCTTTGGCACGCATGAGTGCATCAATACTGCAACTTTGTATGGCTCTATCTGAAACTCAGGGCAGCTGCCTCAATGCCTTGCTGACTGTGCTGTCTCATAGGGATTTTCCTTATGTTCCCAGGATTCTATGTTCCCTAGGATTTTATTGTCACGCTGAAATTTCTAGGAAACAGCTAAAAAAATCCTATTTTCTCCCAGCCCTGTGTTCCCTCTGTGTAAGTTTAGAAGTAGTCCTGTGTACCCAGGGTCCTGTGTTCTCACACTGAAATAGTACTGCATCAGACTTTAGCAGAGATCAGTAACACTGATATTAATAACTGATCACATTGATTTATCAGTCTACTCAGACTTTAACAGAGCTCAATAACACTGAGATTAATAACTGATCACATTGATTTATCAGTCTACTCAGACTTTAACAGAGCTCATTAACACTGAGATTAATAACTGATCACATTGATTTATCAGTCTACTCAGACTTAACAGAGCTCATTACACTGAGATTAATAATTGAATCACATTGATTTATCAGTCTACCTCAGACTTTAACAGAGCTCATTAACACTGAGATTAATAAACTGATCACATTGATTTATCAGTCTACTCAGACTTTAACAGAGTCATTAACACTGAGATTAATAACTGATCACATTGATTTATCCGTCACTCAGACTTTAACAGAGCTCATTAACACTGAGATTAATAACTGATCACATTGATTTATCAGTCTACTCAGACTTTAACAGAGCTCATTAACACTGAGATTAATAACTGATCACATTGATTTATCAGTCTACTCAGACTTTAGCAGAGCTCAATAACACTGAGATTAATAACTGATCACATTGATTTGTACGTCTTCAGGGCTTTAACAGAAACTTTGTAAAGAAGATTGTTCCGAATCTAACTAACAAGTATGTGTGCCACATACCGTGCACTGATTCTAATTGAAGTTTACAGTAAGGTTAACTGTTTGTTTGTTTTAAGGATTGTTGTTTTGTTTTGGGAAATAATGAAAAAGGTATCTGTGTTCTGAATACTGCCTTAACAAAACATATCATGGACTGAATACAGATACAGATTTCTGTAGTTTGAGCACGTACTCCCAATACTTGTATTCCATTACTTCCTAACCTTGGGTGTACTCATCCATTACTTGTTAGCTACATTAGTGTTGTAGTTCCAGTGCAAAACTTAAGAAGCAAACTTGATTTTCTGCCAAACTATTGCTTTAAACTACCTCTATAAACAGAAAGAAATTTAATAAACACACAAACTTAGAGGGTAGAATATAAGGGGTAGTAGAGAGAGAATGATTAATTGAGCTTTCAGAAAAGCTTGTTACATTTTTCTCTTTAATCTTTTCACCATCTTTTATATTGGATGATGCAGATTTCTTGCCTTGCTTCTGAGAAATGCTTCACAGGTAACTGCAGTCTAATGAGTTCCACCAGTCATATGGCTCATGACAGAGCACTGTGAGTGTAAAAGTCTCTAATATATTCTGCAACAGACCACATTTTGTTCTAATGAACCTTAGAGGTTAACAAAGGCGTTTTGTAATTCCATACTAATCACAATGCCATGAAAGTGTTTGTCCCCCACACAAAGTACTAAATGTAATAAAAGACAACTTGAGTAAACACAAAACACATTTTTTTAAATGATCATTTCATTTATTAATAGAAAAAAACACCAGCTGGCCCTGTATAAAAAAAGTTACACAATCAACCAGTTAACAAAACTTGATTATTAAGATCAGTTAAATTACACAAACCATGCTTATTTCACATTTGCCAAAAAACATGTTGATGACCTCCAAGCCTTTTGGAGTAATGCTCTTTGGACTAATAGTGGAAGTTGAAGGTGATACTTTTTAGAAAGAACTGAGGAGACAAGGCCTCCCCAAACCATCATACTATCTCCACCATGTTTGACAATGCGGGGATGCTTGGCTGCTTCAGTGCCTTGGAAAATTGTCATAATTGACAGAACCATGAATTCTGCTTTATACCAGAACATTTTGCAGGAGAATGCCCAGTCATCATTCCATGACCTGAAGTTCAAACATTATTAGGACACAGTCCAAAGCACAAGAGCAAGTCCACTTCAGAAAGAAACCCAAGAAACAGAATGAAAGTTTTCTGAGTTGAACCCCCTTTGAGACGCTGGATCAGGACCTTTAACAGGCAGTTTATGCTTGAAAGATCTCCAGTGTGGCCAAATTAAAACAACTCTGCAATGAAGAGTGAAGAGTGGGCCAGAATTATTCAGTAGAGACGTGAAAGACTGACAGACTGATCACCAGTTACAGGCAGAGTTTTGTTGTAATTCTTGCTGCTCTAAAAGTCACACAACCAGGTTTTAAGTTTAGGGGGCAATTACACCTGTACACATTGCTTTGTAGGAATTGCGATTCCTTGTTCCTATCACCACCTTTGTAAAGACATCATGGTAAATTTTCTCTACCATGAACCTGTTCATGTCAAACCAACAATGATTTTCTTAACATTTCAATGATTAAATCATATAAAAATGATTTTACTTGTTTCTCAATGGGAGACCAAATAACTATGAAAGCATGGCCTACTCCATAGCATTAGGCAGACTGCAGCGAGTCTGTTCTTCTGTTGCTTATATTTTAGGTTAGTGGCAGATTTGTGAGAGAAAAAAACACACATACATGCAAAAAACAGGAGATATTATTTTATTTTATTTTCCCATATGACAACACATGGTCAAGTGTTGCAAGCCAAAGCTCACTTCTGAACCCACCAGTTGGTTCTCAGCACCAGTCTTACTGTGCTTGGATAACAGCATGTGTGTTTAAGCCATGATATTTCATCTGGCTAGCTCAAACACTGTAACTGGTCCAGCGCAAGCCGTTCTGTGATCATCCATCAGATGGTCTGCACAGAACTGCTCCCACCACATACACACTGAGCTAGCTCGGACAAACTGCAAACGTACATTATTATCATTGTTAGAACCAATGATGCCCAGTGGGAATAAATACTGAAGGTCCTTAAGAATAATGTTAACAACTGTATTTTCACAAGATTAGTATAGAATTTAAGTATAGTAATTAACAATATCATTTCTACTATTATTTATATTTAGAACAAAAATTTGTTAATTACAGTTAAACTATGTTTTTAAATACTAGTCAAAAACGTTCAGTTTTTCATGTACTGTTGTTCCTTCAAATGCTAATAAGCTTTGCTAGCAAGAGGCCTACTCAGAATTAGGCAAGTTTTTACTGAAGACTTCACTGAAAAACAACATGCAATATGCAAAGTACAAACATTATATGCAAAAGTCTCAAAATTCAGAAAGCTAGTCAGAAAGTTTAAGATGGAGCTTTAATTCAATATGAGAAAGGGAATTTAGGTATGCTACAGTTACCCTGTTGCTAACATTAGCTGAAATTATCATTATCATAACAGTGGCAATCAGATAATTACAAAGAAAACAGATACTTACAACAAGAAGGCTTTTACATCAAATTCTGCTTCGTAACGACACCCTGCTGGGAAAAACAGGCCAGATGAATTCCATGCTGCTCTAAGATGGTTTATGCTAGTTTATGCTGGTCTAGTGCTTGTCTGGTGCTGGTTCAGCATACTGGCGTCTTAAAAAACAACATATGCTGTTTTTGCTCGTGACCATCATTTTAACATTCACTGCTGCTGACCAGTATACTAGCACCCAAAAAACACAACATATGCTGTTTTTTTCTAAGCAGAGATGAAAAAAAATTAATTAACTCACTTGAATTTCATGCTTTACATTGTGGTGGTACAGCTTGTGATGCATTACAATGTACAGATGACAGCCAAGGCAAGAGCTGTCAATAAAGTAAAGGGCAATGATTACTAAAAAACAATGAGCACTGAAGTGATCTAGTGAGTAGCTACTTTTTGCAGCTATACGATTCCTACGCCTCCTTAAATATGTCATAATCTTCTCATTAACATGTTTTAGTATATTGGGCCATCATTGAGTTCAGAAAGACTTACTTTCTTTGCACTACATTTTCTACCCAACCACATTCTGTGAAGACCTGCCTCTACCCTGCCTAATAAAACTGTCTCTGATCCTCATATTCTTACCTTAACTATCTCACTACTATCTAACCAACAAAGTTATAAGTAATAATCAGAGGAAGAGTAAAGAAGTTCATATATACTGGCAGGAAAGTCCTCAGTTTGTATCTTCCTTCTTGTGAGCTGAGAAGACAAAAGGACGCAGAGCCTGCTGAATGTGTAGCAGTTGTATTGGTCAATGTAGCTGACTCAGTCAGCTATGTAGGTAGTTAACTTAGGCTAGGCAGCCAGCTGTGTAGACCAAAGTTTTTTATAAGGTGAGGTGGCAGACAAATGTGACAATGCCAAAAATACATTGGGTTTTGTGACAAACAACAATACGTATTCGTCATTGTTTACATCTGCGTCATGTTTAATCTGACACTAGGCTGACGCAGAGTCGTCCACAGGTATTTTTGGTTGGTGACTGTGTTAACTCAGCCCAATGCCAGATGAAACATATCCTAGGCATGGCAATAAACGCCCAGTCATTTTGCATCTATGTATTTTCTTCACGTGATTAATATAGTGTAGACACTGACAATGTTTAACTGACTTTAAAAATTTGTTGTAGAAATATTTCTGACCCTAAATGATCTGAAAGGTATATGTAAAGTTAACTAAACTTTGTTATTTGTCAATTTGATAGCTTAAACAATGTTTGATGTTTTGTGTTGTGTTAAATGTTTTGTGTAAGATAGATTTAACCCAAATCATGGCTGTAGAAGTAGTTTGCAGGCAGCTGCAATTATACTTGAAATAACTAGGAATGCATGTAAAGCAAATAACTTAAGAAATTGCATACAATACAATGTTGTCCAATCTTCTCATCTTTTTTTATCTGTTTTTACCCCTAATCTGTTTGCATCCCCGACTATAGTAACATGTTTGACACAAACATCAGTGTCTATACTCATAATCTGCAGCCCAAGAGGAGTTAACCATGTAAAAGCAACACACTTTCGAGTGCAGTAAGACACATTCTTTCAGTTTCAATTTTATTTTATCTCATTTTCATTCCCCAGATTTTCACAGCCTGCCGCCCGTACTGGTGCTGTATGTGAATGTGTGTGAGAGAGGGTGAGAGTGTGTGATACCATCAACACACCCCTGAATTAGCAATTATCCAATGTAAATCCACAGCTGCAAAGGCAGACAGATGAATACACACACACACAGTTGGATCAAACATCTCACATTTCCAAAGTGGTACCTTCACAGGAGAAAAGAAAAAAACATTCTGAACTGTCAATGTAAGTCAAAGGGGCTAAAAAAACAATTTACTAAAAGTGTTGTGAACATGCCTACTTGCATCATGCAGTGGGACCACAATAAGCACTCAGAAGTGACTTTCCGGTTAAAAGACAAGGGAAGCCCTTTTCTGTTAATGCGTCATGAGGGGGAAGCACTTTTTGAAGACTGTGACTGCTTTGAGATTGATTTAATACATGAGGACGTCCCTGCAAGTTGGCCAAGACAAAAGAAACGCCCAATAGCTGATGCTACAGTTAGGAAGCAGAGTAACAGATTTATTAGTCTATATATCAGTAACTACTGGCCGTCAGGAATTCTTTGAAATATTCCATGAGGTATTTGTGTGATGCATGCTGGTTATGGTAATGAGAGAACACTGATAAATTAAAACTGTTACAACCAAGTCTAGGCTCAGGCCATAACAGAGAGTGGGCACTCTCCCCAGACCTGCTGCCAGACCAAACACTGGACACCATTTAAACAAAAAACAGCTTATCTTTAGTGGAGTTGTTAACTGCTGGAGGGGAAATGTAGCTTGGGGAATGAGCAAATGCCAAACTAACACACAAAACAACCATGGATCACAAAACTAGCTGAACCTGAAAACAAAAAAAACAAGTATATATATATATGGACAGTTTCTATTGGTATATTTGTAAAAAACAGCTAGTGTTTTCAAAATCTTATCAAAAAAGGAATAACAACTAAAAGCATATTTAAAGTTGTATTCTGACATGGATGAAATTTAACTATGAGTCCACATAATCTAATTACAGGGAAGAGAAGCTGTTTTGCATAACTAAAAAAGGCTTTAAGTTCCTCCACATGTTTCGAGGAGACTTCAAAGATCAAAATGGAAGCGAATGCCCCCCTCAGGGCCTGGGAAGAGGGATCATGCTCTAAGTGGAGATCAATTCTGCCTGATAAACTTCACACACAGTCTCTGGAGAGCCATTTCTCTCACAGCGAGAGCTAACACTGTTAGATTACATTAACATCTCTGGTAATGTTGCTCTGCTAGGACAACACCGACATCATTTTTTTTGTTCAACCACATACACAAGTTTACTTAAGGTTATTCTTCAGCGGGATCTTATTCTTTTAATTAGTTTGCCATGCAATAAAAAGGGAAAAGAGAATTTTTCAACTATTAGGGCATTGTAGGACAGTAACAAACAGGCTATCTTTATAGCCAATGCCCAACAGCAGAATACAAAATTAAGTGGTTCATTCAGTTCCTTCAGAAAACAAACCGTTCTGTTTCAACTAAACACGAGGCTACAAGGTTCATCCTGTACTCATTTTTATTAGACCATATTGCACCATTTTGCACTAATGGAAAGTGAGGCTGCTAGGCCAACATACACTACCAATCAAAAGTTTAGAAAAAGGTTTAAACAACACATGAATGTATGTAATGATAAAAATGATAAAAAATTTTTACAATCTTAAAAGCAGGCCATTTTGCCTTGAAGTTGAATTACCTCAAGCAGTTAGGAGCCACTTGGAATGCTTTTTTTAACAGGCCTGAAGAATTTTCACATATGCTGAGTCCTTGTTACTTTTGGGAGGGCATTATTCTTTTTGGAATGAAATGGCCAAAATATCCACACCATGGGTATTGCTATGGAATCCCATCCCTCTTGCAGCTGAAACAGCCTCCACTCCTCTGGGAAGGCTTTCCACAAGATTTTCGAGTGTGTCTGTAGAAATTTGTTCCCATTCAGTCAAAAGAGTATTTGTAATGTCAGACACTGGTGTTGGAAGAGACTGCCTGGCTGGCAATTCAGGTTCTAATTTATCGCAAAGGTGATCGATGTGGATCAGGTCAGGGCTCTGTGCAGGCCACTGGCCACCAAACTTGTCAAACCTTGTCTTAATGGACATCACTTGCTGCATAGAGGTACCATCACTTTGGAATAGGAAAGTCTTCTCCAACCTCTAGACACAAAGCTGGAGCATGTCTAAAATGCCTTTGGAGCCTGTAGCATTAACATCAACCTTTACTGGCTGAGCCCAAACTCTAAAAACAGCCATTATACTTCCTCCATAATACTTTACTGTTGGTGCTGGGCAAAACACAGATTTGTTCTTTTGACTAAAGTGATCTATCACTCTAGAGAACACATATCTATTGCTCCACAGTCAAGGGGCAGCATGCTTTACACTAATAAACTGACACTCAGCATTGTGCATAATGATCTTGGGCTCGCGTGCAGCTACACGATCATAGAAATTCATTCAATGAAGCTACAGATGAAACGTACTTGTGTTGATGTTGCTTCCAGACGCAGTTTGAAACTCTGTAATAAGTGTTGCAACAAATAATAGATGATTTTTATGCACATCACTTGGCTGTACCAGTCTGTGAGTTTGTATGGTACAACTCTTTGTGGTTGAGCTGTTTCTAGACACTTCCATTTCACATTACTAGCACATACAGCTGACTGTGGCAGATCTAGCAGGACAAAAATTTCATGAACTGGCTTGTGGCAAAGGTGGCACGTCACTGATCCCATTCTACTAATGATGTTGGCACAGCTATGCACTTGATTACATACTCCTTTTTGCAAAAAACTTGTACTCAACAATTAGTGTCCACATACTTTGGGCCATATAGCCTCCTTCATAGTTGTATGTATGCCGTGGTGCTCAACCTAAAGCAGGGAAGTAGGGAACTTCCACAGATTTGTAGTGCTGTGTGGAGCAGATACTGCTGGTGAATGGAAATGACTCAGATGTGTGTGAAACCTGCCACCACATCATGCACTCATGCAACATTTGCCTTCCTAGACTGGTGGTGCTCACCCTGATTGGCTGGTACGTCGCTTAGCGACAGGGATGAAATCCGTTCCAGCGAAAGCGCATCCAACTGCGTTCTTCAGCCACGAATGGCACATGGCACCACTGGGATTCAAACTCTGTCCCAGGGGCAAGGACCCTTCTCTGCACCAGGAGCACTGCTTGCATATGAGCATATACACAACATTTTTAAACTGATTACAATTGTATTTTCTGTAATCAGCCTCTTAAGTTACCCATATACTGTAAAATCAAAACATAAATGTTTATTATACCAACTTGGAAAAGTTTCTATAAAACCTGCATTTAAATTGCATTATGGATGTATTTGTAATGTAAGCTATGGGACACAACTTTGATTGTGTTTATTTTAATTACATGTTTGGTTGATTTTCTAAGAGAAAACTTCTCTACAGTATATACTCTATTGTAAACAAATGCAAATATGGTAGTTTTCTTGCATTTTTTATGCATAATATTTGCTGAATTTAACATCCTGGGTAAAGTAAAACATATAAATATGTGCCATATCTTTGCAATGGGTTTTTTTTCCACTGTTACATTTGGCAAATAAACAGCAACTGTGCATTTAGAAACCTCTTTCTGTAGAGAATGTGTTAATGTTTATTGACACAACTTGGTATTTTACCCTGTAAAGCCTGGCAAAGCCTATATATTTATTCATAAGTAATTATTGTTACAGGCATATGATTTTATAACACTTTACAAAGCAAATGTGTATGATTTATAAAGTTAGAAGGCAAAATACATTATAATATCTTGGCACAAATATAATGTACATAATCATCTCAGGCGCTAATTACACATTTCTGCTATTAGTTGTATATCACATTAAACTTTTGTGCCATTTCTCATTTCCTTATATTCGGCAGAAGTAAAATCAGAATGCCATTGTGGAATGCTACCGTGTCTAAGTACTAAAATAATAAAATAATAGCAAATATTTCTTATATTCCCAAGCTGTTTTTTTTTGGCTATGTAACCATCAATTTACCTTGGTTGTAAAAAAAGGCTTGATAGATATAGTATACAGTATATATTATAGTAAAACAGTAATATATGAATTATATTCATACCATGGGCAAGCATAGCTGGTCACCAGCAAAACCAGCACATGTTGTGTTCTAGATGCTGTTACACTGATCAGCACTAAAACTTTAGCTGAAACATTCCATTAGTTAATGAAAACTAGATAGTGGCTGGAGTTTGTCTTCAAAATACTCTAAATAAGATGTAAGGAAAAGCTACTGTATTGTTTCACAATAAGCTTCAACATTATTGAGTACACAAAGTATTATTTGGTCCTGTTGGAAAGTCTCCAGTAAATCTCTGATCACACACACATACAGCCAACGTGCTTTTCATTATAACACAAACAATTATATACAAAATATTCTGTAGTGACAATTCTTAATGTTACACACTGATTTTTAGGCTTTAGTAAGCATTTGCTTCAAACAATGGGATCTACCTGCTCACCATGTGACCATGAGGGACAGGTATGCAGTCTCACTTTGTGTTCTAAAACACAGAGGTGAGGCTCAAATATTTATTTTAGTATTATTTGTAATTCAGGAACACATAATAAATTAACATTTTGTACATATTTATCTTATTATTATCTGAATTAATTTTGTGGGTATGAATAGATCCAAACATAATCTTTCTAACCATCTGAGTACATATTTATTTTTACAATGGGACTGCAGTTTGCACTAATTTGGTAGGATGCTCCAAATAACATTTAAATATCGGATTCACAGCAAGGGTTAGAAATTTCATTTCTATACGTATTATCGTTAGGAGGTTTTGAAGAAAGTGAAGATCACATCAACTGGTCAACAAACAATATAAATCATATTATTGCAATAAGATGCAGGGTAACAGTTCATACTCCTCTGCTCTTGGGTTGCTGTCATCATCAATGTACCCACACAATAAAAAGTGTGTGTAAGTGTGTAGCCCACACACATGCACACACAGCGCAGAGAGACAGCTTTTGGGGACAGAAGGCGACATTGTCGGTGGATCAGGGAGCTTTAGTGGATTTGCTGTGATTGTCAGTGTAACTCTGTTCAAACGAATGCACAATGCTACACCAGCTCAACCCAGATCCCCCACTGACACCACCGTAAACACTGCTGACAAATGGACCTCTTTATTGTCTCAAAGCTTTGTGCTTAACTTCAACATTTGATTCCACAGTGGCTGAGCCAAAACAGCAGGCCATTTATTTACACATGGAGATTTACAGTTCTGTACTGCTTAGAACACACAGATCTTTATATTTTTTAATAAATAGTCAAGATTCTGAATTACTACTAGGTCACTGTTCAAACATACGCAAAATTGTGACATTGGCTGTGTTAAGGCCTGTTAGTCCCTGTTAGACTCTCGGGCACAATTGACCTATTCTACAAACTTACAGCAAGGGTTCTATCGAGCGCAAATATTAAATATATACGGGCTTCCATCGTGACTCAGCAAACTAGAGGTAGTAGCCTAGCGCTAGCTAGCTGTTTCTCCAGCTAGCTTCACCACAGCAGGCGGAAATTATCAGACAGTTAAGCCCGCCCACTTAGAGGGAAAATATGATTGGTCAGTTTTACTGTCATTTGAAATTGGTATCACTGAATTATAACTGCCTGGCCCTCTCTACCAGGTGTGGCATTTGCATTTGGAAGCTGTTGCTGTGAAGCCACATCATGCGGCCAGAGGAGCTCTAAATGGAAGTGAAACAGAAGAAAAAAAGAAGAAATCCATCAGAGAGATAGCGGAAATGTTAGGAGTCAAATTAACAGTTGGGTACATTCTGGAGAAAAAAGAGGGTGCACTGGTGAGCTCAGGAACTCAAAAAGGCCTGGATGTCCTTGAAAGACATCAGTGGTGGGTGATCGCAGAATCCTCTCCATGGTGAAGAAAAACCCCTTTACAACATCCACCCAAGTGAAGAACACTCTCCAGGAAGTAGGTGTATCAGTATCTAAGTCTACCATAAAGAAAAGACTTCATGAGAGCAAATACAGAGAGTTCACCACAAGGTGCAAACCATGAGTTAACCCTTAAACGTAGAAACCCCAGATTAGACTGAAAAAAAAAAAACATCTGAAGAAACCAGCCCAGTTCTGGAACAGTATTTTTGGACAGATGAAACTAAGATCAACCTGTATCAGATGATAGAAAGAAGAAAGTATGGAAAAGGCTTAGAACACCTCATGATCCAAAGCACACCACATCCTGGCATGGCATGAGCATGCATGGCTTCCAGTGGCACTGGGTCAGTGGTGTTTATTGATGATGTGACAGAAGACAGAAGAAGCTGGTTGAATTCTGAAGCCTACAAGGTTATACAGTGACCCAAACCATACTGTGAAACCAACCCAGGAGTTTTTTTAAAGCAAAGAAGTAGAATATTCTGCAATGGCCGAATAGATAGATAGATAGATAGAGAGAGAGAGAGACTTACTAATTACTAACTAAATACATATTTATTAATTTAGTAATATTACACGTCATGTGTAAGTCTTTCTTTTTCAGTCTCAAGGGTTGTACCAAGTAATAAGCTTGTCTTGCTTCTGTTGTGCTCAAACATTTAAAATCATCCATTAATCTTAGCCAATCTATCTGAGGGCCCCTGTCAAATGAAATCAGTCCAATCTCAGCTCTAATCCTATCACAGCCCCTACAGACCTGCTGTGAGCAGCAACTGAGCCAGTCAACACACATGCATTATTTTTCAGCTGTTTCCAAAAGTGTTTCCAAAAGTGTGCAGCATCAACACATGGACATAGTGAATGATGAATGATAGTGAAGTGATAAAAGTGAAATAGGTAGGATTCTTTTTATTTGTTGGTTAATACTTTACATTATAATCGTTGCAGTTAACACAGCTCTGGTCATATATTCTCATCATGCAAGATGTAAAATTAGCACCCTGCGTCTAAGCTGTTTCTCTTTATGAGCTGATATGTTTTTGTCCTATTCACATGTTCAGTACTGGGGAATTATGAGCTTATTAAGTGGTATGAATTAAATATCAACGTGTTAAATGTCAAGAGGGACAGATTATTGGAACTACTTGGTATATTACCAGGAGCTCTTGTCACTAGGGGGGCAGTAATCAGCGCCATTTTAGTTGACCCTTAGGTAACCATAACACTTTTTTTAAGTTACACACAACTAATACAACATATTCAGACACTGCTAAGTTAATAGAACACAAGCAAGTGAACGTGTACGTTATTTGAAATGTGATTTTTACTAAGCAGCAGCCAGTTAGTTAGTTCCTGAGATGTGATTCAAATAAACAATGTTTCAAATAAACAATGTTTGCAGAGTAAAGCTATGTACTGAAATTGGTGTGGAACAACATTAATCTATTCTGAACTCAATCTGGAGGTACTTTAGTTGAAACACAACAATAATGGTACGTTTACAGAGCCTGACTTTAGATTGTATCCTCTGTGCAGAATTTGTAGGCATCTCCAACAGTACTGCTGTGTCTGATCCACCCATACCAGCACAACACACACTAACATCACCACCACTAAATCAGAGTCACTGCAGTGCTGAGAATGATCCATCACCCAAATAGTACCTGCTTTCTGGTGGTCCTGTGGGGGGTCCTGACCGTTGAAGAACTGGGTAAAGGTGGGATAATAAAGTATTCAGAGAAACAGATGGACTACAATGTGCACTTATATGGTAAGTGGAGCTGATAAGATGATCATAGACAATGAGTGTAGATACAAGGAGGTGTTCATAACTAAATGCTTGGTGAGTGTATATATAGCAATATTCCTATTGAAACGAAATAATGTTGGACAAAGCGTACAGGCTTTGGAGCAGCCAACCACACTGTGCTATACAGATAATATTTAAAAAATGTAGTTCATTTCCCACATAGACCAAAATACTTTTATATCTCATTCAACAACTTAACAAGCTTCTCCTGTGCCTGTTCTGGAGAGCATGGGGTCCCCAGGACAGATTTTTGGAACACCTATTTTAAACTCAGGGCTCATCCAGGTAGTCACAGCAAGATCAAACAACATGCCGACACATCCCTAGAGTTCTGTTTCTAAATTTTGTATGTCTTCATGCATGATGTTAATTTGTTTGATTTTGTTTTTGTTTTTGGTTGTTGTTTTTCATGTGGAATCCCAAGAAGTGTCGCTAAAAACCAAATAACCAATAAAACGCAGACGAGCATACGCAATTCAGCCTTACTTGAGTGGAAAAGACGGGTGGATGACATTCTCAGCTGCCCACTCTTTCTCACAGGATGGTGGAAGAACCCTGAACGCCACTCAGCCTGCCACTCTGTTCCACTTTCACATTTCACGATTCTTTTAGCTGAAGGGAACAAGGCTGTGAATCATAAGCCCCCGTTTGGATCCTCGGGAACAATTAAACCTCGATTCTTTAAATGAGTCTGTGGAGCGCCTGGGGCCATAGGAAAAACGGCAAATTCATCACTGGCGTCTGAAATAAGTGCATTATTGATGAGAAGAATCAATCTCAATTAAAGTTCGGCTGGGTAAGCCAGCAGTCCTGGACGACAAGAATGGATCACTATCCAATAGCTCTCAGATGGGCAAAGCAGATTCTTCTCATTTCAATAGCTGTTTCAAATGTTGCAGCCATATATTATTGCGGGCCTCTGATTTATACAGCTTCTTTCAATGGGCTTTCACCCAAACTGCAGTATCACCCTCCATCCTATATACAGCATATATTGTGTTGCATTTACAGCTGATCTGTCCCAAACTGTCCTGTTTCCAGCAGGTTATTGTAAAATAGACCCAGACAGAACCAGATGGTGAAGCAGTATTGTCTGGAACTCGGCGCCATGATTCATTTAACACGTGTGAGTAAGACGTCAAGATGTGTACCTTTAAAGTTTGATAGGGACACAAGCAATGTTTGCATGATGAAAGATAAATCAATTCTTGTATATTGCAAAGTATGACTCATCATCTAGTTACTGCAGCTATTCATTTTATCGGCTCCACTTACCATTTATGTACATTTTGTAGTTCTGCAATTACAAATTGTAGTCCATCGGTTTCTCTTCACCACCATGGTTTGTCAGTTCAACCTAAAAAATACTTATGGTAACAAGTTTTGTTGAATTAATTTTATTCAACTCAAAACATGACATTGATCAATGTATTTATTCAGGCTGAATAAAACTAGTTTAATTACTTAAACCATATGAAGTGACAACTGACAAATCTCTATTTATAGTGTACTGTATGGGAGAATAGCCTTTATCTTATTGTTTTTGTGTAATTAATTAATATTAAAAAAATGAAAGTCTCATTATTATGTAATAAAGATATAAATATGCATATTATTACATTAGGGCATTAAGCTTTCACTTGAGAGAGGTAAGTTTTCTTTCAGCTCCAGCCTGGCTGTTATTACAGTGCTGAATGAATGCGCCTGCTAAGAGCTAATTTTCAAAAGTACAGCACCATGTGTCAATGTGTTCCTATTCAAAATCATACAATGAAGTAGAAGACAGAAGCATAATAAATCCCTGGAGTGAGGCTTGCCTGCTGAACTCACATGCATAAAAAATGACTGTAAATGATTGAAAAAAATTGCCATGAGCATAATTGCACCTTCACCTAATTGCACTACACTGAACTGCCTCTCTCTCTTCCTCTCTCTCTCTTTCTTCATATATATATATTTTTATTATTATTGTCATCTTTTATTATTATTTTATTATTATTGCATCTTCATTTTTTATTTACCTTTTTATTTATATATATATATATATATATATATATATATATATATATATATATATATATTGAGAGAGAGAGAGGCATCATTCACTGTTATTTATGTGGCCTATGTCATATGGTGCAAGATTTGCCATTTATAATGCCATTTGCCATTATAAACATTAGGTTTTGCGGCAGCTATCTCGTCCAGTGCTAACTAACACAATGAGGATTCTGTGTATGATTAGCACAAATTATCATACACAAACTGAACCATTACCAGACTGGCACAAAAAATTCATAGCCATTTGTTTCCTCAAATCCAAAATGTTGGTGCTAAATATGTCATTATACATGGTGTCTTAGCACTGGAAGTGCCAAGAGTGTTTGTGAAACCACTCTTGAATTTGTTCAGCAGTGTGGAGGAAGGCATTATTATCTAGTGAACATCACAAGGGAACAGTGTACCATAGGGTCCACCTGGTCCAGTAAAATGGCCTCATATTATTTTGCTACACAGAGCACATTATAAGACCCAATGACTCCCAAAAGAAAGCTGTCTATTATATTTTGGTAACACACAGTAGGAACATTTGGTTTTGTTTAGGTGGCAATTTGACAGTCATTGGTGAGCCTTTAAATTTGTAGTGATTAGACAATAATCCTGTTAAAGGAATACTTCAGTATACAGCAACTAGAACTGTTATAACTGTTTTCTAACTGTACTTAGAAAACAACAGAACACCTTTTAACTTGAAACACTAAGTATTTTAAATGTAAACCACTGGGCAGTTGCTGATCAGCAAACCATTACTGGCAAACAGAACTTATAGTGCGTTTTACACCTGTAGTTTGTTTCACTGGTCCAGATCAGTTAATGAGTTTGTTTACACACAGGCAAAAACCTAAATGCGCCCCGACAAACCATGTGAGCACATCGTCTCCTCTGATTGGTCAGAGCTATCTGGCGCGCAAGCAAGAAAGTAAACAGGAAGAAGATCCGGTTTTCCCAAACTATTGCACATTTCTTGTACAGCGTAGCTCAGAGCAGCGGCAGAGACAGCATCTGTTCATAGCTGTTATAATAATCTGATAATATACCAAACTACAGTACACCTGCAGAACATCCAGTTCACTACAAACATCAAGTAGACAACGTACCTCATGAGACCTCGGTTTATTGTCCTCGCCCGGCTAGCTGCCAAAGTTATCCAGTTCTCTTTTTACACGATCTGCTGGATCCCATAATGCAAAGCACACCTGGCTACAGGAGCTGTTTAGCTCAAACTTGAGGAGTACACATCTAGTACTTGGGTCGGATCACATGCTCACCACAAACGAACTGCTCCGGAGTTCGTTTGAAACCGGACTGAGACCACCTCCTCTCCAGGGTCTCTGTGAGGTTGTTTTGGTCCACACCTTGCGATTACTGTTTTTCACACCTGCCAAAACGAACTGCAACAAGGGTGCAAACGAACCAGAGTCCATTTTAACCGGACTAAATAGTGCTGGTGTGAAAACGCCACTAACAGAACAATTGGATTCAAGTCTGAAATATTAGTGAATAAAACGTAAACCTCTACTATTCATTATTTTAGAAAGTTTTCACAGTCTTTTGCTTAATTGACAGATAGAGAACCTAATGGAGATTGGAAGTGACTGAAATTTTTTGTGTTGCTGATCTATTCAAAAGTTTGGCATAACTTTATAAGATCAGCTTTCCATCAACCGGATTGACAGACTGCTAAGAGGATGATCCAGTAATACTCAAAGTTTAGCTGTAAAATAAAGGACTGCAGGACTGAAAGCTGCAAAACTGAAACATACACAGTAAAAATATGCTGCCTGAATGTTTGTTAAGTGCTTCAAATGTCCATGTGTAAGGTAGCTGTATTAGTATTAAACCGCTAGCTTGATTCCAGGTTAAGATAGAAAATGGTGCTAGTAGCACCTAGCAGTGGTGTTATTATGTACTCTTATTATTATAAATTTAAAAAAGATGTTTAGAAATGGTATGTTTATCTGATGCATTTTATTTTTTGAATAAACAGAAGTCTACTATTAAACATTATGATTAAGTATAATACAACTTGTTACTTCTAATATACTCTACTGTTGCCGAAGCAACTTGACAAATCTTGTCGTATTTTTATATACTTGTCAATTTTATGTTGTCAGTTCCATGCACAGTAGTGTGTGCTTCCAGTAGTGCTAGCTTGCGATGCTAACACAAAATATATAATCCTAAAAAATACGTTTTATTTACCCCAGTGTGCGATATCAGCGCTTTTTAAAAATCCTATTCATTTTTGTCGCTGTGAAATCCAGCATAGACCAAGAGTTGTCCACATGGGCACAATGCCAAAGATGATAGTGATTTCAGTAATCTGTAGCAGGGCGGCCCAGTGAGAATCCCTAAGGCCTGGTTCACATTTCATATTAACACCCACCTCGAGTGATCATTATTGCCTACAAATCTCAGATGTGACCCCACTGACCATATGTGATTGGACATTATTTCCTTGTTTATATACTGTTATATGGATCGCTGACAAGACTTGCATACAAAAGAAAGAGGAGCCGGAAAACAAACTATGCAGCTGCTTTGTCCTTCGCAGTTTATTATTGTGGCTGCTGTCGAAGATACATTAAGATGCTTTAGCGTTCATAACCCAAAGGTTGGGACTGAAGCTACAGAGCACTGAAGATATGTTATCATGTAGCTTTCAGCAGGGAGAGTATCAGTATCTGTAAAGTTTTTTATTGATTGTTTTTTTCTATAGGCTGTAAATGTGCACCACATACACAGTGCAGCTATTGAAAAATTTGACTGACAATATGGTTTGTTTAACCTTCCAGGCAATTTATTTCTCACATATCATAAACTGTGATAAATGGATAGTCAATTACTGTGATATAAACTTTATAACCGTACATGCCTTCCAAATGTGAAGGACCTTATTTCACTAGAGAGTGGACTTTTAATTACAAGTGCAGGGGATGTTACAGAGATCAGCTTTTGCTTGATGCTAATATAACAAACGACAGCAAATCACTGTTTCCTATATAATGTAAAGTATATTTCCTACAACTATCCCACAATATGTTTAACAAAAACAACAACATATTCTTTCTAAAATATATTGTCTTTAATTTAGAATGTACAGACCGTATCTCAAAGACTTCTGTAAGAAAATGTTTCATAGCCAAGTTTGTACAAGGGTATTCTTTGTTCTTAACTCATCTGGTACCTGATACAGCATTAAGTATAATCTTGAACAAAGACTATTCACAGAGGAAACCAAGTCATTAAACACTGCTATGAAATGATATGCACAGCTGGCATGTTGGTGGTTTTATGACGGCATGTAAGTGTCAATTCATGCAACCTGAACTTATCATAAAACAAATTTTACATCGTCTTCCATACTATTTGCATTAAAAATAGGATGGTGCCTGGAGTCTTATAACGACACACTTGAAGAATATAAAGCTTCAACAGTTTTCCTCCTTTTGTTTCTATAATCATTGGTGTATAAAGTAGTCAATTTTATTGTTTTGCTTGTTTTGCTATCCGGTGTCGACCAGAAGAGGATGGGTTCCCATTTTTGAGTCTGGTTCCTCTTGAGGTTTCTCACTTTTGATCTATCTAAGGGGGATTTTCCTGCCCCTGTCACCCCTGGCTTGCTCATTGAATGGTTGGACCCAGACATGTCTGCTTGAGTGGTGTAAAGCACGTCAATATCGAACTCTGGAGCAACCTGTTCAGTAGAGTGATGAATCATGCTTCACTATGAGGTAGTCTACTAGACGAACAATGGATGGCATCGTTAAAGTTAGGTGGAGGAGAGATAAAGGGTCTGGGGCTGTGTTCAGGCTTAGTTCTAATGAAGGGTAATGATAAAGCTGCACCATACAAAGGGATATTTTAGATTTTCCAAATTTGTGGCAACAGTTTGGTGAAGACTCTTTCCTGTTCCAGCATGACTAAGCCTCGGTGCACAAACCTCATTTTGAGCCTGGCCTACTCTTCCAAACGGTCCTTTGACTGAACAGGACCCAATTCTCACAGACACACATATTCATATTCCAGATCGATGCACATGGCTCCGGAATGGGATGTTCAACAAGCTATATATGTGCTGACTGCTAAAAGTGCTGATTTTCCACGTTCATTTATAGCTGACACATACTGCAAATTGGCATTCAACCTGATATGACTCACCTGTGTAGGTGCCCATATAAGTGTGATTACACCCAATTTAAAAGCCATTTTTCCTAGGTTATTTCTAACAGCCTATACATATACACCATTTACGTAAGTTTTATACATCTACTGAATGAAAATGATATATATATATATATATATATATATATATATATATATATATATATATATATATATATATACACAAACACACACAAAGAGATGTTGACCTCACAGTGGCACCACTCTCAGGCCACCATTAGGCCAAATTCCTGTGTGTGAAAGAGGGTAATATACTCACTTCAGCGCCATTATCAACCCACGAGAGAGAGAGAGAGAGTATGCAGTCCCCTATGCGCATTCATGATCACACACACATACACGCGCGCACGCTGTAATCAAAGCACCAAGAACAAAATAACACCATTTTTCAGCAATGACTCAGAGCCTGCAAGCACACTGGCTGCGTGATTAATTTCCTACAGTGTATTGTGCTCCGAAAGAACAGAGCATTATTTTGTCCACCATGAGCGGATATGGTCCGCAGGTCTATAACCTTGCTCGGCTTTAAGGCGCTGATTGGGAAAGAGCCGGAGGGGTCAGACTCTTCTCTTTCCACAACAGGAGGGAGGGAGGTGTTGGCGGGGCACGGATTGATTAAACCAAGCCATGACTTGGCGCTAGAGAGTCCTAGGCTAACTAGAGCTCAAGACTAGCTCCTCCCTCTCCGACACTCAACGCCATGGAAACCAGACATGGTGTTATTAGTCTCGCCACACAGGTGCTATGATACTGCAGTATGTAAATGATTCAAGCGAATGCAAATCATGGCGCATGAAGAGTGGTGAGCTCAGAGCAGGCACTTGTTTGGAACTGAAGATGAGATGGTTCTAAAGATTAGTGCTCATCTCAGCTACACAGGAAAATTAGCCATCTGACCCTTTCAAGCCACTTTAATGAGCAGATGAGACCTAAGAGCGCAGATGAGACTGGAAAAGATCTTGAATTTCCTGATGCTATCGTTAGAAAGGAAATCATCAGAATAATATTTGTATCGGCAAATATTTACATCTGGCTGATAGAACTGATATTTCAAATCAATATTTATTGTACTTTGAAAAAGTAGAATGTTTTAGGTATGTCAGGCTACCTTTATGTCAGATGTCTATGAATCATGTTGCAGGCACACTTACTGAAGCATGCTAACCCACAGCACTGAGTTGAATCAGTCCAACATGAGAGGATGAAGAAATAGGATTTCTGACCTTATCAATCTTATCAATCATGTTGAAGGTTCTGCTTACGGTTAGTTTTTTTTTTTTTTAAAGCAGGCAGCCAATAAAAAGGAATAGTAAACGCAAGGATGGTGAAGCTCTTGGTACAAGATTGCCTCCCACTGTCTGCAAGAATTTACATTCAATAGCAAACAAAATAGGTTATATAGAAAAAGTAAACAGTTAACATTGATGTTTGATATTGAAGTTTGATGCTAAATGAAACATTTCTCCTAGAATGGTAAGAATTAAAGGGGCAGGAAGAGGGACTGTGCATTTCCCGATGACATGACACTCCCTATTGTTTGAAGTGTGAATGTAGCAGGTTGCATCATCTTACAAAATGCTCCTTTAAATATAAACGATGAATTATTCATCATTAGGAAAAAAGATGAAATCATATATTTAACAGAAAATGACGCAATTTAACAGCTAATTAACTGATGACTGATATAGGGGTCCGGAGTATAACAGTGTTAAAAAATAATCCTGTAACACTGTTATACTCCGGACCCCTATATCAGTCATCAGTTATCAGACTGTATCATATTAAATGTATCATATATTTATTTCACAGATTTATCTGTATAAGTGTAAAATATATATATACTATACTGTTAACCACATATGATAATGACTATACTGCTATTATTACACTATGCCTATTATATTATTCATCATGTATACATATAAATAGTGCTACTGCTTTTTATTGCATATTTGCACTGCCGACTGCATAACTGCATATTTGCACTACCAAAGTCTACACTGTTTACACTGCTTAACTGCACTAGTGCCATCACTCTATTTTGTATATATCTACATCATTCTATTTTGTATATTCTGTTTATTTTATATTCTATCTTTATCTATCTTATCTATCTATCTAAATATAGCATCACGTTTTATTATTTATTGTGTTCAGTACTTCAGTGATGTAGAGGTCTGGACTCTGGAGCAGTCAGTCCACTGTTCACTGCTGTTTATGTTTCGTTTGATCAGTAGGAACTTCTTGACAGCTACATATTCTTTCAGAATGGACAAGAGCTCGATTTTCTCCTCTCTCTCAAAGATGTACGCTTTAAGTACTGTTTATCAGATGGTGACACTTTCAATGGTTTATTGTGTCCCCGTGTCTGGCTCCCATTGTCAGTTTATTGTTTTCCACGCTCATACACAAATTATCTGATTAAAGTCATCAAATAATTACCAAGGCCTTCAAGAGCTGAAACAGGTGTGTATGGCAGCGGGTACCAGGACTGCTACTGGGATCCACTGCTTCAGCCAATTTCAGCCAATCATTGATATTACAATTATGGAGGAAGAAGGCGTATTAAAACAATCCTTTTGAATTATGTCCACAGTTTTATGTAAATAAATCCCAAATGAGGTTCAGTATCTGACTGTCATTTAGCAAGACTGACATCATTTATTTACACAATTCCCCCTAAATGTAGTTGATCAGCCAAAACATGTTTGGTTTCTGAAGTTCACTTCTGTAATCATGCGGTAAGAGGCTTATTTAACTATACGAGTAATGGAAGCTTATGTCCCTATTTAGCATTGTGAAAACTGCACGCGACGAGTTGTTAAGTAATTGGAAAACAGACTTGCAAACATGTTTTTGCTGCGTGACTGCATTTGGGCAATAGGGAAAACAATAGTATCGCTTCAAAGTTGGAGACGCTGGGGAAAATCTCCTTTATTATGAGATATGAAATATAGGATTTTTATTGTCTTGGCAAATCTGAACACAGTGTTTGGCATGAGAAGATTAAACGCCTACCTCCTACATTTTATTCTATTATAACATTTGGCTTTATGTACCAAAAATAGTCATAAATCAGTATTAAACACCTACCATTTTCTGACCCCTCTTTATGCCATGCAAATAAACAGGCTGTTTTTGTTACTGTTTCCTTTAAAGGTATGCAGTTGTATGTCAAAAAACATATGTATCATGTTGCTGTGATATCTGTCGCTGTTAGCATGCTAACCAGTTATTCCCAGCAGGGCTAGTAGGACAGGCTCGACAGTGTTTGCTAATTTCTTATCAATCATGTTACAGGTGCTGCTCCTGCTTAGATCAGCTTTGATTTAACAATGGCCATCCCATAGAAGAGTAAACTGAAATTATCATCACCACTGCCGCCGTCTGCTCACATCAGGAATCCATATCCAACCAAGAATGATGAATCCAATGAGGAATGAAATGAAATAATGTATGTAATATTTATACAAATATAAGCAACAGAGGTGTTGATTTCAAACACTGGAGATACTCAAGTAAAGGTAAGAGGTTTGATGCTGAACGCATTTCAGGCTAGAATGATAAGGGGTCAAGAAGAAGGAAGAGGGACTCCACTACTTTCTGCTGATATATTGCCCCCTTTTTGTTGGGAGAATGAGTTTGACAGGTTGTGTCATCTTATATATTGCTCCTTAAAACTGATATAAGATAAGGGTCCCCTCAGTGTAATGGGCCTTGCTAAACCTCAGTAGGCCAAATAGGTGGATAAATGTAATACAGTTGGAAACAGTGAATCCAGAACAAGCTGTTTTTGCAGCCTGTATGGACTAGCACCATTTGAAACTTTAAAAATGTTTACATATTACTTAAAATGCACTGGAGGGTTCAGTTTGCCATGACATGGGCCCTTTAAGCAAAGTCCTATTTGTCTTTCCATCTTATCTCATTGTTGTCTGGGAGTTATTACAGAGATATTATTTTTTTTGTTCAATGGGAGCGCATCAGTGCTCTTCTCTGTATCGATGAAACAACAGGTGAAAGGTGGCTGGCATAAACAAGTTATCTGTAATTGATCTATGAAAATAAGGTAATTTGTGGTGGTACATTGTACGCATTGTTGGGCTACGATGGTTGCAGTAATTAAAATGGAGGCATGACTGCTTCTGGGGAAAAATGCAGATTCTTTCTAATACAGGTTCCTAATACAGGCCTGCTCTCTGTGGTCAACACAGGCCTCTGCTGGTGTTTGAGTGAATTGCATGGTGTACTGTATTGTGCCAATCCAGCATTGTCAGCTACATGGCAAAAAACGATACCTTGGCAAATGGAATTGGCGTAAATGCAGGTGACGTATCTAATATTTCCTATTATGAGGGTAATAAAAGATTATTCATACTATTTCTACATTGTTGAGCTCATTATTTGTTGTTTTGTTTTGTAAGATTATTTCATTGGCAGACCATGCAGAAACATTCAGAGCAAATAATTATTCAGATAATTCAGACCTAATGTCACTAACAAACGAGGAAATCAGCATTCATCCAAATCTTTTGCTAAAATACAGTCCAATCTCTTTTGTCAACCCCGCTTAATCCCACTCTCGCACTTCA
The DNA here is from genome assembly GCA_021613375.1 of Megaleporinus macrocephalus. Taxonomy (NCBI): domain Eukaryota; kingdom Metazoa; phylum Chordata; class Actinopteri; order Characiformes; family Anostomidae; genus Megaleporinus; species Megaleporinus macrocephalus. The sequence goes on from CM038710.1 coordinate 18,223,035, forward strand.
TTAAGGTCCCGCAGGCTTGTCAATGTGGTTTAGGACACAGCATGTAGCTGAAATGCTGCGTGAACCACTTTAGGCCGCAGGTGAGCTTCCCCTGACTCCCCTTCACATGCACGTCACCTGGTTTTATTTATTAACGTATATATTGAGTTTCTACTCACAATCCAATTAACTTATTCTTCCTTCATTTCTTTCTTTTATTATCTTTTGCAAATGTATTTAGTAAAACAACATTTACATCATAAATAAAGCTGATTCAACAGCTGTTACAAATCTAGTACAGTATTAATAAGAGCATTTTCAAATCATTGAAAATCACAATAGGCCTGGTCATTCATTTTATTCTCTCTTTTCATTAGTCTAATTTCTAAAATAAAAGACAACATGTATTAGAATCTGTTTGAGTAGATTTAAAGTTAGATCTTGAATGCAGTGCAATATTCTGAAGGTGGGCAATGCAAACAGTCAGTGGTGCCAACATTATCAAGCCAGCAGACTGATATATTACTGCTGTCCAAAGCAAAATAAGTATTTCCAAAATGGCAACTTTACAGGAGAGGTCAAAAACATTCTTTGCTTTTAATGTAAGTCAATGGAACCAGAATTTATTGCCAAGTGATTTGGGAGTCTGTTGGCTTCTAGGGTTTGTTAGCAATGTTAGCCTCGTAGGTCCAGTTCTACATTAAAAGAAGCAAAATATGCCTCTGGCGCTACAAGGATATAAATAAAAAATAGATTAGGCTAAGAGCTCCATGAACCATGCAGGTTATCCTCTCACATTTGAGTTATTATTTTTTGAACTTATATCAGTGAGGCGTCAGTGAGTGTGTGCTTGAGGGCAAAGCAGTTCAGGCCTTCTCAGTAAGCTAACGCTAGCTTCTAGCAGACATAGCTGAACATGGAGCAAATGTAGCTTAGGTTAACAGCTCCAACATACACAAACATAGCACTCACTCAAACATGAGTCTTTATGCTTGAAACTTGGTTCAGTGAGCCACAAGAAGCTGTGCTATCGTAACACAGTAGCGTGCTGTCAGCTACTAAAACAGTTGCAGGCAAGAAGTGAGAGCAGGAAGTGGTATAAATCCGGTGATCGACTCCCTATTGAGATGTTTTTCATTCCTTCGGGTAATCCACTTGGTTTAACTGTACATTACTGACAGCAGGGACAGCATGCATTATATGTCCAAATCACCGCACTGTGTCTGCTGCTGAGCATTTAGAGGTTTTACTTTGCATGTTTGTTAACATTATGAGCTTAAATCAGAAACCAGTAATAGCAAGTGAATGGAGGAAGTGATGGAAAAAGAAATAAAGTATACGCAGTGTAGTCTGATATGAGTGTGATATGTAGTATCAATGTATAGGAGACATTTGGCTGCTTAAAACTGCGCAAGTCCTTCCATGCAGTTAGGATTGGACAAAATATTGCTTGGTTATTGTTTACTGAACTTTGTAAAACTGATATCATAGAATTTTGCAATGTGCAAACAAGTCTTTCTTTTGTCACCCACATCATAGGCTCATCACCACATTTTAGCAATGTCACCTACAAAATAACATCCAAGGGCTTTAAAGAAAAGAAGTGCCGCAGAAACAGCATTTGTAAACTTACAGTTCAGTTTATTTGTATAGTTGTTGTTCAACTGACCTAAAAGTGCCCTAAATCAGCTTTACAGATACACAGACCCAGAGTTGAGAAAAACATTCATAAGGACACAAGGACAAAACATTACAAAATTCTCTTCCACAATCTGTTTGCAATTAAATGTGTCCCACAAGCACATAGTATTGCTAGTTGATATTACTAAACCATTTAGTCTACAGTTTCCTATGAACTACCCAGTACACCACGGTAGATAGATGGTATCTTATAAAATAATGAGTATTTCTGTTCTACTACTCTGAGTAATCTCTACAGGATTTTATACTGTATTTATAAAAGAATATCACAGTAAATGTAGACACAGATAACTACACAAGTAACATAGGGATACTGAAAGACCAGGACTATGGATTATGCAGAGCCTCAAACTCTGTAGTTTATGCTACAAGTATCAATATGGCATACAGTCCTATAATAATAATATTAGCATTAATGTTTTAAGACTCTGGGTGCTGAGTGTCAGCACAACAAAGTGGCCATACCTGTCGCTAGCTGGTCTATGACAAGAGTGTTCCTGCATTCCTGTTTCATTGGATGGCCGGTTTACTTTATAAGCTGAATTATGTGGAGAGAGGTGAAGTGATTTTGCATATTGTGTGGAAATAACTGAACTGTGCTTTGTAGAAATGGAGAAATAGCTCCCAGCTTGTCCCAGCATTCTATAGGGAGTCAAATTCAAATTCAACCAGTCTTTCTTTTTAAATATTTTATTCAGAGCACCACATCTTGTGCGTAAGCAACTGTGCAATAAAAAAGCCTGCAAACACTGAGAAGTATTGTACTGTACCCCTGAATCTATTATAAATGCTGCCTAGCGTAAGTATGCCACCCCCTGGATGACAAATATAGCACATATTTTCCAGTCAGTATTTTTATTAACTTGAATGCTCTAACAATACATTTTGACAGACACAAAAAGTTACAAGTAAGCAAATTCTTTGAAGGAAATGAAGAAAATTAAACGCTATACAATAAAATTACTGATCAATTGTGGAACATGTTATTCAGGCACAGTACATTTTACCTAAGCTCCTACACTCTATGGCCCTACTGGTGATTGCAGACGCCCCTTTACTATAATACTATACTATATACTATAATACTATAATAACTACTTAATACTATGTTATGTAGCATTTTGGGAAAGCAATGTGAGAAAATTGTTCCAGAAAAAAAAAATCTTAAAACATAAGAACTAAGAATAGAATTTAGAACTATTCACCATTTCATGTTTAAACACAGAGGAATTAGACCTCTGCATTTATCCCGTCCGTGCCCCACACACACACACACACACACACACACACACACACACACACACACACACACACACTAGGGGGCAGTGAGCACACCTGCCTGGAGCGGCGGCAGCCATATCCACAGTTTCTGGGGAGCCGTTAAGTATTTGGTGCCTTGCTAAAAGGCACTTATAAGGGCAGTTATATCCTGTCCAACCAGCAACCTTCTGCAACCTCACTGAACCTCCCCCTAAAAACAAAGAGGTTTTACATTGTATTTCTTTAGTTACTGTTAGGTGTGATGCTACTAAGTGGTTTTTGTAAAGTGCTGAAGCTCACTATGACAGGATCCAGCTGATTAGTATGTCACCCCCTGCTTACTCATGTGCCCTGCCCCCACCCTTCAGAACGCTGAGTCTACAGTAATTAGTTTACTGGGTCCAGGCATTACATTTGCAATGGCTCAATTAGTGAGATGTCAGTCACAGAAGATGATAAAATTAATCCAGAATTTACTGGAGATTCACCTGGTTGATACGTCTACAAATTATTTATTTGTATTAAATGACTATACTAAATATGGCATTGATGAATGAAGGAAGCTGCAGTTCTTTCATTGTGGGAAATTCTGATGACCCTCAGCGACCACTAGAGGCTGTAGGTCACTTACAAAGAACTATGATAAAAGCTGATATGTCTTCAGCTCACGTTGGGAGGATCATTTAACTGGACTAAAGAGGTTATTATACATTATATTAACATATGGACGTTGTGTATGCATGTGCACGGGCAGTAATCTTTTTATTTGATTTTGAATTATTGTCTTCATATTAGTTTCAACATAAGATGCTCCATAGAATTAATTTCCCTTTCAATTCTGTTTTGTACATTTTATACATAGTATTTGGGAGTGTTCTCTATAACTGTCACAGTCATGCCCTGTTGGCCTTTTGTTGGTCTATGTCCATGTTTACGTCACCTGCTCTGATGTATAGCGTCACCTGCTCTGTCCCAGGTGTTCCCTCTTCCCTTTGTCTACTTATACCCTGTTTGCTCCTGTCGTTGTTTAGCATTGTGTTTATGTGGTTGTAGCGTATTATAGTGGATGTTGTTTTTGGCTCTTTGTTTTGGTTTAAATATGGATAATAATAAAAACTGCACTTGTATCCACCTCTCCTGCCTTTGCCGGCTACAGCGTCACAATAATAGGTTGCAGGTACATGTATGATTCTGTTAATATACCACTATTCTATATCTTCACAGTGTTAATTATTATGCTAAGTTAAACATTTTGGAAAAAATATATTTTAAGATCAGCAAATAAACCAACATCAAATGTACATTCTCTGCAAATGATGTGTTAACTAACTTTTACTTAAATAATCGACAAAATATGTCCAACCAAGATAGCTATATAACAGAATCCAAAATGCCTTGCATTTAAACCCAAAATGAACCTAAATAGATCATAGAGTACATAACAATGTGAGGTACTTAATTAGACTTCCTTATATGCCCGGATTATAGCATTTAAATACACTATGTATACGTTTTGTGAGAGCATAGAAAAAGTATTCAGAAAATGTAAAACTTGATGTCTTCTGAGGATGTGAGTGACGTCAATGGTTTTATCATATCTTTATCAGCATGATGTTGATGATGCTTTTGAGACGTGATTTACATTATTTCTGTGAATTCCAATGCCTCTGAGATATAGATATACAATTGCAAATTGGCAATAGCATATACACACAAGAAATGTTCATGACTATGGAAATTGCTGTGGAACTATAGGCCCAAGAGGAATCCTCTATAGAGCCTGAAGGGTGAATATGTGCCAGCATAACAAGCAGCTTAGAGCCTTTAAGTGTGTAACAACCCTCTTTCTAATCTTTAAATCCTCTCCATACAACCCACTGCTGGCTATACTCTCCCAAGGCCACAGCCCAGCCCTTTACTTACCACGAAAGCAGACAGAGCATTAATGTCATACAGCTTCAGAAACCTGTTTTAGGTTATACTGTTGATCAGGCTTAGGTCTTTAGAGTGCAGCAGACCTCTAGGATTTGGGTCTGATCATGATTCAACACAGCTGAGTTGAATATTTGGAATATTAGGCTCCTGAGAACATTAATGAGCTGTGGTGCAGGTGTATCTGTGCAGGACTGGCCTGTAAATTCCATAGCTGCAGCAGACATAGTGAAAGACGAGTTGGCATTCCTCATAGGGACTGCCTCGCCTGCTTTACAACAATAAACAGAATTTACTTGCTCAGGTTTCCAGTTGGTTATAGTTTTAGGTTTATATTTTGTTTTCCAAGGATAAAAACATTGCAAATTAATGTTTTAGGTGCTACCCATCCAAACAGGTTCCACATGTGTTAAGATGTTGTACAGAATTTCACTATTGTATCCCTTTTAGAAGTTTTGGAATCCCATCTTAAACGTTTTGGATACCTTGATATTTTTACTTGATATCAACAAATCCAACACTGCATGTTTTCTGAGATTATTTATTCATTTCTCTGTGTTGAAAAAAGTTATTGTTTTTATTAGCACAGCCATTAGCTAGCTACTGGTGCCTTAGATCGAGTTGGTTGACCAAAAGTCTCTAGGGCACAGCATTCATGAGATGTATGACGTGTTTTGAGTATGGCGTATGTTGTCGTAAACCTCAGAGGGTCAACGGTATTATTCAATGTATAAAATGCAACTGACCCTGTTTAGAAAGTTACCAAAAGCATTCTGGTCTTTGTAGGCAAGCAGGTCCACACAAGCGTTTATAATGTACTACACTCAGTAAGTGATTTTTTAGTTAAAATTGAAAGAAGTAGGATTACTAACAACTTGCTAAAATCTGGTGTGATTGGGCTGCTTTCTGTAAAGCCTGAGGTGGATATTAAAAGGTGTCAGGTCGGATTCTGCACATCAGCAATCTTTACATATTGATGGCATGCACAGATTTAAACAGAAAAAAAACATAAGATAAACATTTTGATCTTCATGATCTTCATATACAGCTGGCGGACGGGACACTGCAAATCAATACAGAGTTATTCTGAGCTCTAATCATATGATAAAATACAATGCGCAAGAGATCACTGAACAGCTTGAAGAGTCTGAACATTATGTAATGCATTGTGCAATGGCCTGCACTATCACTAAATCTCAACCCAACTGATAGATCTTAGAAAGAGACATTACACAGCACACTCCCTCACTGTGATTAAAACCCCAACTAAGAGGAATATCTTTTGGAAGACTGGTGCTCCTTCCATCCCATACATTTCCAGAGACTTTTCTAATCAATAGCCAGGTGAACTGGTGCAGTTCTGGCGGTTTGTGATGTTCCTGCAAGCTTCATGTTTTTATTTGGTTTTGGTTTTTTTGTCAGGTTCTATATATTTAAAACACATTTATAAATTATTTATAAATTATAAAATATAATATTTAATAGGATATGAGGTTTTGCAAGTGATAATAAGAGGAAAAAAGAGATAGCTAGCAGGCATTTCATGGTTTATTCACAGTTAAATGAACAGTGGGATCAATGTTGAAACACAGTTGAATTTTGTTTAAAGTTTGAAAAATGAAACATCATTGATACTGTAATAAATATGCATAAAATACACTGTAACCAAATAGAAAAAAATTAGTCTGGCATGTCAGGGCCAAATAGTGCATGCCAAGCCTGAATCTGAAAATATGCTTGAACCCATACCCTACTTCTTTCAGTTTTAACAGAAACATACACAGTGCAGCTGCAAGCACAAATAAAAATGAAATATGTATGACTTTAAAGTATCTCTTCTTTACTTTAGATGGTCTATGAACAAGAACCTGTCACCCAAGACTGCTCGCCAATAACGGAGCAAAATGTTAACACCGTCCCTTAGTGGCTGAGTCCAACGGCCCTGGATATAGAAGGACACTCTGAGATCTGGAGGCCTGTCTACATCTACTGGACCTACAGGACCCTCTGTCACCAAGACAACTCTACTGAGATATCCATTTCCATGCAGCAGAGGCAGCCAGGCGGAAAATGGAGCATGATGGAAAGTCACAGATTGCGAGCTGTGAGTGGCGATGGGGCAATACTCATTTCCTCATCTTTCTCCACGTTCTGCTCTCTTAAAGAGACATCGCCCCTGTGATGGCATTCCTGCAGATTAAGGTCAAAGAGATCACACAGGGCATCTTTTGATGTGAAGTGAATTTTATCCCTTGCAATCTGTTGCTAATCTGGTACTCAAAAACATCAGGCTGACAGACCAGGTTTAGAATTGCCCGAAAGCAAAAGAAAATCCTAAATGGTAAACAGTAAAAGATTGGATATAAAATAAAACAAATCTCTCAAAGCCTGTGCAAATTTCATGTAGCATAAATTTGTGTAACATGTAAAAACAGGATTTGTCTGTATTTCAGACTATTTCTGCATATGGGAGATTTAAGTGTTGTGACTGATTTATTGACTGATGAACTTCATTAGAGCTTGGGTTTCAAGAAAGTAAAATTATTGTTATTATTATTATTATTATTATTATTATTATTATTATTATTATTATAACAATAATAAACCAACAGGTCTGCTTGACATGCAAACTGACATTAAATGAAATAACTGCATTGCTTACGTATTATGGACTGGAATATCAGTTATTTAAACTTATATGAAAACACAAAAAGATGAAATTTGGAATTTCCAATGTTTAAGTATCAGTTGTCTTCTTGATTTTATTACTTGACTTTACCTTTCTATATAAAATACATGTTTAAGTTACTGTAGTGAAAAAAGCAACAGGAGTGCAGCCATTATTATAAGTTCTACTGTATTCAATGCTAAAGAAGTAAAGAATATAGAGCCCAGTTAAATGAAGCTTCTTAGTGATAATCAGACCGGGACTTAACCAGTCAGCAGGTGTGGGTCTCTACAAGAATTGGACCAAGCACCTGTTTGGACAGGTAACCTTAATATCTTGATGAGTTATCAGATATACAGCGCAGTGATGGACGAGATTATTTTATTATCTGTGGCCTAAATCGTTTTGTGCTGACAGCCAGGAAAGGTAATCCCAGGTGTGTTATAAAGCAAGGGGCTGCCCCCACTGTCTCTCTGTAGCACGGTCCTGGCTCGTTCCTCCACCTTCCCACCGGCATAGCCAAAGACCACCGCAGAAGGGGCAACGCAAACGCTCGACTGCAGCCATGAATGGTACAGAGGGGCCGTACTTCTATGTGCCCATGTCCAATGCCACTGGCATTGTGAGGAATCCTTATGAGTACCCACAGTACTACTTGGTGGCACCATGGGCATACGCCTGCCTGGCTGCCTACATGTTCTTCCTCATCATCACCGCCTTCCCCGTCAACTTTCTCACGCTGTACGTCACCATCGAGCACAAGAAGCTGCGCACGCCCCTAAACTACATCCTGCTGAACTTGGCTGTGGCCGACTTGTTCATGGTCTTCGGAGGTTTCACCACCACGATGTACACGTCACTGCACGGCTACTTCGTCTTCGGGCGCCTGGGCTGCAACCTGGAGGGCTTCTTCGCAACCTTCGGTGGTATCAACTCACTCTGGTGCCTGGTCGTGCTGTCCATTGAGAGGTGGGTGGTCGTCTGCAAACCCATGAGCAACTTCCGCTTCGGAGAGAACCACGCCATCATGGGCGTTGCATTCACCTGGGTCATGGCAATGGCTTGTGTTGTCCCACCACTCTTCGGCTGGTCCCGCTACATCCCCGAGGGCATGCAGTGCTCATGCGGTATTGACTACTACACCCGGGCTGAGGGCTTCAACAACGAGTCCTTCGTCATCTACATGTTCTGCGTCCACTTCCTGACCCCACTGTTTATCATCACTTTCTGCTATGGCCGTCTGGTCTGCACCGTCAAGGAGGCTGCCGCCCAGCAGCAGGAGTCCGAGACCACCCAGAGGGCCGAGCGTGAGGTCACTCGCATGGTCATCCTCATGTTCATCGCCTACCTGGTCTGCTGGCTGCCATACGCCGGCACGGCCTGGTGGATATTCACACACAAGGGAGCAGAGTTCGGCCCTATTTTAATGACCCTCCCAGCCTTCTTTGCCAAGAGCTCCTCCATCTACAACCCCGTCATCTACATCTGCTTGAACAAGCAGTTCCGCCACTGCATGATCACCACCCTTTGCTGTGGCAAGAACCCCTTCGAGGAAGAGGAGGGTGCCTCCACCACCGCTTCCAAGACCGAGGCCTCATCCGTCTCCTCCAGCTCTGTGTCCCCGGCATAAAGTGCCACCCTACATCGACACACACTCCATCGCAAAACCTGCCGGGCTATTCATGCGACTCCAAGACGAAGACTTCAGCAAAGAGAACCAAGCGACCGCTACCACTACCAAAAGTAATGTCTCTGTCATGTCACCTTTTTGTATTTCTACGAAACCCAATTGGTTCAACCTAAAGACAGTTGAGAGTAAGGACAGGCCACGTCCAAGTTGTTTCTGTACATTCAGCCAGTCCAACGTAATGGTGCGTAAGATGTTTTTGGATTTATTTTTCTTTTCAAATGTGGCAAAAGGAAAAACATCTTAGCGCTCTTACTGTTGGACTCCTAATGTTACTGGCTTTGTTGTGATTGTAGAGGCATGTAATCAAGGCAACGTAAAAATAAAATGCACTTTGCAAATGAATCACCCTTTTCATGTTTTAATTGAGCTGCATTGTTAACCGGATGTTCTTGAACTAGTATGTTGAAATGAATAAAAACAGACTTATCTGAAATATGAGGTTCAATGTGGTGTATCAAATTATTCGGCTTCTTACTGAGTCTCAGTGTCGGGTGACTGCTCTGCATTTCATTTCATCTTATCTCATCTCATCTCAAGAATACTCAGAATACATTAACTTACCATAATATTCAGCATTTGTGCAAATAAACGAACCATTAAAAGAAGTTTAATTAGGTCAAATAAGTCTACACAAGGTCTTAATACAAAGTCTTGAAGTACTTTCTGAAAAGAAAATAGAAGCAGCTGTAATTATGTGCAATAGTAGGTCTATCTCAGATTACCAGTGGGCAGCGAGGCAGCCTGACAGTCACCTTGGATTAAGAGCTGTATGAGATTTATGAGGAATTATGTCACAGATATTTATGACTGCGGGTCAAGCAGGATAGCACTGACGGGTTAATCTTCCCTCAGGTCAGTGTGGCAAACAATAGATAAGTAGATTATTATTATGTATTTACACTTCACATTTACATACATAAGCAGAGTGTCAGGGAATTCTTGCATTTCTATCTTTATGATAATGGAGGTTGTCCAATGACCCTTGTGTCACTCCAGTAATGCAATACTCCTGTGTTGACACATAAATCTGAATAAAATTAATGCTAGATTAAAAAAAACACATTACTACTAGCCTAAGTGGAAGCAGCAGATTATAAATATAAACAACAATAATCACTTTACCACTTAACAATTTGGCTAAAGTTATATTTTTTTCACTCCACAAGGTTTGAGCCACAAGACTTCTCCTTCGCATGCATCAGTATTTTAGATAGCAGCAATGTTGATATGATATTCTGATATGATATACAACCATACCACATATGGTCAGTATTTAAAAAAAACTCAGACCATTCAACTGAATCAGTTCAGTGGTTCCACAAAAAAGAAATTAATAAAATCCATGCACCCGTTATTTTTCACTTTATCCCGCTAGTGGGTTCACGGGGGGCAGGAGTCAATTCCAGTGTCATCGAGCGAAGGCAGGGTACACCATGGACAGGTCACCAGTCCAAAAATAAAATCTAATAATAAATAAATATATTACAGAGTATAGTCACACCTTTGGACACCTTTGGACTGTGTGAAGAAAGTAATAAACTAAACATACAATGGCCACATAGTGAGCAAAATAAAAATGTTACACAGATGATAGATAGATAGATAGATAGATAGATAGATAGATAGATAGATAGATAGATAGATAGATAGATAATGCAATAAAAAGCAGTACTATTTACTTGTATAGACTGTATACATGGTGTATAATATAATAGGCATAGTATAATAATAACAGCATAGTCGTTATGACATATAGTGAACAGTATAGTTATATATTTAACATACAGTTCTACAGATAAATCTGAAATAAATTAAAAATATGATACAGTCTGATAACTAATATGGGCGTCTGGATAACAGTATAACAGTGTCTGATGACTGATATAGAGATCTGAAGTATAAATGTGAATGTGTCCCAAAATCTGAAAATCAATGTGTAATGTTAATAACTGTCGCTACTGAAATATAGTATTAATAGTATTTCATTTTCAGATTAAATTAATAATATATATTTTAATTTTAACATTTCAGCAGATATTCAACAGTTGTTGTGTTTGGTAGTCATGTAGTGGGTAGCTTTCTGCTTATGGTAGAACTTGTAGAATATATTAAACCCAAATATATATATATAGTTTATTCCTGTATGTGTTCTGTTATTTTCACTTAGAATTAATTAATCTGCTAATGTTTTCATTTTATTCATATGATTGTACAGCCCAAATCAAATGTTTCGCACAATTTCTGTTTACTTGCTAAGCATAACACACTGGAAAATAAATAAAACATACTACAACAGATGTGACACATTTTTGACACAGGCCAGGTCAGAAGCCATATTTTCCTGGCCTATACAGTGTTATATGTATGGAGTAATATTCAGCCATAGCACTGAAGGATTTCCTAAAATGTAACACACATGCCCTTCATATAATAAACCTCAAGGTATGATAGCTGCTTAGCCCATCGAACATGATGAAAAATCATATCTGGAGCTGAGAATGTGGGTCTGACAGTCCGGTTATGAGAGTGTGGTTTTGCATTTAGACCCCTTTTGTACTTATAGTTTCACTGAATTATAGTATTTGCAAAATCCAGAAGAAGTGCCCCGCGGCCATACTGTTAACATTCCATCAACGTAAACCTGTGTGAGCGGTCAGTGCTGGTTACAGCTTTTAAACCAAGGTATGAAATAAAAGTCAATCTGATTGGAGATAGCAAAAAAGCAAACAAATCACCAGCGCTGTAGAATGATTTAAGCCGTGCAAGGAACACCAATAGGGTGATTGCAAAAGTAATGTGATAGCAGAGTATTCCGTACACCTTCATCTTTTCCCCGTTATGTAACAAAAATAAAAGTTAAATTTATGTATCATAAACGTTCTTGTCATTGATGATATCTATCATCTTCATAGAGGAGATATGGTCATATATATATATATATATATATATATATAGTCAAATATCCCTGTTTTCATTTAAATGGTTGGCGAGACCATCTAAACTGTGTTTGGATATCAAATATGGGTAAAAAGTAACCGAACCCAGCAGGTGGGGAAATTTTCAGGGCCAGGTAAAATATATACTACCATGTTATAATATTTAAAACTAATACGAATATTAAACACTTAGTTAGCGATAAGAAACCCAATATGTTTAATATTGAGGAAAATCAATCTCAGTTTACAACTCAATCTCAGTTTACAACAGCCAAGTTACCTTACAGACTCCTTGCAGCTGTGCAGCTTCACAGTGCTGCCTCACTGTTCTAGGTTCTTTCTTGTGGTAAACTCCTTCATTGCACACATTGTTTATCTTTATTTAAAAAAAAACATATAATCAGGTATCAGCCATTTCAAGTTAATTTTGACTATACTGTACCATGAAAGCTGGTGTTTGGACTACTGATGACACAGAGGATGTACTGGCTCATATATGCCCAGTCAATATGTAGATTGGTCACTAGATAGAAGATAGATTTTGCAAAATCCAACCAGTCATTACATCTCATATGTATTCAGGCGTTTCCACAATATCTACACATCTACATATCTACAGTGCCAAATGACTGCACAGAATACTGGGCACTTATGTTAATAGCTACTTTTCTATGTTTGATGGGTTTCATCAATGTTCCCTGCTAACGTTCTACTGTTTTATCAACAAGCTCAAACACAAGAGACCTAGACACAAACAATTACACTGCATAACTTATCATCAATCAATGTCAACTGTCAGTTATAAACAATTCATTCATTCATGTTCTTAACCGCTTTATACAGTATTTCTGGTTTGTGCTTTATCCTTTCTATCCCAGTGCTCACTGGACAAAAAGCAGGAAACACTATGGGATGGCCACCAGTCCCTTTGTAGGGAAGAGACACACACTCAAACCCATGCAAACACAGGGAGAACATTCATACTACACACAGAAAGGACGCTGGTCACTCGAATCAAGCCTTCATGCTGTGAGGCGACAGCAGTACCCACTGCACAACCGTTCCAGCAATGAACAATTCTCAGCACTTAAATATGACTAAGAGCAAATCCACAGAATGTATTCTTCACTTTGCTGTCTAACTGACGAGAACAGACTTTGTAAGAAGATCACAAAGCATGTATTGACTTTAACACACAATTTAACACACTGTATGCTTCCCACTTAGTAATTACACTCACAAACGAGTGCAAATCGTAACTTTAACAGACTTTTCATTACTTAGGAAGTAAGCGAAGTGCGCACAGGGTATAAGCCAGTAAATCCTTTCTTGAGTCATGCTCCACTAGCACAGGTGTCCCTCGGAGCTGAGCGCGCTCAACAGTCTGCTTAACACAATACACCGGTGAGCACACAAGCAGAAGATGGATAATTATAGATCCAGATTTTCAGAAGACACAGCTAGCCCTGGTTTAATGTGCTAATGTGAAGTAGGTCATCTGTGTGTATGTAGCAGAGGTGGGTAGTAACTAGTTCTGCTTATTCGGTTACATACACACTGTAAACTTTTAAACATTCTGTTTACTTAAATGAAATACCTTACTGCCTAAATCATTTCCTGCCTTGAAATATAGACATTAACTTTTACATTTATTTAACAAACTCTAACTATACTATTGCAGAAGCTTAAGCTTTTAAGTTCAAGCATATACTACATAATTTTTGCAAAAGTTCAAGAGTGTTCAGAGCTGCCAACACTTACAGCAGCTTTGAGAAAAACTACTGCATTTGCAGTGAATTAAGTAGTTTTGTAACAGCCCAGTACTAAGCAGAGACACTCAGACTTTCACACTGTATGTAAATGCAGATTTGGTTGATGCAAATTAGGTTTTGCTGATTTCTTTTTTTCTTCATTCTCTACAGAGAACATATGCCTGCACATTTCATTGCATAAATACTCTTTTTTATAAAGCATTTAATTGGGTAAATAATATACACAAAATACTAATATTTGGCCTGCAAAAGTCTGTTACCCTTTTCAATAAATCAATATTGTGCACTAAACATTTTTTATTTATTATATAAATATTTTCACTGTTCCCTGTATTGGATGTGAATACACTTTTGCGTGAAAAAACTGAGGCTTTCAAATGATAATACTTGTACTGGTATTTGTGAGGAAAGCAAATCTACCTTTTACTATTATTTTCATTCATTTTTTAAAGAAGCATTCCTGCCAGACAGAGGAGCAATATGTCAAAATAAAACAACACAGTCGAGTCACATTATTATGACCACCTTCAAATTACAGCCCAATACAACCCAGGAATACTCACACCCAGTATGACATGACCCACAGTAACAGGATTTATATTTGGACTTGACTAGAACATAACAAAATGGCACTATTCTACTTGCATATATGCGTGTGTTGACCTCATGGACCTCTGTGCCAACAACAAAAGTGATTTCAGGATGCTGTATTAAAGCACAAGTCAGGCAAATATTTGAGAAATGATGTCTGAGCCTGTCAAAAACTGACTGAACCTGACCAAAAACAACGTGAATAGGCAGGCCCTGTCATGGTCAGACAAATATTTCAGGCTGTAGACCAGAGAGAGGATGGATTATGTCCATACAAGTGGATTGATCACCCAGACGGTACGCCAGCTGAAATCAAGAACTCTGTAGCTCACCCGCCACTGACCCCTCCAACATAATACCATGGTTTTTCTCCGTCTAGAGTTGTCTAATTGGCCTCTTTCTCTGAACAACTCTTTGTTCCTGTTGCTCTAACATGTCTTACCTGTCCTCTTCCCTTATGACCCAGATTTCAAAAAAAAAAAAAAGAAAAGGAAAAATAAATTAGTTTGGGCTATGATTTAAGACTAATTTTCGAACTAGGAGCTGAACTGAACTTTACATCAACAACCGAGGACAAATTAAGAGATACAGTGCCTCGTAAAAGTTTTCACCAAGTCAATACTTGGCCTTTGCTCTAATTACAACTACAAGTCCCATTCTTCAAGGCAAAAATGTTCCAGCTGAGTCGTGTTGTTGTACAGCAATCTTCAAATTATGTCACAGATTCTTTGTCTGATCAAGGTCTAGTTTTTGACCTGGACATTTCAAAACTTTTAAAAGGTTTGCAGTTTTGCCATGCTTATTCCATTTTGCTATAATGGATTTAATGATGCCCTGTGGGATGTTCAAAGTTTGGGATGTTTTCTGTCATCCAACCCTGATCTATACTTCTCCACAAGTTGTTTCTGACCGGTTTCTAAAACGTCTTGGTCTTCGTGTTGCTTGCTAAGTAGGGTTGCAGAATCAGGGGCCACGCAGAGTTTATTTATATTCTTAGAACTGTCAGCGTGAAGGGGATTAATTCATATGCACTCATTTTCAGCACTTTTTAACCATTTTAATTAAGCCTTTTTACTGCAGGTTGTGATGCAGGAATACAGGACTAATGCCAAGAGGGGACAGGATAAATTTGCAAGGCATTGTACAGGCAGACAAACTAAGGCACTGATTAGTTAGTACTAACCCTCCACAAGTCCGTTAATATAATTTGTCTATAAGAAGCACCTATGCTAGTTGGTCTAGGTAATACAATGTGTTGTTCAAAACGTTTGCAGAACCATTTCTCTCAGGGGAGGATGGTGTCAGACCACTTTCCCAGATTCTTTGTTCCAACCCTAAAAGTTTTCAAATCATGGAAATGACATTGTACTACTGCAGTATATTTGATAGGTAATGCTAGATGGCTATGTTAATCAGTCTTAAACAGACATATTCTGGCATATTTAATTCACTATTTGACATCCTGGATCATTATTACTTGGGAAAGTGCTGTGAGTTGAGTGATTACTAAGAAGATCCTTTGTTTAATCTAGTACAAATTTGCAAAGTTCTACATTTTTTTTTAGGTTTTTGGATGATAAGGGCACGGTTTTGTAATGGTTAGCACAGTCATCTTACAGCCAGACAATCCAGGTTTGATTCTCGGTCCGGCTGTTCTGTGTGGAGTTTGCATGATCTCCCTATGCTTGAGTGGACTTCCTCCGGGTACTCTGGTTTCCTCCCAAACACATGCATCTTAGGTTGATCGGTCACTCTAAATTGCCTGTAGGTGTGAGTGTGTGGTGGCCATGCGTTGGACTGGCGACCAGGGGCGATTGTAGGGTTAGAGGTTTAGGGGTGCTGAGCACCCAAATGAGAACAGCTCATGTATTTCATCTAAGAGAAAAATAAATAGATCCATATCAGTTTAACACAATTTTCTCATTGAATACTGAGCTTCTGTGGGCTACAGTGACCAGATAAGAATAAGAGAAATTCAGGGCATGAGACTGTCATGAGCGTGTCATGACAGAATAATTCAAATAATTTGGGGGGCAGCTGCATTTTCATTGTTAAAATAATTGGTTTAAACATATACTTTCTATGGTTTTAACATTTCCAGCTTGTCAAGAGACAATTTGACGTTAGAATACTATAATCTTTAGGGGTACTGGGGCTCAATTTATGGGTGCTTAAACCCCCAAACTAGGGTTAGCTACGCCCCTGCTGGTGACCTGTCCATGGTGTACCCCGCCTTTGCCCGATGACGCAGGTATTGGCTCCAGCCAAGATAATGGATGGATGGATGGATTTGGGTAAATTAAAGCAAATTTCATAGATAATTAGCAGAATACGCAATAAATATATAAATAGACACCTACAAAGCATTCATAACTGCCTGGATATTCACTCGAGGATTATGATTAAACTGACTGCGGAAACTAGCTCATTAATATATGATACAATAGCATCATCATAAATGTTTTAGATTACAGTAGTGCGGAGTTGAATGAAAGGAACTTGTTAAAAAGTTCCATTTTAGCAGTTAATCTCATATTATGGTCACCATAAATCAGAGATGCTGATGCCTATTACTCCATTTTGTTATTATATCACCACAAGGAGGCATTA
Organism: Megaleporinus macrocephalus; assembly: GCA_021613375.1. Classification (NCBI taxonomy): domain Eukaryota; kingdom Metazoa; phylum Chordata; class Actinopteri; order Characiformes; family Anostomidae; genus Megaleporinus; species Megaleporinus macrocephalus. The sequence continues at coordinate 18,240,174 of CM038710.1, forward strand.
AAAGAAGTTATTTTAACTGAAGGTGCTCTTAGTTTTAATGAATTATAGAAGGTAATTTTCTCTGGAATTATTACTTAACAGGCTTATGAACATTACAGATTGCTATTGGATTAAAATCACAGATCTCATCAGTAAAAACTCAAAATACACCTTCCCAGATATAACTTATCCAGCTCAGAAGTGAGCAGAGTTGTGGTTAACTGGGTCTGTAAAGACATGATTAATCTGAGCAGGGATAAAACATAGAGGAGCACCTGTGAAAGAGAAACCAGCACAAGACCCCATGTACATGAAACCCCTCACAGGTAGTCATAACACCATATGTTAGTGTTGCGTAATGAGGTCGTGACAGGGTTATGATAACCTTGTAGAGACGATGTTAACAGCAGCACCTTTTAAAAACACTCAAGCAAAGATGTAAAGATGTGACAATGTGTGTTTGCTGCCAGATTTAAGAATGTTAAAGTAGAAGCGTAACAGATAATAGCAAATTGTTTGGTCAAGATGTTCTTTAACTCTAGACTGTAATATAGTTAAAAAAATAAAAGCATTTTATATCTTTGTTACTTTATAACATATCTGGATTTCACTAAACACTAGAAATTGCATTTTAAAGTGAAAATGAAATATTCCACAAATAAATATTACACTTCTAAAATCTGCTTGTAAGAATTTGCACTAGTAAAATGTCATTGACACATGTGAAAATTGAATTCTTTAGTTTTTAAAAGTTAAAAATCCCTTTATTTGGATTATCCAAACATGGAATTTGACACAGCAATAAGAAGCTGCCTTCTTTCTCATGGATCTCCTAAAATAGCGACTAGCAAAACCACATCAACACTCACACGACCCCCTGCTACATTTCTGTTTATTGATATATTCGCCTTCTAGTTGCAAAACATATCACACTGTCATGCACAAAGCAGCTTTTTATCATCTCAGTGCATATCATGAGCGAGTTCATACCAAGAGTTTCAGAGACTTTCAGTTACAACGTTCTATGGTTACCATAGTGACAGGCTCACCATTATGTCGATGTCAGAATATTTAATAACACAGTATATGTATTCAGTACCTTCTTATAGACAGTCTCTGAGGAGACAACAGTTGAATGCACAATTACTGTTTATGGCATGTATTTTTTGTAGGAGAGGATGTTGGAGGATGTTAACATACAATCTCATTTTCATAAAGTTGGAACGCTGTGCAAAATGGCAATAAAAACAAACCATTTTAATCATCACAAATCAATTAAACCATATATTAATTGAAATTGAGCTTGTATTGGTTTTATAAAAATATATGTCCTCTTTAAATTTGTTTACCACTAAGTTCTTCACCTCATCTTTTAACAGCTATCTGTGGAACTGAGGAGACCAAATGATGTAGTTTCAGTGAGTAAAGTGTGTAAAGTAAAGTTTTTCTAAGGAGCCATGTTGCTGCAGTACATTGCCTGGATTGCAGCGTTTGTTACTCCGAATCACGTATATATCATTACGCAATGTGCAAGTCACCCACGCCATGTGTACTAATGCTCGACCATATCATCAAAGATGCTGACATTTCAATTTTGCGCTGAAAACAAGCAAGGTGGTCCTGCTCCTCTTCCGCCCAGAGAATTTCAAATTATGATTAGACAGGACACTTTTCTACTTCACCTTAATCCATCTGTAAGGGGCTGCAGGTCCGGAGAAGATGGTGGTTGTGGAACCTGTTTTTGGTGTTTGTTTGTTGGGTTTTTTTTGCATGGTAGATGGTAAACACACATTTGTGGGTCATACATCATCAAACTGTGTTCACAGATGAAGGTTTTCCAAAGTGTTACTGAGCCCATGCTGTGATTTGATAAGTGAACAATTCTGTCATCAGTGCAATTTAAAATCAGTTCAGTGGAAACTGAGCATGTGATGTCATCCTGTCAACAAACACTGTTTTGTGGTATTTGACAGTACTAAAGTATAAGGACGTCATCACACACCCAGTTACACACAGTACACAAGTTAAAATTCCCATGTAGAGCCACAGAATGGATCTGACCCTTTCATGTACCTATAATAATGAATACATTCTTTCCACAGGCAGTGCTTAATAATGTAGTGCTGATTGATCAGTTCAACTTACACTGTCTCTACACAATTGTGTTGCTCTAATTTGTGTTTGTGTCACCGCTATCATTTAATATGAAAAACTGTTACATGCCCATAAACCCAATACGTTACTTCACATGAATATTGATTATTTGGTTAGTAGCATTTACCTTCGCATTCCACAAAAGTGCTTGAGAAAACATCTCACTCAGTCTCCATGGCAACCACACATCAAGGTCAGTCGGCCTCAGTCTGTCGTGGGAGTGTTCGCCCAATGATGATGTCACCCTTGTACAAGGCAGTGTGATTAACCTTGTGGTATGTTTTACGCCTGGCACTTTAGCCAATTCAAACTTAGTTTATAAGGCAGCAGCTTAGACAGCACTGCAAAACTCACTTCATATGCATATTTCTACCTCTGTTACTGAGTGTACCGTTACAACACTAGTAATAGATTATTCTGTATCATAATTATACTATAAATACAAACAGAGAAACAGAAGAATGTCTCTGTAGGAGCAAGAACAGTCTGTATACTGTATTCTGTTTATTCTGTATATATACAACTACACTGAGAGTGATATTTCAGTAGGGCTGCAGTGCAAGAACCCCTCATTATTAACCACTCCTTATTAAGGTGAGTGCACATTTAAGAATTCAGTGGTGCAAACATTCTATAAATAACAAATATAATATATTAAGATAAGCTGCTGCTTACGGCCCCATGACTGCCTGAGCCCCCCTAACAATGTTCCTGATTATTGCTGTTTCATTATGCTGGGGTTGAATGGTTTGGTTTTGGCAGGTGTGAAAACAGTAATCATGGTACAGACCTAAAGAACCGCATCGAGACCCTTGAGAGGAGGTGGTCTTAGTCCGTTTTCAAACGAACTCCGGAGCGGCTCGTTTGTGGTGAGAACGTGATCTGACCCAAGTATCAGGTGTACTAAATACTTGAGAACTAAACGGCTCCTGCAGCCAGGTGTGCTTTGCATTATGGGATGCAGTAGATCGCGTAAACAGAGAATTGGAGAACTGTAGCAGCTAACAGGGCGAGGACAATGAACCGAGTTCTCAGTTGGACTAGCAGTGAGGTACGTTGTCTACTTGATATTTGTAGTGAACTGGATGTTCTGCAGGTGGACTGTAGTTTGGTATATTGCTCAGATTATTATTACAGCTATCGACTAATGCTGTCTCTGCCGCTGCTCCGTGCTACGCTGTACAAGAAATGTGGAATAGTTCGGAAAAACCGGATCTTCTCCCTGTGTTTACTTTCCTGCTCCCGCGGCAGACCACTCCCCAGCCAGAGGAGACAACGTGCTCACGTGGCATGTTGGGGCGCATTCTGGTCCGTTTAGGTTTTTGCATGTGTGAAACCGAACCAAGCGGGAAACACTATTCACGCTATTTTCCATGACAACACGGGGGGCCAACTTTGTTTACTTTGTGTTAGAGCTTCCGGTGCGTCCGCGAATACGTTAATACTAATTACAAGCAAAACGACAACAAACATATAAAATGACTAGCATAATATGTTCAGGAAAACTTGGCTTGAACAACAGTGTTACAAACACAGCACATAAAGATCAGAATGTTGTAAAGCCGCCTTCCAAAAAAGAAGAGTACCTACGTTTAGGGCTGAAGGCGCTAAATTTAAAACATCCACTCATACCTATGTCTGCTCTTACCATTCTGTGGAGAGGAACCAGAACCAGAGCATCCTTATCCGGAGTAATGTCTCGTTTATGAAGCTCAGAGGAAGCAGACACGTCGAGTGCTTGCGAGTTAAGTGTCCACTGCGCTAGGCTATCTGGGCGGTAGCTAACACCCACGCAGAGTGGCCCGGGCAGCTAGCTTGACTTGGGTTTAATCGGCTTTCAGAAATATAAACTCACTGTCTGTGTGTAGGAGAACACAGCCGACCTTCCCACTGTGCAGGTACTGATACGCTTCAGTACTTGTATAGTTTTTCATTGCCGAACCGTCTACACCTTAGGAGAGTACAGAGTAATTAAAACGTCGCCGTAGGTAACCTCAGGCCACCTTTTCATATAATCCACCCACTTTTTTTTATTAACCTTGGATGAGACATTGTTGTCCCATTCGAAATTACTGTTCGTCTGCTCTCCTCCCATGTAACTGTATTCATTTTGGTTAGCTGAGCGGAAGTTCTACCACAAAGGCGGTGTGGCGAAATACGGTGAATACAAACTTACTAACTGATCCGGACCAGTGAAGCGAACTACAGGTGTGAAAACTGCCTAAAATGCACAGTATGGCAATAAAAACAAAAAACAAGATATGGCAATTAAAGTAAATTCAAATAATCCATTTGTTTGGACTTGAAGTAGTGGATATATTCTGGGGTCTGGCTAAAAAAGCCAGTGTTTTGAAAAAGAGATGGTTCTGGACGCTGGTCTACAAAAGTGGAAAAAAGTGATATGGTCATGCTTTTTTCACCTTGTTTGCCACAAGAGGGTTAGTGTATGGGTAAAGAATAAAGGGGGTCTGGTGGGTGTTACGCTGCTTAGGGTATTTTGCTGGCTTGGTTGAGGTCTACTTGTCACTTGAACAGTCACTGTAAACCAATACAATGTTTTTGTGACTGACCATCTTTATGATATTCATGAGATATTTCTATACTGATCAGGACACAGTAATAGAATAAGTAGTATTAACGTAGAATATAGTAGTATATAGTAGAATTGCGTCAATGTGTTTTATTTAAAGTAATTTGTAAGGTGACACATGTTGAATAATTATTCCAAAGAGGGGGCAATGTGTTCCCTCCTCCTCTGCCTTCACTCCTCACTAGTCTAGAAGAAACACTCAGCATTAAACTGCATCCTCTTACTCACCAGGAGCATCTCCAGCAGTGGAAAGCAAATCGTTGTAAACTCTTGTTTTGCTTCTATTTATATCACTTTGTTTGCCGTTTTCTTGCTGGGAACAGGCGGTGCCATCGTTGCGTTTATTCTTCTGGTTCTTACATTATCTAACCGGGAGCAGGACCTGCAACACGGCTGATAATAGGGTTTGAGTACGCTGTCAGCTCATCACTTCATACTGGAATGTTTTAAACTGAAAATTGTGCATATTTCTCTTTTAAGACTTATTTTCCAGTTGTTGGCAAATTCTGAAAGTGCATGTTGCCCTTTACATTCTGAGTAAATTTTACTATGAATGAATAAAATTAAATGGCATACATATACTTGGAAAAACTGTTTGGTTCCATTGACTTACATTAACAGTGAAGGATGTTTTTTTCTTTCTCCTGTAAAGATATAATTTTAGAGAAGCAAGTGTTTGTTCTGACAGCAGTGCCATACACGTCACAGTGCACATCAATTAAAAACAGTCGTAGCAGAGCATTTGTGAATTTGTATGGAAAACTTTATTTGATAATAAAAATAGCATTCACAGACTTCTTTTTGATAGCTACATATACATTGCGATTCATCTGAAGGAGAAAAAAAAGCTTTACTGGATAAGTCAACATCTACTTGTACTTAGACTAATGTTATGTATAGCTTCGAGAGTCAAATAAAGCTATGGACAATGTTGTATCTATATATGCATAGTGTTTCATAAAAAAGATTGGCCCATATACATGTACTGCTTTTCATCGACACAGAAAAAGCATTTAAGTCCAGATAACATTGCAGAGAGACCACAGACAGTATACAAGTGCTCCATAATAAAAAGGCAGGCTATGCATCACGAGAGATATTCAACCCCCTCCCCAAGAAAGGTGAGCTCAAACCCCATTCTTTGCCCCGCCCCGCCCACTACCCGAGAAAACAGATCCACGTTCGGTCCTCTCTGGTTTTGAAACATCTTTACACATGCCTGATTTGGAGTATAAATTACACATATTATCTATGACTCACAGCCTCCACTCGAGGAGTATAAACACACTGTATCGTGTTCCTCGAGGTGGAGGTCTCTCATAAATTCTCTTTTGTACAAGAAAAAGGCAACGGTCTCCTCTCTTCCGCAGGTTGCTAGTAATTACATACAGTAGTAAAAGTCTGTACACGAGATGGTGGCTGACAGGTTTAAAGTTTGATACAGTACTATGAAGACGATGATGAAAACTTACTCTGCTTTGCCATCGTGTGTAGAGATCGCTTCGTGTTGGCTCAACGTCATATACACAGGCACATACACGCGAAAAAAATAAAACAAAACAAAGAAACGAAAAACATTCATACGAAACACGCCTAGTTTCAGCCTTAATCATTCTCCAGTGCAAAGACACAGAATGGCTCAGTTGAACAGATTGTACCAGATCATCTGCCGCGGTTCAGGCCTGTCGTCTATGGCAGGCTCTGGCTATTTTCCAGGCCAGCACTGATTTAAAAGTGCTAACGGGATCCTTTTTCAAGCCCTGAAAGCCCATGGGCGGTCACCGATGACCTCCTTGGGGCCTGAACACGCAGGCGTCATTTACTCAGGTCAAGCTCTGTCAGCCGTTAATCCTGTCATTTCTGTATTCTTTTCTTTCAGACTAGTAGAGCAGACTCTCAGGACGACGGGTAATTTCCTTAGCCACCTCAGATACAATCTTTTTCCAATTGTTCCCCCAGTGATTACTGATGAGTATCGTCTGGTTCGGGACCTTCTGAATAGCATAATGGATTCGAAAATTGGCGTTTTTTGTTGGTGGGGAAGTCTGGGAAGAGGAGCACTCTGCCCTTGTGCAGCAGTCCACAGCGTTTTGCCAAAGAAACTCAGTACGATAATCATATACAGCAGATCAGGATCATCAGATTTCATTTTAAGAGGAGAAACCCCGACAAGCGTCCTGTCAACTTCCTTTATGTGCCAATTCTTCAAAATAAATACACTTTAAATATATTACTTCATTAGACAGTAGCATCAGTTTGTTTTTTTTCTTTTCGTTTTTTTTTTTTTTTAATAATTTCGCCTTCACTTGAGATGATCACGCACGTATGTAAACACACATATTCATCCAGAAAATGTACAAACAAACACTCAAGGCTTGTGCTCTGGTCTGCTAAAATCGCAGTTATGAGGAATCGAGGACACGCAGCACGCAAACAACAACAAACAACGGAAAAAAGTTGAGCATTGTCTTCACACAGTTTGTCTGGTGCATGTTGAGGGACTCGAAGGAGTGTGGACAGAGGAAGAAACGAAGAAAAGACCTAGATCTCTCAACCGAACTGAGACATTTGCACAAACCTCACTCTCCCATCAACACAACACTGTAGAGATATAAAAAAAACCAACAAAAAAAAACAAATGAAATGAATAGAGTAGACGCAAGGTTGTTCCGCTGCTGCGTTTGTGGTTGAACGGTGGAAATCTCTGGCTTGGAAACTGTGCAATCAATCAATCAAGCAATCACTCATGCAAACAATCAACCATTCACCCCATCAGCTCGTTTAAAAAGGTGTGATGTCGTCAGTCGTCCAGCTCCGCGAGTGCTTGTGTGTGGGTGGAGTCTTGTGGCGTCCCCGCGCTCAAATGCTGAGGTCCGTGTGGTTTTCTTTGTAAAGCCGCCTCTTGGACTGAGGGTACTGGGTAGGAGCTCTGCCCACGTTGGTCCCGTTGGCGCCGTTGGCCTTCAGCGCGTTGTAGTAGTCCTTCAGCCGGGGGGTGGCGGCTTCCTCCAGGTAACTGCTGTTGCTGCTGCTGTCCGACTCTCTCCGGTAGCGTCTTTCCGGCGTGCCGTTGCTAATACTGTCGCCGCGGCTGGAGGGAGAAACGTCCCGCAGCACGTTGCCGTTTTTCAGGCCGCGTTCAGGCGTGCGGCCGCGTGCCAGGGACAGCGCCTGGCCGTTGTTGGATCTCTCCGGAGTAGAACTTAGGTATCCCTCCTCCCGTAGGTAATTCCTGCCCGGAGTGTGAGGCTCCCTCTGGGGATGCAAATGCCTCTCGGGGGTGGCCGCCTGACGCAGCAGCACCTGACTGGACGCGCGAGAGTCTGGAGAATAGTCGCGCTGCCAGCGATCAGCCCGCCGGTCCATGGACTTGGCCCTGCGTCGGTCCGGAGATGAGTTGCGCTTGCGGGTGGGGGAGCGGTCCAGAGAGCCGCGGCGTGTCTGAGGCCTGCTTTGGCTCGTCCTTTCTGGGGAACGTTCGTGGCCTCTCCCCCGAAGGTCCCGGTCAGAGGACTTCTTCCCAAAGCCGCCCTCCTTCCTCAGCGTCTTGAAGAGTTTGGCGATTCCGCTTTCCGACTCCGATTTCTTGACTTTGCGGCGCGAGTTCTTTTTGTCGTTTTCGGGAGAAGGGGAGGGCGAGCGGGCGCGGGGGGCGGGGTGGTTGCTGTTGTTCCAGGTGTGGTGGTGGTGGAGGTGGTGGGGGCCTTTGGGATAATGGGCGTAGTCCTTATAATCCTCCCTCCCTCGCTCCCTCTCTCGTTCTCGCTCTCTCAGCCGCTGCTCCTGGGGCCAGGGTGGTGGATGGTATTCTGATGTGTAGCTGGACTCCGATGAGAGGTGAAATCGGCCGTTGGACGGCAGGGTTTTCATTTCCGAAAGATTTTGTGGCCCGGGTGGGGCAGGGTACCCGTCATTGGGCCCGTCTGAAAAGGAGCATGAGGAAAGTTGACTTAAACATCAGCTTGATACAATTTTTAGGTTTACATTACGTTTTCAGCCTATAACAAAGTTAGACTAGCACCACATGTTCAAAATAATTACAGCTAGCCAATTAACTAGCATGAAATGCTATAAGCATTTTGAAAAAATACACATTTAGTACACGCTGCACTCCAGGGGACTGTTAGAATTTTACTACTGATATTTTTGAACGTCACTTGAGAAAAAACAAGTAAACTTCCTGTCACAGACAAATAACATGGGGGTCCATGCAATGCAAGAAACATGCACAGAGCAAAGCCTTCTTGTAACTCACATACACAACACAAATCATTTTTCCTCCTCGCTGGACATGCATTCATCTGTACACGTGTTGTCTATTTCTTCAATATGTATCAGCAGTGAATAAACCCATATTTTAAAGTAGATCAAAAATGATATCTGTTAGCACGTTTCCATCAGACAGTGTGCTATGGCTACAAATCTGTGATCACACAATTTGTTCTCACTGAGTACTCGTGCTTAATTTACTCTACTTGTGAAGTGTATTAAACCAAAACATAGGGGTGGCACTAGAAACTGCGTTCTCCTTTTATCAAATTCAATTGATAATTGTCAGGTGCCATCATTTAAGTCAGAGGCATTTTAGAGCTGGGCTACTTCTGGATACTTCTGGATACTGGGGTAGTTCTGGATTCAGATCCAGGTCCAGTGAAAAATTGGTAAATGGCCAAAACCCATGGGGCTAAAATTCACACCTAACGGTCTTTATGATTAAAAACAACTTGTCTTGATCAAACTGTCTACCATGAAATTAGCACTTTTGCTCTTCACGTTTAGAGGTGAACATCTGCATATTAAAAGCAGAGAGGCCGTAAAGCAGTACATATGGATGTAGAATTATAGAACTTATATTAGCCATATGGAGGTGATGAGGCTTAAAGCTGTCAATCAAAAAGATTAAGCCCTGTAAACCCCCTTGAGACCTTCTCAATCTTAAACTACAAATCTTATATAGTAGCATCTCAATTCGTGAGTATTTAAATCAAGTTAATAGGGCTTTTCAACTAAACCAGGAGTTTAGGATGAAAATTACAAAACTATGGAAAACAATGCTTTACGTGGAAATATGGGGCATGAACATGGGGCTGTTACACATCTATAACTGTGAACTGCTAAAAGGGCATTCCAGCCTAAACATTTAGTAAGTTGCCATCTTGTGTAATATTCTGTAGCACAGCATTGTATTCTTCAGCCTTAAGGGTTTAACAGAATTTACTATTTTGTATCCTTTTTGTGCTTTCCTTCTATTAGTTTTCTGTCTCTACAATATCCAACATACATACAAAATAAAACCACTAGGAATCCTCCTGCTAAATTGAAGAAGTCCAATGATGTACCAATCATGTACAGACTAATAAATACAGATATCGTCGTAGCCTAATAGCAATAACTCAACAAATAGTTTGGTAATTATTAAAAATGTCCTACTTTCAAGACACATGATCAGAATTGGGTTTTTAAAACACAATATCTCACTTTATGCCTACTGTGGTTCCATTATAGGAGGCAAGTGGATATGTTTACAACAGATAAAGCAATGGTTACCTTTTCTTCTTGACCAGAGTGCCCCTTTAAGTTCACTGAAGTAGCTAACTACTTAGGACAATGTGTGGTGACAAGATTACACAGGATTACGAAGTTCGAAGTTGTTCATATAAGCTGTTAGGCTACCGTATGTGTTATACATACAGTACTTACATAAACTTATGTCAACAAAGTTATTGTTGTTACATAAGCCATGTAACAGAGGACAACGGTCTGGAAGAGGAGCACCATCACATACTGACAACATCAACAACATCTTCACCAATCACACTCAAACATTTCAGGATCATGCACGTATGCGGTGACACTCGTAAGCGTAAGGGTACGGGATCCATGCTTCCTCATGAATCCCAGTGCGGGTTCGGAGTCAGTGAAGTGTACTATGGGTAACATGGATTCACAGAGGCGTGATGAAAGCGTAGCGTAGGTGAGGTGGTGTAGCGAGGAGTGGGTCTGGGATGGTGTCAGCAAAGTCCACAGGCTTTAACAGGACTTAGGGAGAATTCACACATACGAATGACGCTCTACAAACCGTGGTTTGGTTTTGGCCCATTAGGTAGAAGCAGGGCTCTCCCAACTTATCATTCCTTAGACAAGCAGCGAGATGGGGAGCCATCATCGCTGAGGCAGGATGAGCAAGAGCCCACCAGGAAAGAGAAAGAGAGAGAGATAAACAAGGAAGAGAAAATAAAGAGAGGAGAGAGATATTTAGATCTTCAGCATGGACAGAGCATTGAAAGAGAGATGCTCATTTTTTCAGACTTCTTGAAAAAAAAAAGATTAAAAACAGCAAAACATTAGGGTTCTGAGGAGAACATCCTGTTCCAATACTTCAGTACAGGAGACATTAGGAAATTATGATCTGAGGTGTGAACGAGAAGAGCTAAAAAGAGAAATCACAGCAAGAACAAGAGACAATCCAGAAGCAGATAACCTCTGTAAACCGACACAATACAGGAGATATGAAGGTCAAGCTCTACCCACCATATTCTGGCACGGAGCCGTCTCCTCTCTTCAAGACGAGTCTTGCCCGTCGGCCGCCGTTCTTGATCAGCTCAATGGCGCGGGAATGCTTCATATTCTTAGTGCTCTCTCCATTAATCTCCAAAATCTCATCTCCCACCTGAAAGCGAGAAGATTGGATACATACTGTAAATCACAGCGATTTTTAGGGGGTGCATTTGGAAGTTGAAGCTTTTTGCAAAATGTGCAGCAATATATCGTCCACAACAACTCTCACAAAACATCCTTGCACTGAGCATTCCAACGACATTCTGGAATATAAAAGTGAATTCCAATGATTTTTCCCAAATGCCACGAAAATTTTATCAATTGATGTGAAATGGTGAAATTAAAGGACTGTGAATTACTTTACAGTGGTAATGACAGAAACCAGCACAAATACAGGCATTTTATTTACTTGCCAAAATGTTATAAATAGTAAAATAATTTGAAAGTAAGTTTTCTTTGGGTTCTGTTTTGCAAACGTAACAAAAAACAATATCTCAGACTTATATAATATATAATATACAATAACATACTGTGAAGAAGCTTATTGTTACTAAGTGAAGTCTGGTAGCTATTACACTCTTTTGAAACATCAGTGGAATTCCTCTTTAACCAGTCAATAAGGTCCATATGGTCTTAACTATATATATAAGAATGTTACATTATTAAAATTGGGCCTCAGTCAAAAGTGAGCCACGTGTTTAAAATATGTTATTTCAAGGCAACTACCGTCAAAAGTTAGCACACTGAAAGACAAATCTTTCTCAACTTTATTCACGTGGAAATTATGTTTGAAAGTGAATTTAACATGTTGTTTTCTTCAGCACAGAAAATGCTTTACTAGCTACACTATGGCAACTATTAGTGGCTTATAAGTTACAGGTTGAAGACTCCTGGTGTAAATCATTAATGCAAGTCTTAATGTATGTCATTCCCACTCTATAAACATAATGGCTCACTCTTAAATGTGAAATCAAACAGGGATAAAGGCTGCTTGCAGCATGTACAGATAGCGCACATGCATAATGGATCTCTTGCCCTCATTGCTAGAATACCCGATGCTGGATTTCGTTTTTAACATAGCTTTTTAGCATCTGCCAATCACCTTGCTTCGTAACTGAGTGAACCAAAGTTTGAACAATGTTTTAAAGCATGTGCACCTCTATGAAAAGTAGTAGGAGCAATATTACTTTCAGGGAGCGAAGGTTGAGCAACCAAAACAGTAACGAACATGGCAACAGGGTTAATCTACAACAACTAAGATTGACTGCACCCTCGCCCCTCTCCAAATCTTAATTTTATTTTTTATAACTTAATAAACCACATCTAACAGGAAGCATGCCTCTCTTGCTGGCTTTCTCAGCTGCCATCTCCAACCTGCACATGCACAGGCTAAGATCTGTGACTTTACAACTCATAAGAAAGATTCCTGTAAGGCACTTGTGGAGAGAGGTCCACCCCTGACGACATTTTACTTAGCTGTCCCAAAAATGCATTGATAAGCTGTTGTAGTTGGTTTGTTGGGTTTGTGAGCAGAAATCAGTGTTTTTTCTTGTTTGGTTGGGAATAAAGTAAGTGGGAAACTCAGTAAAACTTAATAAGCAAAATTGCTGTTGTTCTATAAAGAAAGCGGCAGACAAAAGTTAGCTGTCCTTAAGCAGTTGCGTGGGTGTTCCTTGGTGATTCTCTAAATTAGAGGATGTGAAAAACCTCTACACTTCTATACATTTGTATCCATAATTGTGGTTTATGTGCTGAATTCGACATACTGGTAACTAATAAATGAAACCTAAAATGTGGCCTGTGCAAGTTTTTAAAATACTTTTTCACGCATTGGCATAGTTGTTGGCATCTGTCAGCTTGTCGATCTTATTGAAATCAGTGGAGAGAGGTGCATTTCTGACAGATACTAAAATGTCCTTGTGAACCCGGCCTCTTGCAGCTCAGTGTGAAATCCTGTCTCACCCTCATCTTGCCATTCCTCACTGCAGCTCCGTCTTCTGCCAGTCTCAGCACGTACAAGTCCATGTTATACTCCTTCCCTCCTCGCAGGCTGAAGCCGAAGCCTTTACTGTCTCTCTCCAGATCCACAGAGTAAAACTCAGCATCCTGTATCCCACAGACAAACACACACACACACACACACACACACACAAAAAGTGAAGAAACACATTAGAAACTGCAAATGCAATTTCAACAGCACTCAAGAAAAACACTTGAAAATTCCACCTTTTACGCAAGGTCAAGTATCTTCCCTATAGAAAGAGCACAAGGAAATAGCAGAATCTTAATTCAGATCTTACTAGTTGAAATCAACAGACTGGCTAAAGTATAAAACATTTCACACACGTGTTTAAACTTTTATTGGGCTTGGAAAGCTGCAGTCCAGGTGTCATTAAGGTCTTACTCTTAAAAAGAATACGATCGATCATTCCAGAAGAACTCTAGCCATGAATGTTTAAGTATGACTCAACACAGCCAAGAACGAGGGCAGAATTCACAGAATTCTACTACTGAATACATCAACCACTACAAGTTCAGATGAACAGGTTCTTTTTCTGTGACCCGGCTTCATATACAGCTATCAAATTAATTTCAATTCACAAATCCTGTTCCAGAATCAGCTTTACTAACTTTATATTAGTGATGTTAATGGCTAACTAATCAGTCATCAATCAACAACTACATGTATACATTTTATGTGTGATGCTGCAAGAGTGCAAACCAGAGTTCTACCAGAGTCACTAATAAATAAATATAGCAGAGACTAAACCATCCTAAAAGGCCTTTACTGCTTACGCCGCTACTGCAACTAGAAGTGTAGCCTTGAGCTACAGCCTGTACATGCGTTTGCTAGGTAATGTTTAGCGTATGTATGTACTGCAATGACAAAAAGCTACCTATTCGCTTATAATAAGTGGTAAACGTAATTAACTACACTGCATTTGTTTCATTCAACTAAGTGTAAAGCCTTGTTTAGGCAAAAAGCAGTGTTGTGTTTGATGCTTTTTATAGATCGTGTCTGTAATTCTGGATTTGTCCATTAACAATTAATCACCTGCTAATAACTGTCAGTTTGCGATCAGATTGGTTTGCCAAAATTTGGATGCCTACTTGACATTCATGCAGAAGCTAAACTCAGAGGGCCAGTCAGGATAACCACTCATTATTATGGATTTAGGATGATAGCACCAGCATGTTAGTGAATCTGTTTAAAAAATAACTGGGCTTGGACAGGTTTAGTGTGGTGATATTTTAAATTGACATAAGCCAAGCAGGTGATGCTGGACTACTGTGTTTAAATAACTTTTTTACTCCATTTACTTCCCAATTTCTATAAATTTAATATTTATGTATTAGCACACAGTTACTATACCTATACTAACGTGGAATCGTTATTCAGTGAATCAGTGCAGTGATGGCTATCCAGCTTCCTTAGCTCCATTATAGCTTATTGTGTATTGTATTTTTTACACAATTCATAAAACAACCATAAAACCTTGATATTTTAAATAAACAGCGAAACGTCATGTTAGGCAAGCATAACCTTCTTAAACAAACATAAAGAACTAAACATACCTCCAAAATACAGCCTAACGGACTGAACCATTTTTCAGTTTATTTTTAGAAACGTTATGTTGCTGTTGGAGACTGTCAATTCCTGAGCCCTGTCTAGAACAATAAACAGCTACATATATCTTTAAATACTGGTAGATTTTAGAGAGCAGTGTTATTGATTGTATGTCTTCCTATTTCACCAGTTTTTTAAACTTTCCAATTCTTTGAATTATTTAATTCTTGTTTCTTCTTAAACAGGACATTTATGCAAGAAATTGATTGAAAAACAAACCAGCACTGCTGTCACTTGCCAACTTGGTCTTGAACCTCAAATAAAACAACTACAGTAAAAAATATCATGTATTGGTTAATAAAAGCTTTTAGATATCTCAATGTTCTAAGCTGACTTCTAGGAGTCCTACAAGTCAGAGATTCTCTGAATAGCAGTAAAAGCCTTGCACAGCAAAGTGACATATTTTAAATGCAGCTCTTACCTGATTGGACGTTTGTGTTGCAGGTGGGGGCAGGGCCTGTTTTGATTTGTTGTTCCTGAGGGAGAAATAAAGATGGATGACTACAAACACAAGCCTAATGCTGTCGATCTGTCAGCCTGTCAGAACGGAACTGAAATATCCCCAGCGGTGCGTCAAAAAAGACAGGGTGGGGTGGATTACGGTTCTTGTTCTGGAGATGCGAATGTGATTTGGTTCAGAAAGAGGGTGAACCAAAGTCAGCAGGGCTTTCAGACTCTGTGTTCTGCAAATTAATATTTATTTGCATGCGAGCGTTGACGTGTGTGTTTGTGTCCTTTACCTGGGCTCGCTGCTGCTCTGAGGCGTGTGTGTGGTGGTGATGGTGGCTATCTTCTCGGCATTGGTCAGTAGAGAGGCGTTTGAAGACTCTGTTTGGACAGAGGGAGAGAGGAGGGGTCAGAAAAACTACCTCCCAGAGGAAACTTCAGCTGGTTTGTGAGGTTAATTAAACACTTGGAAATCACAACAACTTCATGCTATTTGACACATGAAATTCAAGCTACGCTAAATATTAAGACATCTTCTGAATAATATCCAACATTAATATGCTCACAATTACTTCTTGTTATTATTGCTTCTTATTATGTTGTGAACTCTTAGTTTGCTTTGAAAAAAACTGATAACAACACTTCAAAAGTTAAAGTTTCAGGATACTGTTGACTCATTTGAGTACTGGGTTTATACAGTAATTGCAGATAGTTGCTATAAGGCTGCTATGGTGATCCAGCATGTTGTGGTAGCTAGGTAGTTACTAGGTTGTTCCTATGGTACACTAGGTGGATGCTAAGATGCTGTCATATGTGTATGATGCTGATTGGGGTGGAATACAAGATAGAGATATAAATATCATATACGATAAAAGTGGAATGGCTTAGTTTCAGGATGTTGAGCATCGGCCCTTCATTCCTATGAAACAGAATCTGTGTATGAAGTCAAATCAGCAACACCAACAACCTGTTCCACTACAGGTTTTAGGACCCTGCAAAATTTCATACTTAATTACTGCAGGCGTGCACATTTGGCCATAGATCTTAATAACATTTGAGTCTACTAAAGTCTAGGTCCTAAGTCTTTAACTCTAAGCAATCATGTATAACTAATTCTAAGTTTATATATATATATATATATATATATATATATATATATATATATATATATATATATATATATATATATATATATAATCACATGAATTGAGTGCACATGTATTTGTATTTCTGGTTTATTTATTAATCAGATTTGAAAGTACGTCTGAGCAGTCATAACATAACAAGACTGTGTTCACTCATTATCCACTCCTACTTTGTTGGTCCACCTTGTAGTACAGTACAATACAGTAGCTTTAGTTTGTGTTAGTCATCCTCTGGTCCTTCATTAGAGGTCACATGATGCTGCCCACAAAGCACTGGCTGGAAATTTTTGGTTAGTGGACTATTCAAAACTCCAGCAGCACTGCTATGGCTGATCCCCTTTAACCAGCACAACACACACTGACACACCAGCACAACCACCACCACCTCAGTGTCTGGAGTGCTGAAAATAATCCACCACCCAATTAATACCTGCTCTGCAGTGGTCCTGTGTGGGTCCTGACCCCTAAAGAACAGGGTGAAAGGGACTAACAACGCATGCAGAGAAACAGATGGACTACAGTGTAATTGCTGAACTAAGTAGAACTGTAGCAGAGCTGATAAAATCGACAACGAATGCAGATACAAGATGTACCTAATGAAGTGGCCGGCCAGTGAATTATACAAATAAAGAATCTGATAGTGGCTGTGGATAAAAAAACAAAAGCAGGCTCTTCTATACGTTGCTGGTTTTTGAGGTAAACTGGGACTGAGCTTGGAATCGGGCTTGCCTACAGATAGTATCAGCATCTCCCAAGCTTATACTCATCTACTGCTCCTGTTTCTTCTGCCTCACTCCCCCTGTGTCTGATCTCTCTGTCTCTCTTGCTTTCTCCCTTCCTTTCACTTTGTCTTCTTTCTGCCCTCCATTCTCTCTTCCCGCCATCTTTCTCTTTTGAATTCCCTCTACTGCAATTACTGCAATCTCTTTCCTTCCCTCCCTACTCTCACTCTCTCCCTTTTCCATTCCCACTACCCAGTATTGCAATTTCCTTCCTACCTTCCCTCCTCTCTCTCTCTCTCTCTCTCTCTCTCTCTCTCTCTCTCTCTCTCACACACACACACACACACACACACACACACACTCTCCCTCTCTCTCTCTCTCCTCCATTATGCTGTCTTGCTCGTGCCATCTTTCCCTCATCTCTTTCCCTCACTCAGTATTCTCCTGTGGTGATATGGGTAAAAATAGCTGCTCCTGTCGTAGTCTTTAACACAAACTGCCATCCTCCTCGCTTGTGTGTATTATCTGTGTGTGTGTGTGTGTGTGTGTAGAGGACCGCCAGGCTGGCAGCAATCCTGCCTGTAAAACTCTCCCCCGTTTTCTCTCAGAACAGCACACGCTTTTCCTTCCTTCTCACGGAAACATTTATAAGCCTGACACACAACAGCTCTGACTTGTCTGCAGGTGATTCCATTCAGCCAATCAGCAGACTCCAGTATGAGCCTACATTTCCTCTCCTACAAATACAAGCCTATCCATATTGTTTAATGCTTCATTTATATTAATAAGCAGGAGACCTTGCTGGTGAACCATCGGTCGATTCCATTTAATGAAGGTGCAGTCGGTTCGAGACACTACTGTTGTCAATGAGACAGATATTTCCTCTTATTAAACAACTACTGAATGTTAGACGCAATGTTATGAAACCAAAATAGGTTTCAGTACACAAACCAGTTTTAAGGTTGAGCTTAGTAATTACTAAATATTTTCACCTCCCTTGGTGTTAGAGAGACCAATGGAAATCACATACTGACCTGCCAATCGATGTACTGAGGTGATGCTGTCATGAAACCAAGTTAATTTATTGAAATTAAAAATGGATGAATAATAGTGGAGGGCTTTAGCAGACTCTATGAAAAAAGGTAGCGGGACCCTCTGTTCTCTTTCATTTCTGTTGTGTAATACCAGGCTGGTCTGGAATTCAACCATTAGACGTTTGGCTCCCAAAAAAATTGCTGTCTCATTAAAAAACAAAATAGAATATGGTCCGTCTCCTGCTAACACTTGAATGCAGCACCAGTTTGCATGCTTTCACACCTCTTGGCTGTAAAAGTAATTATAAATACAGTACTATGGTTATGCAAGTTATGTTTAACAATCTGTGACACACAGACAATAGAACTTAAATGTCTGGTTTCATAACAGTAGGCTGAGATTTTATATATATATATATATAAGCTTGGCAGGTCACTACATACTTGCCATCCCCGTTTGATATTTGTCAAATGAACCCAGTGCTATGATTGGTCCAACCATTCTTCTGTTTTCGGAGGGCTAGTTGCCGCCTCCTCATTTTGTTAGACTTGAGTGTTGTTAGAACAATTGAGCTCACAGGAATGACCAGCTTTTTTATAATTAAAAATGACAAATCATATCAGCATACTTTGATGTCAAAATGCATACACGTTGGCAGGTCTGCACATGCAAAGCCGAAAAAGGACATGTCCCAGATGCTGTATGCCATAATAGGTGCTCCAGTCATCGACCTGCTAACGCCTACAGCAATGCATTTCAGTCACATTATATATATGTGCGTGTGTGAACAAATAAAATCATTTTAAATCCTTAAGTAATCATATTTTTTGTAGTCTATGATGTTACCAGGCTTCCAGGCTTCTTATTATTTTATATTCCCACTTGTTTATTGTGTAAACCATAAAAAAACAACTGAACAACATGTAGATAGGCCTTTGTCAGTACTGTTTTGACCTCCTTTAAAAAGCAATTACGCTGTCATTTACAAATGAATTTAATTGTGGTCGGAGTGTAAATTGATTTGAGAGCAGAGCATCGGTCTTCTGAAGTGTTCTAAATGAGCTCAGATGAAATCTTATAAGCATGACTGCACTGCTCAGCCAGTTGCTGTCTATACTGTAAATGGCTAAATTAACATGGGATATTTACACCGTGCAGTGAAGCGTTCTCAAGCCCAACAGTTATTATTAACAGGCAGCACAGAGTAATAGCTGGTTGTGAATGTAGGGCAGAGATGGATGATGGATGCAGGTGGATAGGAACATGATGCTCTATAAATAAATAAAGCGGTTAACCACAGAAGCCCAAGGGCGTTCCTAAAGCACTACTGTACTGAGCCGGGGTCTGTTTTCCATGTTTGTTGTACGCTACACGGGAGTCTGATTCTAGATTAATAATCACATTTGCTGTATACATTTCAATAATTGAGATGCTGCTCTATGACAAGCGTAGTATTACATTACAGGTTTGCGTGGTGGTATGATTTGGTAGCATTAACCACTTTATTAAAAATACGTACTTTGAAGGTTCGTCTTGCCGGTGTACAGTAACTGCAGCCCAATAAGTTTAAGCCATTCTGTAGCCTAAGGCTAGGCAACATTGTATTCTCTGTTGCAGCGTATCAAAACTACATGTTTATCGCGTATCATGAAAAAAGAATATTGTGATTTGCGAGACTCTTACTCTAGCTGTTCATCTAGCTGTTTATTTTTTAAGTAGCTGGCCACAGAGGTGAACTACAACCAGAGTATAATAAGTATAACCTTATTTTATTACCACTTGTAGCTTTGCTACGATCAACTAAAGACAACAGCACAGATTTTGCTGTGTTTTTAGCATTCTCTATGGTTGGCAGGGATGCAATGTCCTGGACAATTCTCCAGTCCAATGTTTGCTTTGAAGCCATCCACCAGAAGCTGAATTTTCTCCCACAACAGCTTTTTTCAAACTAATTCAGTAACAGTACAGTACGTCCACACAAGTAAGTGACAAACTGGCAAGCGACCAGTAGTGGCATGCAGCAAAGTAGTGAGCATGGCAGCAGAGTGTGACATGGCAAAACGACAACCTAAATGATTGGCTCAAACACTACTCACTATTTCTCTCCACTCATGTTGTACCTACTCATATTCTCAATAGTATAGCTCAAAATATGAATCTTATGAACTTCCAGAGTTCATTTTTTTATATTTTCTTGCCAGTTCGACAGTGTACGCTTCCACGTGCAACAACGAGAGCAGCCTCAAGCTCATCCACAAGAGACTTGCCTCCTACTGTGATTGTAAAGTTAGGCAGAAAAACCAAACCTGGCATCCACGATAGGGAGTGCATGCTGTTCCAATCACTCTACAGCATGGTTTTACATAAGCGGCTCTTCTGTAGGTGAGACTGACCAGCAACAATACTGTGCCTGATACATTCATGTCAGCACCACAACCTTATAACAGTAACTGGAGGCACCAGACACTGCATAAATGTAATAGATTACTTCAGCAGCAATCTTGATTTAGCTTAATGAAGTACTGAGTTTTTTCTATTAAACAACGAATTAGATGTTAACTACAAACAATACTGGGTTGTCACAGGGAGGAAAAGCTTGGAAAGGGTTAAATAAACACACTGACATACACTGATTGGCCACAACATTAAAAGTACCTACTTATATCTACATACACTGTTCATCTTATCAGCTCCACTTACCACATAGGAACACTTTACCGTTCAACCAATGCACACTGTGGTCCATCTGATTCACTGCATACATTGTTTATCCCCTTTTACCCTGTTTTTTTAATAGTCAAGACCCACCCACACAGGGCCGCCACAGAGCAGGGGTGGGTACTATTAAGGGGTGGGTCATTCTCAGCACTGCAATGACACAGCAGTGCTGCTGGAGTGTTTAAACACCTCAGTGTCACTGCTGGACTAAGAATAGTCCAAAAACATACAACATTTAGCCAACAGTGTCCTGTGACCACTAATAAAGAACTAGAGGATGACCAACGCAAAGAGTGCAGCATTTGATAAGCTACCGTGTCTAACTTTACATTTACGCGATGGACCCACAAGGTAGGTGTGTCTATAAGAGTGGACGGTGAGTGGACACAGTGTTTAAAAACTCCAGCAGTACTGCTGTGTCTGATCTACTCAGACCAGTGCAACACACTAACACAACACCACCATGTCAGTGTCACTGCAGTGCTGAAAATGATCCACCACCCTCATAACACCTGCTCCTAGGTGGTCCTGTACAGTCTGTAGAACTATGAAGTGCACCTGTAATGTAAATGAGCTCATATAACAGACAATGTGTGTAGATACAAGGAGGTGGTTTTAATGTTATGGCTGATTGATGTACGTAAAACCACTACTTAAAAAAAAATAATAATAAAAATGAAAGTGTTTTGCTGAGAAAAGAAGAGCTTGTTAAATATAATGTCCCCAAGTACTTAAAACTGTTGCACAGTGCAATATATGAGACAGAACTAAAAACATAGATGACATAAATGAACTGACCAGTAATTAATGCACTACAGTCTGCAACTGTACACTCATGGCGGAGCTGAAAAGGGGTCAGTGGGTAGAAGTACGAGGTAAGTCTAAGTGTACAGGTCAGTGTTGTTTGAGGTTCAGGTTAACACTGTATTGTAATTTGTGCTTGTTTATGGAATATAAGCAGTAATTATCCGCCGCAAACCAACAATTAGCTCTGCTGTCTGACAAAGTCATCCACTAACAAATCTTAGCCGCCAAGTCTAATGGCTGCTTTGATCAGTGGCATCGCTTTATATTGTCATGGCAACAAGCAACAGTCACCATACTGCAGCTGTTTGTTGTTATGGCGATGCACTGTTATGGTAATGACAGCTGTTGTTATGGTGATGAATACAGGTCGCTGGGAGGGCGAAAGCAGGCCCTGTCTCAAGCACAGCAAGCTCATGAATAAAACAACACATTTGAATAACAGACTTTGGTCACACTCGACACGCCGATGCAGACTGCCGCTCACACACACACACACACACACACACACACACACACACACATTTCAGCCCACATGTTTGCATTCTCCCTCATTCTCATCTCTTGGGAGCCTCACACACACGTTCACACTGCACACACAGTCCTTTTTGCTGCTTGACATCAAAATACACATTCATCAGAAATATTGCATATGGACTAAATTTAAAGTGATTTCATTTACCAAGAAATTTTTTTGCAGATGGCTTTTGTGTCACTTGGAAGAACCATTCCTGTCTTTAGCCTTGAGGCCCATATTCACTAAACTTGCTCCGAGATTTAATGGAATAAAACTTTCAGAATAAAACTTTTGGCCTAATATACTATAGTAGTGGTACGATGCAGAGTTTATGAAGGGTATTTTACCGATATTGTTCAAATAAGGCCTTACAAATTCAAACATCACACTGAAATGCCTCCTAAATCCCCACTACCTATATACCTTCATTATCTGTTATCTGTAAATATTCTGCCTAGAACAGGGTATTTAATTAGAATTCAGTGAGGTCCAGTTAGAGGAAATTTCCTCAGGCCTCAACTAGTGTTGACTTGTGTTCCTCAACTTGTGTTATGATTCTGTGCCATATGCTGTATACTGAAGTAGCCTAGTATCAGCATTTTTATACCATCAGCAACTGAAAGACAAACAAATTACAAATATCTTTCAGTGTATTTCAACAATATTTATTGTTTAAATGCTGAACTGAATTAAATATTTATAAAACTTGTTAAATGTTTTTTTTCCTCACTTCTATTAAAAACAAGGGCTACATTAAAAACAGAATGCTTAAAAAAGTGCATTATGAAGTAAATAAAACTTTTTGAGTTTATTCTCCGACTGCTGCTTCTCGTTTCGTACCTCGCCTGTGTGTATGCCGCAATCACAAATCTGCACAGATTTGATTGGCTGAGGAGCGCCTTTGGTGATCTTACAACGCACACAATTTGTTTGTGAGTTTACTATGCCTCAAAGCCCATATACCGTAAAGACAAGAAACTGTTGAATAGTTTAACGCAATGCAATCTCCCTATTATTAACCTCTAGCCTAGAGATTTAATCAAATCAAAAACGCAAAGTATGAAGATTTTTCTGTAATTAAATGATAACACTGTTGATATTAAACAGCTTTAAGATTTACTCTGTTTTTTATGTAGGTGTTTTATGTAATAAAAATAGTTTTATGTTGTTAAAACAGCGATTCCCTCAGACTGGTGATTCCAAACTTCTGCACAAAAGAGCGTACACTCACCGTCTCCTGGGATGATGCGCAGGGTGACCGTGTTCCCGGCCTCTTTGATGAGGTTGACGATGTCTGAGTGGGACTTGTTGGTGATGGAGCAGCCGTTGACGGCCAGGATTCGGTCGCCCACCTTCAGCTTCCCGCAGCGGTCTGCCGGACTGCCCTCGATGATGCGACCTATTTTATGGGGCATGGCCACACATGCATTTCCAGCTACCGTGTCAACAGGACCATAAGTGTATGAGTGTAATGGGGGAAGAGTGAGTATTTGTGTGAAAGAGAGGGGGAAAGAAAAGGCAGGCGAAAGTGGAAGAGCAAAGGAAATGGGAAATGTATGCCCGGTAGAGTGGATGGTTGTGTATTTTGATTTGGGAAAGCCAGTGGAAAGCCATGGGGAACAGTGGAGGGAGAGGAGAAAAAAAGAAAGAACAGAATTAATTCACCAAGCAACCAAGCGAGATCTTCTTATAGCCCTGCCAACCATCCGATCAAATTACCCATCCAAATCAGATCCCGTCCAACTGTTACCTACATGCTCCACTCACAGCTAAATACATTTTATCATAGTATCTATCGCTAGGTTGGACAAGGTTACAGAAACATGTGAAAATCTTGACTGAAGTTATGTTGCTGTAGCTAGCCTGAAGGTACTGTAGCGAGTTTGGGGAAAGATGTTACTACTTTCTGGGGATTTGATCTGCTGTGTGAAGAGCAGTACTGGGAGTTGCAATTTCTGGCAGTGTGTGCTTCAACATGGGGAAACCTGGGGATCTGGGGTTGGTCCTTCCCCCCTGGGCTGGCTGTTAGCGTTTAATGTGCAAGGCATGCTGAATACAACACTGGATAAAACATTCAGCTTATACATACTCTTCTTCCATGCTTCTTAAGTAGTGGTAAACTCTCTGTAGCGTAGTTCAAGTTACACTACAGTAAAATTCCTGAAGGTATGGTACTGCAGTATACCTAACGTTACTAATGTTGACTAAGTACAGTACTGTAGGGTGGATAAAGTTACACTACTAAACTACTGTAACATGGCTGAAGATGCGCTACTGTAACATGACTGAAGATGCGCTACTGTAACAAGTTACGTAAATGCAGTAAGGCTGAAGTTGCACAACTGCAGCATTGCTTAAATTACACTACTGTAAATGGCTAAAGTTACATTACTGCAGCATAGCTAATGTTGCAACACTATTCATTGATAATCCCATAAGTTAAATGGGATCTGTGACAGCTTTTCCTCTCAACTATTGCAAAAATGCTTTCGTGGGTGGAGCATTAGAAGATAAAAAGTATATTGAGCTGATAGCAGAAAGAAAAGTTATTGAAACTGTAAAAAGCATTGCAAAGTCATTATTCAGCTTGGACAGTGCCCTCACCACCAAGTAGTACAGAGACATGTGTATCCCATAATTCACTGCTATTTGGCTCTGCGCATGTACAGCTTTAAATCAAAGCACTGGTTGACATGTATGTATTATAAGAGATGGGTGGAGTTCAGATGTGCAAATCATGGATACAGCTGAGTTTGTGCATGTGGAGGCAGACCTATAAATCACTGTCATGTACAACACACTGCTTAGGGCAACTTTAATCATACAGGTTCTCTGTATGCAACTTCATCTGCTCCTCTAGACATCATTACACACATACACGCACAAACCCTGAATGAGGAGACAGATGACTGGATGTGTAGTAATTGAGTTCCTGTCATCTCTCAGGATCTGAGGATAGATGGACTCTGTAGTGGTCAGACTCTCACTCACACATACAAACACACTCATGCACACTTCTAATTCATGACTACACTGACCAGTGACTATTCTACAAGTCTTCTCTCTCGTTGCTGCCCAAAGAAAACAAGTATTTTCAAAATACTAATACTTTACAGGAGAGGACATTCTTTACTTTCAATGTAGGTCTATGGAACCTTTCTATTTTGAAGGATTTCTATTAATCCATTCATCATGAAATTTTTGCACAATGTAAACAACCTCTGTCGTGTTCTTTGGACAGCAACGGTATATATCCAAATTTTTTTGTGCTGTAATGTAAGATCAATCAAAGCATTACACTTAACTGGCAAGCCTCAAACCACACTTACAAGTAAATAAACAAATAAATAAATGATAAAGCCTGGAGCTTAAATCCCAGAAAGTCCCATACCAGGCGTGTCTAATCTTATCCACAAAGCAGGAGCACACCTCATCAGTTCTCGAGAACTGAGACCAAACGATTAAACAAGTGGTAGCAGGTGTGCTCCTGCTTGCTTGCTGATCCTTAGTAAAAGAGACTGGACACTCACAGATCAGACCTAAAGCACAGAGCACACAGAGAACTGATACAGAGTGATCATTGAGAGCTGTAAAGCTCACGGCAAACAGAGAACATACTGACAGCATCAGACCAAAACCTGGCATCTACAAACATTTCACTTTTTAGGAGAAGTAAAATGTCCTTGTTAGAATAATTTTAGAAATTTTAACATAGTTTTTTCACATCCAATTTGGCTAACTGCCCCTTCCATTTCAAAGTAGCTGCTTCACACCTCAACACGCTTGGAGGAGAATGCTATTACATCAGCTAACCAGTGCCAGTGTTGGCTAGGAGGTTGGTCATCCTAGCTGAAAGACACAGAGACAAATCATCCTTTCCACTGACTGAACTTGTGATTTCTTGTTGATAAGGCCAATGTTAAATTTCTGGCTGCTTGGATTGGACCATCCCTACTGGTCCAATCTTTATAATATATTTAAATTCTGACATGTATATTAAATGGCAAGCACTGTAATAAAAAAAAGCAGGTTTTGATCCAACAGTGGCAATACGAAGCACTGAGCAGATATAAAGCACAGAGAATCCATAAAGGAATCAAAAGCACAGAGTAGACACAGAACAGACACAAAGCTTAGAACACAAAAAGCTAAGACATAACCATGAAGTGACAGTTGGATTGATTGATTAATAGATAGATACTATACATATGCAAAAGAGCTGCATTGGTTATATTACTAGATATATATGGCTTGTAATATATTAAAGAGAATCTACTATTGCTTATTTTCAAGGTTTAGACCTTTATTTTGCTTGACTTTTCCCAAAACTTTGATACACGTTCTGCTCCTAGACTGCTGGGACTATTCTTACAGTGATGTGAGTTTAGCTGTATCATTTCGACCTGAAAGTCAGGCAAAGCAGTTTGGTAGAGCGGATCCACCTTCACAAGTTAGACTGAAGAAGGATGGTTCAGAGTGGTAAGTTTATTCATTATTAAATACATAATTAATTTTAAATACATAAATACATTTACTAAATGTTTTAAGATTGTGATCTTGCAACAAAGTAAGAGCTGAAAGTCCAACAAGGTGTTCCAGGCAGTGATTTCCGTGGAAGAGAGTTTCTTTTTCTGGAATGTATTTTGGACTTTATAATTTCGCTAAACTATTTACATGCACAAAAAGCTACATAACACACTCTCAGATCTGTGATTGGTTACGATTCCCCCGGTTCTTTAGAGGATTCATTTGCATAATCCAGTTTAATAAGAAATCAGTATTGTAAAGGCCTATATCATGATAGCAATGCTATGCAGCAGAAGAATACAGCAGATAGAGCAGAAGCAAAAAATAAAGCAATAGAACTAGAAGACGCAAGCATGGAGCTGAAATCAAACAGCACACTGTTGCTATTGTTGGAAAAACTTTTAAAGCCGAAAGTGTGTGCTGTGTATGTTGCATATCTGCTTTGTGCTTTAAACCCTTCTCTGTATGTTTTATATGTCTAACTAAATTAAGCAAACAATGGAAGCAAACAGTTAACCATGAGACACACACACACACTTGGCAGTCACAGATCACAGCGCAGACACTGCACAAACACAGCCACATCTGCTCCAACCCATTCAAAACACTCATCAATTACCTTCACTCTAGCGTGCCACGATGAGATCATTATCATTCTCCACAGAAGTGTGGCAGTCATCGGCTGACAGACGAGACCTTGCAGCGACATTGCAGAGCCATATCACACGCACACTCGCGCCCTTCCTCTCTAAACTGCCCTTTTAGTGCTTGAGCGAATGTCATTGACGTTATTCCGTCATTTGCCGCTACGTCTAAACATAGCAGACAGCTATAGATTGCGCTCAGTAAACAGCAATTCCACGCTAGCTGTGGAAGTGGGAGAGGTGAATGTGTGATAATGATGGAGTGCATGTCTTTACAGTGTATAAGAACACACACACATACACACAGTACTGTGCAACAATCTTAAGCCAGTCAAGAAAACTACATTACACTGTTTTTACTCATAAAAAACATATTACAACATTTCAAACAATTCTAATAATCAATCAGGATTCATTAGTTTGTGGAGTTGTTAACTGCAGTTAATCGCATCGCTGAAGAGGTTTTGAGATATTCCATTTGAAAAAAAGCAGTGCATTTTGTTATATCAACAATATCTACCCAGCCACCTGCTGATCCAACGTTTCTTCTGATGTTAAGAATGTTGTATTAATATCATTGTATTGTTGGATGATTAGTTCTGGATCAGAAACACCACACTAATTCATCCTAAAGGTACTAGATGTTGCTCCATCAATTCTGAGATCTCCTCTGCCCAATTCATTGTGGTCGTTTTAGTCGATGCTCAGCATTGGGCAGGGTGAGCTTAGGCTCAGGAATGTCCCATTCTGTTGGCAATGCTTTCCTGTGGAGATTATTCAAGATGTGTGTGCTCCACTGAACATCTATGCCAGCAGTCATTGCACCTCAAAGTAGTTCAGAAGGGGTGTCTGGATACTTTGGACATAGCGATAGTGTATATGAACAGTGTTTGAAAGTGAAGACTACAGTGCGCGAGCAGCTGGGCTTCGGGCTGGAGCTATGAATGGTCTGAAGGTTCATGCATCCCTTGCTTTCAGAAAAGCTCTTGATATCTTTGTGCTTTAGCTCCTATTGTCATCATTGTTGCTCAGGCCTCCTCCCTATCTCCTCACTCTCAGTCCTATCTACAGTGGGGTCATAAGAGTAAGATCACTAGAGAAAATGCTTCTATTCTGCATCAAACCATTTAATCACATCACTATTTCAAATCAACTGCTTAATATCTACATGGATTGTGTTTAGAATGTCTCCTTTTTGCTTTAATGACTGTTTGCATGGACTACATAAGTTTGTGCAAAAGCCTCTGATCGGTAGGTCATCTGAGCAGGTGTTTCAATGGAAGTGATAATGGCCAAGTTGCTCCAATTAGAACATTAACCTAGAAATAGTGCAGGATTTGAAATATTTCAGGGTTCTATATGTCAATGCAACTCTGCCTTTACTTGATGGTTATAGCAAAGTCGCCTATAAGATATAACCATAGTCAAAACTTTACCAATCTTGACATTAAAAAAACTTCACTGGGCCTAAGACATGTGCACAGTACTGTAGCTTCAAGTCAAGGTTCAAACTCTTACCAAATGTTGTTCCGGCATCAGGCCGTGAGACCGACGAGACGATGACAAAGCCGAATCCTTCGTTTTCTCCACGCTGGATCTCCACGTCGTAGGGTTGCAGAGCGGCTGGAGCCACAGCGACTACGGCGCTTCCACTCCCCCCTCCGCCCCCGCTGCCAATGCCGCTGGTGGAGCCCGAGCCTGAGCTGACCGTGTTGAGCGAGTTCTGGCTGCCCTGAGGCGTGCGCTTCTCTTCGGTCAAAGATGGAGCCTGCGTGCTGCTGTGGTGGGACGAGGCAGGGGAGGGGGGGACATCTCCCTCACCCTTACACACTGTCAGGAGAGAGAGGTGTAGGTGTTTAGGGCAGGAACTCTTTGGTCAAAGCAAGTATGTTGCAAGTGGTGAGAGTTTATGTCTGCATTTGTGATTTTCACAAGACAGTCATTAACAAGTTTCAAATGTTTATTCTATAATTTCCCCAAAATGTTCATGAGCACTAGCTGGAGATTAGCCTCATTCTAGAGCTGTTTTTTTCCTTGTTGTTGGTTGCCATTGATGGTCCAACCTGTAAGCCTTAGGGCGTTTTCACACCAGCACTAGTTACTTGCTTTTCGTTTTGGCAGGTGTGAAAACAGTCATCGCACTCGGGTGCGTACCAAACAACCGCACCAAACCCTCGAGAGGAGGTGGTCTTGGTCCGGTTCCTAACAAACTCGGGAGCGGTTCGTTTGTGGTGAGAACATGACCTCGATCCGACCCAAGTATTAGGTGTACTCCACAAGTTTGATCTAAACATCTCCTGCAGCCAGGTGTGCCGAGGTCTCTCTTGGACTAGCAGTGAGGTACGTTGTCTACTTGATATTTGAAGTGAACTGGATGTTTTGCAGGTGTACTGTAGTTTGGTATGTTGCCCAGATTATTATAACATCTATGAACAAACGCTGTCTCTGCCGTTGCTCCGTGCTACGCTGTACAAGTTTGGGAAAACCGGATCTTCTTCCTGTGTTTACTTTCTTGCTTGCACACCAGATAGCTCTGACCAATCAGAGGAGAGAACGCGCTAACAGAGGGGGAAAACGCTCCAAGTAAACAAACTCATTTACTGATCCGGACCAGTGAAACGAACTACAGATATGAAAACGCCCTTAGTCACCAATGGAAATATATATTCAACTTTTACTCTTCATATGTATCCAGCCTAGACTATTTGGTTATAATACAACTAAATACACAGCTTTTGTGGTAGTGCATGCACATACCGTCCTGGGCAAACGTTGTAGCTACATGGGAACGTTATTCAAAAAGCTATTTGTTCAGATTGGAGGTTTTTATTTTCTCAGCAAAACACTTTATTTTTTATTATTGAAATAGTATTAATATAGCAAGTGATGCTTTTACATATGTCAGTATGTTTATTTAACCCTTTCCAAGGTTTTCCTTGTGGCCAGTATTATTTACAGTTATCATCTAATACCTGCTTTAACTCCTCAGTATTACGTTAAGTAAAATCAAGATCAAGAAGGAACTGAATACATTCATACAATGTCTGGGTCTTCCAGGAGAAATCTGGAACCAAACTTTCTTCTTCACACTGACAAGTTATTATCTATATCTTTCTAAATAAGATATTTACGCTGATATTTATGTTGTATTTATGCTTATTAACATCTGTCCTGATGATATTCTTATGGTATTCTTACTGAAAAAACATAAATTGCTAAGGTAAAGACTTTTAAACAATCAGCTTAGGTTCCTAAGACTTTTTCACAGTTGTGTACATGATCCTCTGTGTACCTCCATAGCCGGATTTGCGGCGGACCGTGAGGTTGACGTGGCCCTGCTTGGCCGCCTGCTGCATGAGCTGCACCACCAGCTGGTGAGACTTCCCCACCACGGCCGTTCCATCCACACAGATCAGCTCATCCCCAGAGCGCAGACGTCCGTCCTCATCTGCTGCCCCATACTTCACTATGTGCCCAATGTAGATCTGTAAAAAAATACTTGATTTATTAGTTTCTCTTCTTATGAGCATGTCCATACTTTATTTCATAAATAGCAATTTCATAGTAGTGAGTAATTCATAGCATTTACCGAATAGTAAGTCTTCAGACTAATAACATAAAAGAGATTATATATAGCCTATAGGTTTTATAGGCTACCTATATGTTGCACACATGGATGCTGTGCTGTCAAAAACATATGGCTTGAAGGCACATAATCTTGAAAGCCACAAAGAAGAGGCTATTTTGTGACTGCGGTGAATTTAATCCATTTCTGAGAGGACAGCCTGAGTCCAAAATGTTATACGAGAGAGCAGGCGTGAACAAGACAGGGACAGAAGAGGATAAGGTGAAGAAAAAGGAAAGGAGAGGGCAGTGTAGGAGACGACAGCAGAGGACGCTTCAGGACGTTCCACTCAGCATGTTGCATTGCCTGGCACTACAACAGCACTCGCAGGCTTGTAAAAAGTTAGCTCAGCAGAGGTTCCTTTAATGAAATTTAAGGGAACTGAACACATCTCACTCAGTTCAAACACTTTCTCAGCCAGATGTTTGAGTGCTTTCTAAGCTGCTCTTTTATGGTCCAGTCATGGTGCTTAATTCAACTCACCAGTTAATTCCACCATAAATCGCTGCAAGATCATCATAAACAGGTTGCAACTATAAACTGAGTCATTAATCGAAATTCAGCCCTGAAGCTCCTCTTCCTCTTTCATAAGCTGCACTATAAAACCTATAAAAGCAAGTAAAGCCTCAAAAGCATACAAATATTACAGATGTGATGGTGTATGTTGTTGTTTATGTACATAATAATAACATCTTGATCTATCTCAAACTTTATCAGGAGCAGATTAACCACTTCTACAGACATTCTGACTGAATTAGGCAGAGCTACAAGGGGCAGACCCACGGGGTCTTTCTTTTGCATGCAATAATAAAGCTGGATGCGACTTATTGCCTTGAAACGATCCTCATAATTGTGCCAAAGGGAGAACTGTTCCTCTCAACTACAAGACACTGTTTGCTCTTATCCGTCCCATCTCTAAGACAACATCGAGCATTAGAGTGCTGCTCACGTTGCTTCTTTGCTGGTGAGTGGGCTCAGTGTTGCTCGAGTCAAACCGAGAATAAAACTGAGCTAAGCAGTAAATGCAAGAAAAAAAACGAACACATGAAACATATAATAAAAAACTAAAGTGCTTCTACAATCTAAGAAATTCAACTCAGTTCTGCTTTTTAGTGTGATTCTCACCGGTTCTCCAGGCTCGTTCCCACCAAGAATTCTGAAGCCGAATCCTGTGTCTTTTCTCCAGAGGAAGATGTCTTGTTCTTGAGAGTCTGGCACTAAAACACACATTGATAATGTATTAACAAAACAGTGCTTCAGAAAACTTCTTCATAATCTGACATCAATGTCTGCAGATTACTTGGTAGGTTCCAAAGTATATAAAAGTATATAACATAGAGAGTCTATGGGGATGTTTATGTTGTAGCCCTCAGTATAATTCCTCTGATCTGAAGGTAATCATAAAAGTATGTGAATAGCAATAATAATTATAATAATTGGTGTTAGAACCAGAGATACAATAAATGTATAATGTTAATAGGACCCTAATTCAATTGATAGCTCTGGAAAAAAATGCCAGAGTTCTATAAAGTTGATATTTTTAGATTTTCACTGGAGCTACTAATGCAGCTCACAATTAAGTTAAAAGACGTACTAAGGTTTCTGACCCTGTTTGTCATAGTGTTTCTATAACACTTGCAACAAATCACAGTTACAAAATGTTCCTTTCATCCCAAATATAGTAGATCATCCAAGACATGTTTGGTGCTTAACTGCTACTACTTTAGCCTAGCGCTATAGCTACAAGGCTGACAAGACTAGAAGTCAATAGTCACCCAAATCTTTTCAGTAATTACATTGCCAAAACCCTCAACCCCACTTTAGATCTTCATTAAGGTTTACGATAACATTCATAATTTTATGTTCTCTCTCTTTATAAACTTGTATTTCCGTTTGAGAGTTCAACATTAACAGTTATTTGTAAAAAAAAAAATTGACTGCATGAAGTGAGTGCAGCAAAGACAACACTTGTCAAAACCCAGTTTTGTTCATTCGTGTAGTTCACCGCAAGACTCACAGTGTCAAGTAGACAAATGGACAAGTCAGTGCAACATCAATATAGATGTGTCTATCAAAATAGATGTGTATCAATATAGATGTGTGTATCAATTTAGATGTGTGTATCAATATATATGTGTGTATCAATATAGATGTGTATCAATATAGATGTGTGTATCAAAATAGATGTGTATCAATATAGATGTGTGTATCAAAATAGATGTGTGTATCAATATAGATGTGTGTATCAATATAGATGTGTGTATCAAAATAGATGTGTGTATCAATATAGATGTGTGTATCAATATAGATGTGTATTAATATAGATGTGTGTATCAAAATAGATGTGTGTTGAATTGGTTGAGTGGAGATTTTGGCATGTATTTGCAGAAAAGATAGGGTGCCTACTGACTTTGTTACTGATGTCTGCATACATACAAATACACCCACAGTACAGGCAGCTACACACTCAGGCACACTCTTTGTTCCTTTAATATCTATTTTTTGCTCCCATGCTCATACACACACGCTAATGGAATGCATACATTCTCCATCTCTCTAGGGATCAGAAAACAGGGTCAGAGCAAGAGAGAGAGAGAGAGAGAGAGAGAAACATAGAAGTGGTTAATAGAAAACCTAAACTAGAGAATAGAAAGCTTTTCCTTTTGCCATTATTACACATCCACGTGATCAGACTTCAGAATGTTGCACATACATAATGACCAGACTTTAAATATACAGTATAATATACAACTTATAGCAAAGAAAAAAGAAAAAAAAAGAATTCCACAATTAAGTGAACAAAAAGAACTGTTCCACAATTAGCCCAAATGTTCAGATCAACACAAGTAGCATTAGAAAGCCATTTGTATTATTAAAACGCTCCTGAAATTGTGGTATTTAAGTAATGAATTCTGATTAGATGTAATGACCTTATCCGAACAATAGAACATGGAACTCAAATTCAGCTTGCGTAAGACTTGCATAAGGCCTCCAAGAGAGGCGTGCCTGGAATGGCCACGTAAGAGCCAGATATTGTATTGGAGTAGTTCACTGCTAAGCAAAAAAAAGGTGTTGCTGTGTTAAAATGACATAACTATGGCAAAAAACACAAATGGGTGAGTTGTTTTTTTTCTTTAGAAATGTCTAAATCTGTCCATCATTTCCACATGAATAAAATATTGCATGAGTGCAGCTACTGCTGAAAGTAAACAGAAAAACAAATCTGTGTTCTATTCACTTACAGGTTATACATGAGTGTAGGCACTGTGTAAGCTGCTCCACAACACACACATTATATATATATATATATATATATATATATATATATATAAAGCATGAGAAATTATACCAGCTGTTGACAGTTAACACCTCTTACCACTTAATAGCCTACTTTATAATGTAGCATGCACAGGAGCACTGCTGGAGGGACCCAGTGCACATTCACTTGCCCATTTGCCGAGTAAATCAGCCTATCACAGCTATACACTGATTACCAAATGCAGACTCCCTGTTTTCACCATAAAGCATAACTGATGCTTTACTAATGACAGCAGGCTGACTGTCTCACTTTGCTTGAAGCGGTGGCCATGCTGCATTCCGGGGTTTGACACTGGACACCCCTTGCCACCCACTGACTGTGCCTCTACCTCTGTGTAGAGGAGTCAGATTAAAAGATGGATTATCTGGAATGCTGTTTTTCAAGCATGCAGACATGCATCTTACACACATGCATATGCAATGCCCTTATGGATTCTTCAGCAGGCTACTGAAGGACAAAGGCAATTTTGTGGCAATCTGTTAACCAGCCAGGCAAGTCCCACATGAGAACGGACAATCTCTCTCTCTCTCACTCTTTCCCACCCTCTCTCTCTCCCGGTGCAGAGAGTGAGCGGATAAAACTCCAATGACCTGTAGTCTTGCACAGAAAATGTTAAAACGAGAAAGAAAGCTGGAGGAAACAAAGTTTTGAAATTAAATGAAATTATTTACAATAAAATAATTTACAATACAATTGTGTTACGATTAGGGCCTTCTGTTCCTCAGTCCAATATACACTGTAAAGGCATGAAGTTTGAACATTATTTTATTACACTAGGTGGCAATGGAACCTTTTACTTAGTAATCAGGGAAAGAGAAGAAGTTTAGCCGTTCACTTACAACAGCACAAAGCAGCCAGCTTTCTTCAGACTGTAACTTACTTTAGGCAAATATGTTGGAGATTTTTGGGGAAAAGAGCTCAAAAGAGCTCATTTTTAATTTATACATTTATTTATAATTTATGCATACTGTGTATGTATGCTCTGTCTTGATGAAAGGTAATGTGATTTTGTAAAGTTGTAATTGTTTGGGCAGTCCTACTTTAATCCTAACTTTTCTGTTGATTTAACAAGTGAATAAGTGAACACATCCTCTGCAGAGAACACACTTCTGTACATCTTAATGCACAGTCACTCAGAAAACATATGTTAACAGAGCTGAATGACAATTCTGGCACAATTTATCTTTTGTATATACATTTTCTAATATGTGAAGCTCATCAAATAATAGAAAAAACCCAACATTTGCAGAAATATGAGACCCCTCTGTCTGCTCACTGTAGAGGATGTGTACTTATTTCATTTAGAAAACTAATAAAACATGTAATTTGACCAGAGGCTTTCAAACGTTTGCAAATGACTATGTATCACACCTGAATGAGCCTTTTGTTTTATTTAGGCAATCTGCTTTGTTAAGACCTAAAAGTGAGCTTTACAAAAGAATCTACAATTAATATTAAGTGATGTGGAAACATATTATATCAAAATATTACATTTCTCAGCTGACTGATTTAGCCCTGTGTGAAACAGTGCTAGGTGAAAGAGAAATGAGTAAACGAATGCAAGTTGCAGAGAATCAGCAGGTTGGTCATATGTACCATAGCTCGTTAGCCCTGCCCTGCCTTGCCCCCCCGAGCCCCGCCTCCTTGCCCGGGCCAACTTGGCACTTGTGGCTCCAGAGACAGTTGGGACAAGAGCAGAAAGGCATGAAGTTTTCACACAGACGAATGACAAAATGGCCTCCACAGGTAACCCAGCACGGATCGTTTAACTGCCCTGGCCGTAGTGGGGAGCGGCTCACGGCTCGTTTGAAAAGGTCTGGCCACAGCCTGGAACCCAGCGTGGATCGTTTAGCTGTCCTAGCTGCTCCTTGCGGAACGTTTCACAGGCCTGATTGGGTCCTGGCAGCGTCGGTGGGAACATGGGAGGCACCAAATGCTGCTATTAATGAACAATCTGCCATGCAGCACACACACACGTGCACACACTGAACTTGAGCTGACCAGCTCTCTCTGTGGAGAAAGCTACTACACACACTCAGAGCTGAAATACAGCTTTATGGACAGTTGAGTGCACACTTTAAACTTTCATAACTCAGAGGACAGGGGACTTCACATATAAAGCACAACGGCTAAGTGAAATGTCTTGAGATAAGACTTCAGCAGAGAGAGGGGGGGCCACAACTACTCAACTGTACTCTCTTTATCTCTTTGCTGCTGATTTGTTGACTGTCATGATAGCTTTAAAGAAGGAATTTGGTGACATAACTTGGTGATTCATATTCCAAACAAGAGCGAGCAACATATCACCAGAACATTGCAGCTCCCTCTTCAATTCTTACCAGTTTAAAAGAGTTTAGCATCAAAGTTTACATCACTTTATTCACCAAGAGCATCTCCAGTGGTGGAAATCAACATCATTGTTAACTCTTGTTTTGCTTTTATTTACATCATATCCTTTGCTGCTGAACATAGTTTCTTGATGCACGCGGGCGATGGTATTAGTTACAACAGTCCCTTGCCAAGAGTTCAGCCATCATTATGTTTACTCTTCCTTTCGTTGGCTACATGATCTAACTGGGAGCAGGACCTTAAACATAATTCCCAAGAGTTTAGAGTATGCTGTCAAAGGAGTGTTCCTTTCTTCAGTCTCTCATGTTGGTCCTATTCAACTTGATGCAGTGACTCACTATCATCACTTGAGGTACAATATATATATATATATATATATATATACACTCTTCTTGAATGAACCTTTTGTTCCTTCAGCGTTACTATCTAGGCTTTTTTTTTTAGTCATATTTTCAGAGCCATAAGGTGCAGTTTTTTGAGGCTTGTATCAGATATGGAGCTTCCAGAAGGCCTACAGTGACATTTCTTTTCAAATACTATTAATTAGAATGTGATTGTTTGGTTCCACTGTCACGTCCTGATTATGTTAGTGTTTATTCTGACACAGTTCAGCTCCTGCAGTCCTAACCAATAGGACAGCTAACTGGGTTCTTCTACGTAGATAACGCAGAGAAAAAAAATCTTGATAATTTTCCATGAACCATTTCAAGAATGTAACCATTCTAAAGAGAGAAACGTTTTTGCAGTAGAATTAAAACGCAACAAGCTTGATGACTACATCAAATAAAAATTAACCTTAAATATACAGACATCTTACTTTATTTTATTTACAGAATTTATTAGACCTTTTCTGGAGGCCTAGAAGGTCTTAACACTTGCCTTACAGTTAAAAGCATGAAAAATTAAGAGTTTGATATTGTCTCAAATTCATATACAGTTAAAATGGAGGTTAAAGAATTGTCATGTGTAACTGAATTATGACTATTTTTGCTATATAAGTGCACTTCAGGAAAAAAGGAAATAAAAAGCTAAAATGTTGACTTTGTGCCTTTTAAAGAGAACCTTTTCGCATATACATTTCCATTTTAATCACAAGTGGAAAGTCTGACATAAGGGCCACTTCTTAGTCACTTACGCACAGAGCAAAACTTGAGGGTGGGAACATATGGTAGGTATGAGAGGGATTATATAATGGAATAAGTAGCCGTCTAAATCCTGTTCTGCGTTATTTCTAACCGGGCCGCTTTGCTCTAATATGAAATACTATTGCTGTGAATAGGCACTGATAAGATAGGAGATTTCATCACATTTTGTGAGTTGGGCTTTGCTCCTCATATCTTTCCTAGCAGTGTGTGGGAGTATGCGAAAGGGTCATACATAATGTATAACACAGTGAGAGCAGGAAGAGAGAGAGAGAGAGAGAGAGAGAGAGAGAGAATCTCTTTGGGCAGTTCTCTCTGATTCACACTAAGCCCTTGCAGTTATGAAACCTCATTAGTGTGTTAGTCAGACTTGTGCTTGGAGATTCTATATAGGAAAATAAAAAAAAACACACACCGCAAGTTCCCTAAAACACACACGCGCGCGCACGTACAGACACGAATCCGAATGGACATTCTCAGACAAAAGCACTCAAATCAGCCCTTTAGACCTGATGCAACCCAGTGTCCTGTTTGGAAGGCTAAAAATGAAAAACGCTCACATAAATCAGCGTCAGCCCCGTCTGCCTACACGACATGTGTCAGAGAGTGCAAAGATCACTGCATCAGCAGTACATTTACTACAAGTGACACCTACACATCTTCTGCTAAGAAAAACCAAGAGCATTTCTACCTGCTGCAAAGCCATCAGATTCCTCAACTCCCAGAGACCCACCTGACAGACACCTTCACACACACACACACACACACTAATGACACCATCGCGCCCTGCTTCTGCAACTCCAGACTATGTCTGAGATACTGTATTTAAATATAATAATTATTGCATTTCACACTAAGATACTTCACTTAATTATAATTTATTTATCTGTTTATTTTTCTGCACATTTCCATAAGAATATCTGCTGCTAGAATGTATCAACCAAACACTGTATTCTGTTAGTGCTGATCTGGTTGCTACCTCAGTGACTGCTATGGTCATATACGCCTGGCTATCTGCTTATCTGTCACAGTAATTTACATCCTTCTTCGCGCAACGCTACATATTATCAGTACTGTGTCCTGTCTGGCTTGTGTCCTGTCTGGCTTGTGTCCTGTTATTTTTTGCCTCTGTTATTTTTTTTCCTTTTTTTCCTTTTTTCTATTTATTGTATGTTTTGGTATTTATTGCACAGTGGTCCTGGAGGAAGGTCCTATCCATCCCCTTCAATACTTACAAAATTCAGCAGCTGGAATACTCACTCGTTCTAAAAAAACAGCTCGTATCACCCCGTTCTATTACAGTTACACTGGCTACCTGTCAAGCTTCGGATCAAGTTTAAACTCCTCCTGCTAACAAACAAATCCCTTCATGGTCTAGCTCCTGCCTACGTAGCTGAGCTCCTGCACCAGCACTGCCCTGTCCAAACTCTTAGGTCCTCTGACGGCAAAATTCAGACTGGTCACTGTTGGGGGGAGAGCTTTCAGTGGGACGGCCCTCAAACTGAGGAACACACTACCACAATCTCTTCTTGACTGTCACTCACTCACTCCTCATTCAAAGCTTAACTTAAAACGTACCTCTTTTCTCAGTACTTTCTCTCTGCTGCTCACTGAGCATGTGATCCCTCGATGTAAAGGCGATGAAAATTGAACTTTTTACTATTATTATTATTATTATTAAGCTTGTTTCGTTTTGCTCTGTACTTGTAAACAACTGAAATGATAATGAAGCCTCTTCAACATGAAATCCTTGGCATCTAAGTAATACAATGCATGTATGTCTGTATACTGTTAGCGGGGCCATGTCTGACATTTCTGCACTCCCTGCATTACTACTTATTGCTGTTTCCAAACTCTATTGCTGACTCTATTGCTTCTGGGTTTTCAAATAGCATCGGCCGTTCATTGTTTTAATCAAGCAGAACTGGCTTGTCTTGTTCAAAGGCAGAGGCAGAACTGTTAAATGATGCTTGGGTGGCTATTTCTTTTTGAATTAAGGTTTTTTTTCTTGTATCTACTCCAAGTAATTACACATTTGTAACTGGTAACTGAACTCTGCTGAACCTGCCTTGTATTACTCAATCGATGTGAACCAGTGAGGTGAAACTGGTGAAAACTGAACAGGTGGATATATGTTTGTGGATGTATAATCTCTGCATTATACATTTTAATGTCATAGAGATTCTTTATGAAACTTTAAACTCATAGACTGCCACTGAATGTACAACGTCCTTGCCAAACAAAGCAGATCATATCTGTATTTCCTTCATCCTGGTTACACAGACAGATACTGCCCATAAAGGCTTTATGAATAAGTGGCGAGAAACTGACCTTTAACCATAACGTAGTTGGCATTTCTAAAATTGAAACGAGCTACCCGATCAAAGATATTAGACTTCAATGGGGCAAGACCTGGTATTTTGGTCCTCATGAGAAGATAAAGTCTCGGGGGTCTGACTTGCTCGTATTTCAGAGCAAGCAGTACTTTAACAGAGTGTAATTATTTTAAGAATGTGACTGATCCTGTCCCAAAATTGCCACCTCTCTCTCTGTGTTTTTGTTTTTGTTCTGCTGAGTGAAAATAGAACAGAGTCTGAACTCGCCGGGTGATTTGTGATCAGATTCCTATTTCTTGTGAGGCAGCCCAATCCAGAAACAGTTCACTTACGATGCCGTGCTTCATGAACGTGGCCGCTTCACTAAAGAATACACTAAGACAAGGCCTGTGTTTGTCCTGTGGCCAAAAGAGAAACAAGCTGTCAGAACTCAAAGGCTATGAGAAGAGGAAAAAATGTTTTTACCTTAGTTCAGAAGCCGCTGCCAATAGCAGAGAACTCGTCCAACAAGACTCTCAAAGCAACAAATTCTCAAAAACTCTCTGAGTTTATCGGATTTTTGGGCCCTGATCCCAATCTAAGTCCTTACTGAGTATCTGCTGTTATACAACTCCAATCTGATACTTGCTTTTTTTAACTCATGAAAGAAACTAAAAACAATATAAAATGATACAGTGAAATCACTTCATCTTCTAGGTTTCTAGAGTGAACGGAAACCTGTCACTTATATTGTGTAATAATTTTTTTAATTATTATTTTATCCCAAATTTTTATGAGCAATTTGTTTATTGGTCAGAAAAAAGATACCACAAGTGCATTCCTTTCTAATTCAGATAAAAGCAAATAAGAATAGATTAGGTAAGATTAGAGTCAGGAAAAGCACAGGCACTGTCACTGTCACAGGAATAGAGAAAAGGGGTGTTCGTTTAATGGGCTAAACTTAAACCAGAGCGGATGTAATTGTGTCCACTGAAAATACTGTAGCTGATTTAGCTTTATGTGCTTTTGCAGTAGTCCGCTCAAGGAAAGCAACATCATAGCTGTATATCTACTGAACCAAGTATGATATAATAGTTTTTTTAGCAGTGGTTAGATCAGCCAGTTAATCGTTTCTGAGCTAATGTGGAACTGAAAGACCATTTAATAATTTATTTATTTAGGGAACTAAATAAATAAATATTTAGGCATAAATATTTAGGCATATCAGATAACTTGCTAATATCACTGCAATCCCAAAAGATCTGCTTATGCAGATGTGCAGAGAGACACTGGGCTGCAGACACTGCAATAAGAAGGGAACCCTGGGCTTTTCTATGTCTGAAATATGGTGTGGAATAATCAATACTGGATCAATATGCGTCACATCCATATTAGGAATTCCTAATGTGAGCTGGTTTTCTCTATAGTGAAACTAAATGCTGCCCTGCGGTAAACAAACATGTTCCAAATGTTTAGTCCTCTCCACATACCTTCCTCCCTCAACACCCCCACTAACAGCGACTCCTGCCATACAGGGCGCAAAATACAGAAACAGCCATGACAAGGGATCAGAATCCGGTTGAGTAGAGCAAATACCAATATGCCTTGGTTGGCCCAGATGTAGCCCCTTTGGACTGGACAAGGACACTCCCGTCCAGATCATATGAAGCCAAACCTGCTGGACTCTTGCTAGAAATGAAAGGCTACTCACTCCGGCTCTCATACATGCTCCTGGACTGTGCCCAGATCTTGAAGGGGTCTGGCTTCTTCTGGAGGGTTCCATTGGCGGGCGGCTCCAGTGGGGGCAGGCTGGGGAGGGGCTGGGTGGGGGGTGGGGGAACCGGGGGCGGAGCCGCCAGTGTCTCAACGGGCACAGCGGGCACCGCGCGGGCAGGAGAATCAGTGTGGGTGCTGCGGTGACTACACACACTGTGCTGAGAACTGCCCTGACTGTCCTTCCTCTCCAACTGCTGAGATACAGAGAGAGATAGACAGAGAGAGAGGGAGAGAGATGGAGCAAAGAGGTGAGATAGGGAGTACAAGAGTGAGGACAGAGAGAGTAAGAGAAAGAGAGTGAGAAAAAGCAGTAAAGAAAGAAAGGGAGATAGTGAGATAGGGAGAGAAGGAGGGAGAGATGGAGAAGAGAGAGATTGGGTGAAGGACCAAAAGAAACACAGAGGTGAGGAGGGTGGGGGGGTGGAGAGAAGGGAAAGAAGAACCAGAACAGACAAGCAGGAAGTGGGAGAACAAGATGGAGAGAGAGAGAGAGAGAGAGAGAGAGAGAGAGAGAGAGAGAGAGAGAAAGAGAGAGAGAGCACAAGTCAGCTCCTGTCTATATGACAAAGATGCAATTCTATGCAAATGGACATTCCAATAATACATCATCAAATGACCCAGAGTGTGGGGGGTTGAGTGTTAAAAGAACAGAGAGGGGGAGGAGAAAGAGCTGCACAATGACAGAAAGAGAGAGAGAGAGAGAGAGAGAGAGAGAGAGAGAGAGACTTTGCACTGCACATTCTACTCAGCACCCATTTCAATAAGGCTCTTTTGAACCGACCCAGAAAGCCAGACAGTGAGTGAGAGCGAGAGCAGGAAGGAACAGGCTGAGAGTTAGACTGGAGTGAATACTAAAAGCCAAAGTGAAAAAAGAGCGAGAGGACGAATGACAGAGAGAGACAGAGAGAGAGAGAAAGACAGAGACAGAGAGAGAGAGGATGATAGATCAGGAGAGATAGAGGCAGGGTTTAGAGGCCGGAGATAGAGACAGGATAGTAGGAGTTGAAAAGAGGATGGGAAGACAAAAGAAGGAGAGGTGAAGGAGAAGGACAGAGAGAGGTGGAAGGAGGGGGTGAAAGAGGAAACACAATGCACAAGGCCATGTGCATGTAGGTGTGCATGCAGGTCTGTGCGCGTGTTTTGAAACCCACGCAAATGTGTATTCAGTTCTTTACAGGCACTTTATGCTCTTTTCTCCCTCCACATATCTACTGAACTGCTGAACTACTGTCAGTACAATACTGCCAAAGCACCCAATCACTATGTGTTACAGTATCACCAAAACAGCCAATTGTTTCATCCACAGTTTTACTGGAGGAACCAGGCGCTCTTTTGCAATTACATCAAAGCAACCAATTGCTCTAAGCTACAGCTTTAGCAGCAGCATGTACCACAATATCTCAAAAGGAACCAATCAATAAATGTTAAAATACTGCCAAGCCAACCAAATTCTTGTTCTACTATCACCAAAGCAATCAATCACTTTATGCTACAGTATCACCAAAGCCATCAACTGCTTGGTGCTACAACATCACTGAAGCAAATAATTACTTTGTGCTAGAATATTGACAATGCAATCAATCACTATGGCTGTAATATTGCCAGATCAATCAGTCCCTACATGTTACATTATCACCAAAGCAATCAATACTTCATGCTACAGTATCAGCATTGCAGTCATTATTTTTTGCTATAACATTACCAAACCAACCAAAACTTTGTGCTACAGTATCACCAAATCAATCAATACGTTGAGCAATAGTATCACCAATGAAGCCAATACTTTATGCCACAGTATACCAAACCAACCAACACTTTGTGCTACAGTTTCACCA
The DNA here is from genome assembly GCA_021613375.1 of Megaleporinus macrocephalus. Taxonomy (NCBI): domain Eukaryota; kingdom Metazoa; phylum Chordata; class Actinopteri; order Characiformes; family Anostomidae; genus Megaleporinus; species Megaleporinus macrocephalus. Next base: position 18,284,003 of record CM038710.1, read on the forward strand.
AATCAACCAATAGTTTGAGCAATAGTACCACCAATGAAGCCAATACTTTATGCTACAGTCTGACCAAACCAACCAACACTTGTGCTACAGTAATACCAAAGCAGACAACACTTTGTGATGCAGTATCACCAACAAAGCTGATACTTTTTCTGCTACAGTATCACCAAACCGATTAATACTTTAAGTTATGGCATCACCAAACTCAAATCCTTATGGATATAACATTGCCAGTGCAACCAACTGCTACAATACCACTAAAGTAACAAATGACTACATGCTGGCAATGACTATGTGCAACCAATTCAACCAATCACCAAAGCAACCAACTGCTCTAAGGTACACTAAAGCAACTAATCACTACTGTGCTACAATGTTGCCAAAGTAGCCAATGTATAATGCCAAACAATGCATAACACAAAGCTGCACTTGCATTTCTTCTTTCTTTTGGTTCAAATTGAATTTTTTCATTCAGTGGTCTGAGTCCACAGAAGTCTGGATCCTCACACACACACACACAACTGAGGCTGACTCAAAGTGACTGCTCACTGGAAAGGCCACTGCCCCACCATGACCCTTAAACACAAATGACTGCCCAAAGCAATTTCTGTGGTCAGAAAGCACCAGAACATGTGATTCCTTTTAATATTTTTCTCTCTCTCTCTTTCTCAAACTGAATCTCTGCTAAAACTGTGGCTCAAGTCATTATCTCATTCATCTTAATAAAGCTTTTCTTAATTTGATTCCATGTTGAGATAACTCAGTACTTCTACTTTTAATCCATCTCCATTCTCCTCTGTGATTCTGTCAGCTCACTTAAAAACTTTTCTGTTCACGTCTAACATTTAAACTTCTACAAACCAAATGTGCAGCTATCTGCACTGCAAATCTGGATCCTTGGTGCCTCAATATACCTGTAATGCAATGCATTATTATGGATCATCACAGGTGAGTCAAGGTGCCAACAGAGGCAGAGGATGCTTTTGTCTCTTGACAAAGATAAACAATTTGGTGAAAAATCTAATTTAATTTAAACCTGCACTGGAGCTGAAGGTAATGTAGCTGAAGAGTAATAAAAAACGGATCAATGTCACTCTTTTTTTTTGTTTTTTTTAGGAATGTGTGTCATATATTGTTGGAAATTGTATAAGCAAGTCTGACCGGCCTTGAAGCCAGTATGTGATGATTTCAGCAGGCTGTTTATCTGATGCTAAATACATACTGCCTACATTAGACCTGTAGCTCCAGTGCACAACTACTACACTTCAGACACCAAACTTGTCTGGGCTGACTACATCATGTGAGTTTGCACACATACCTTTAAGCAGACTACCTGTTTAAACACGTGTGGTCATTTGCAAACACAAGCATGATTCAGCACCTGCACTGTGAGTGCTTTTCAGCAGAAAGAGCACAACCCAGAAAGCTTCCTGTGCTTTTGCCTCTGAACGGTTTAGTAGTCAGTAGTTTCTGGTCCCTACATGCAGGAGGTGTGCAAAAAACTTTCCTCTCATTTTTTTAGCTGCTGTTGAGCAGTCACTTTCAGTCTGAGGGACTATTTGTTATTCAACTGTATGAGAGTGAACGAGGGAACAGAGGAGTAATGTCATGCACCTCACACAAGCATAGATAACTCAGAAGAAAATAATGGAGAGAAGAGAAGAGAAATATAATCAGATGAAAAAAAGAATAACGAGAAGAGAAATGAAGATAACCAATGAAAAGAAGCAACTCAAAGAAAAAAGAACAAAAAATGAAAAAGAAAAGAAGACAAAATTGTAAAAAAACACCAAAAAGAACAGAAAAGGATAAAATGAAAAGAAAAAAATTGAAGGAAAAAGGAACAAAAGAGAAGTGACAAGTAATAAGACAAAACAGCATGAGAACAAAATGAGAAAACAGTAAAAATGAGAAAAAAGACAAAAGAGGAGGACAATAGAAAAGAGAAAAGAAGACAAAAAAAGAAGAGAAGAGAAAAAAGGCAAGAGAAGAGAAGGAATTAAAGCATGATAAGAGATTAGTGATGAGAAGAAAAAACACTAAAAAATGAGAAAAAAATGCAAAAAAGAAAACAAGAGAAAAGAGAAAATAGAAGAAAAACACAAAAAGAAAAAAGAAAAACAGATAAAAAGACAAAATTGAGAAAAAGGAGAAAAAACAATAAAAACAAGCAAGAATAGAAGTCAGGCAAGAACCAAAAAAAGAAAAGAAAAACAAAAGGAGAAGAATAGAATAGATAGATCAAAAGAAGAGAACAGCAGAAAAGAGATGAAGAAAAAAGAAAAGCAAAATAAAAGACAGCAGGAAAAGAGTAAAACAGAAACCAAGAAAAGAGAAGAGGAGAGAAGAGAAGAGAAGAGGAGAGAAGAGAAGAGGGAAGAAATGAACTTAGCTGAGACAGAAATAAAGGGGGATGAGGAGACCAGAGAGAGAAAATAGTATTGAACTCACCACCACTTTGGGACTCCTCTTGGCCTGCACCACGCCTGTGAAACAGCGGCAGAGAGAGAGAGAGAGCATTAATACCTCTCTACTGAGACTCAACCTCCAACCGAAAAAAGCAGATAACGACACAGCAAAGTCCTGCAGACGAACGAGTGCACAGCCGAGAAACAGCCGCGTAAATCTCTCTTTCTCACGCCCTCTCCTTCTTCCCCCTCCCTCTGTTTCTCTGTCCTTTTGCTTTCCGTTACACTGAGTGTGTTGATCTCAGCTGATCTCCGTCTCGGAGTGAAGGAGGGAGCGAGAGAGCGCAGCGGAGGAATGTGACGGATGCTGAGCATCAGCTGCAGCCTGTGGATGCTGCTACATCCTGCCTGTGTGTGTGTGTGTGTGTGTGAGAGTGTGTGAGCAAGACCACCACACAACCTCCACAGCTCCGAGCGCACACACTGAAGAGCCCTCTCTCTCTCTTTCTCTGCTTTTGCCCTCTGCCTCTCGTTCCTGTGTGTTTCTGTCTCTCCCTCTCTCTCTCCCTCTCTCTCTCCCTCTCTCTCTCTCACTCACACGCACCTGAGCTCTCAATATCACACCTCCTATTCTAATGTGCACGCTCAGCCACGCCCCCTCCCACCCGAGACCCAATTACAGCGCAGAACAAAGACATCAGCGAGAACCCACAAAGCGTTTGACTCGCTCTACCACTGAACAGCAGGAGTGTCCAAATGCTTCAATATTCAAATCCTAAAATTACTTATACAAAAAAATCTGATGGTAAACGTTTTAGTGGTCTACCAGGTCTTGGCTGTTGGGGGTCCAGAGTTCTTTTTAAACTGGTGATAAACGTGCTTGCTTATTGTCTACCCACAACTTTCGGTGGTACTCCTCTGTTTTGTTTATATCTGTAAGTAAACAAAATGAGCGAAGGGTATGAACTGTGTCTATATCCCTTTTTTCAAGTAAATAAATGAGTCTTTAGTCTGTTTCCATACGGGCCACCCAACAGGGACCGACGAGAGGGGCTGATATGAGATCACAGATTTAGATTCGTGTGGAATAATCATCTCAGATTTTAATTTATATGCTTGGATCATCTGTAAGCTTTCAGTAAAGCTAAATCAAATATTCATCAGCAGCCGGACACACGTCAATCTAATCATCGTTTATGCATCCTTCTGCCTGTGGAGGCCCACATATAGTTTCAAAAGACAAATTAGCATGTGTGTGTGCGTTTGTTTGTGTATGTGTGTGAGTGTGTGTGTGTGTGTGTGTGTGTAATGCCATTCTCTCCCGCCTTCCATCTAGTATCTTCATGAATATTGCAAATGGCATTAGCCTTTTCTGTAAAAACATAACTCTGAAGTCTCCCGTGTCCCGTCCCCCCCCCCAGTTAGGAACACTCGCTTCTCTATTCGGAGCACGGAGTTAATTTATTCTTTATTTCTTACTCATCTGGGTTTTAGGGGACCTGAGGCACAAATCGTTTTCGACAACTGCCCATGTGCTGAATCCCGTCCTAGTAGCATTCCCTCTGAAGCGCGCATCTCCAGCAGTGTGGATCACTCTCCGTGTAGGTCATTAAATGTTAAAACTCAGTAGTGCTCTCTCGCCCTCACTATCTCTCTCTTCCTCTTTCTCTCTCTATCCCTAGCTCTCTTTACATCCTTTTCAGTCTTTCCTCTTTTTTCTCTCTATCTCATCCTGCCTTCCCTATTCCTTTCTCTGTCCCAAGCTCTTTTCCTTTTTTGCTCGCTCTCTTGTTTTCTTTCCCTTTTACCCTCTCTCTGTCTTTTCTTTGTTTTCAATCTCTTGCCCTCCCCATCCCACTCTCCCTCCCTATCTCTCTCTCTCTAGCCCTCCCCATTCCTTTCTCTGTCCCTAGCTCTGTTTTCCTCTTTTTCAATCCCTTTTACCTCCCCTATTCCTCTCCTCCACTTTTTTCTCACTCTATCTTCCCTTCCCTATTTCTCTTTCTCCTTATCTTTCTCTCCCTCTCGCCCTCACCTATTACTTTCTGTATCCCTATATTTTTCCTTTTATTTCCCACTCTTCTTCTCCCTCAATCTCTCTCATTTGCCCCTTCTTTATATCGCTCTATAGTCCTCTCTTCCTGTCTTGCTCTCTCTTGATCTTCTCCCTCTGTTGCTTTTCTTCTTTTCCCCATGCTCCCTCCATTTTCTTCTCTCTCTCTCTCTCTCTCTCTCTCTCTCTCTCTTTCTGTCTTTCCCTTCATCTGCTTCTCCTAGTCCTCAGAGCTCATCATGCATTCACTTTATCAGGCCCCAAATAGGTAAATCAATTCATTATGTCAGCCAATCAACGCTTCACCCTAGTGAATAAAAGTATGCTTAAGCACAGGCCTTGATCTGTTAATGCTGCCAGAGCAACATAACCATACCAATCACACACACACACACACACACACACACACACACACACACAAGCAAAGTACTGTGCGGCACACTCGACCTTGTAGAACTTCAGCAGTTGTTATAAACTACAAACACTTAATACGGATGCACTGATATGGAATTTTGGTTCGATATTAACAACTGATAATTAACGGCTTGTTGTAGACATTACTGACTAGCATAGTGACTACCAGTAATTTTCCACTAACAGTTATGTAACATTGATATTGATATTAATTGAACATTAATAATAACACACATTGTATTATATTATCTACATATTATCTGTCATCTAATTTTGCATTTCGAACCAAGTTATTCTGAATAGATGATGTAAGCAGTGTGTAAGACATGTTATAAAGATCAGTGATTAATTTTTTATAGCCTTAACACAGCTAGACCATACCATTAAACATTTACACTATTAATGATCTTAGTCACTTATAAAAGCAAGCTTATTAGTATATCAGTGGTTTTCCTGTCAGGATGGGGTATTTCTTTAAGACAGTACATACAATATTGGTGTCTTTTCTGCTTGACTTGTTTTCTATATTTCGCAGCACTGTTGAATTAAAACAACATGTGTGTTGTTTCAAAGTTTATATGATAACACCAGTTAGGCGGCAGTATTCAGGTAATAAAAACAGTTTTCTGTTTCAGTAAAATGCTGACTTAATATTATTTATTATTGTATATTTATGAGTAAGTTTGTTATATCACTTTGAGTGGTATGACAAATTATTATTCAGAATTATTATGAATTTTTAGATATTTTTTTCCATATCTAAACAGCATAATAAGGGCTGGGTTATGTTTTAGAGGAGCTCACTGATGGGGTGGGATTTTACCAACAGGAGATAAATCAGAGCCCAGATAAACCTCAAAATAAGCAGCAGCACACACTGCAGAACACCTTCAATTTCAGCTTTCACTCGCTTTCACTTGAACACCAGTTAGATATCCTCTAAAAGGGTGTCATTAGCAACAGTTAGCTAAAACCAGGCCTGTGCTGTTGTGTGTGGCATGTTTGGCCTTTTGATTGAGCTATTGTTAGCTTAACGAATACACTACAACACAGAACAGGTTCCATTTCAGCTGTCTGTCACTCAACGTCAGCTCTCTCAGACTCTAGATTTAATCATCCCCAGTTGTTTTTGCCGAGCACCAGCTAGTCTGAATGCAACACGTACTGTAGTGTGTGGCACTGCTTGGGTCTGTAGCCTGCTCGCTAAGCTAACATTAAGCTAGCCCATCAGACTACAGATATAAACGCCTCAGAACCGGGTTCATTTCCCCCTTTCTGTGACTTCAACGCCAGTCGCTTGCCTTTCCCTGAAATATGAATCATTAATAATATAAACTTGTGTCTGTGCTTTAGTTAGCCAGAATCCAACATGTTCTGTAGTAAAGTAGCGTTGTTATCCTTTACCTGAGCTCACAGTAACCAGGTCCAGGCTCCTAGACACAGTTAACATGTTGTCAGATTAAATGCATCCAGATTAAATCTGGATAAACTGCATTTAAAACAGATACAGATCCGATCACTCAAACCACTTTAGGAGGTGGTCTGAGATGCGTCTGAGCAGTGTTATAGCAGTGTAAACACATCCATCTCTCCAAAATTTAGTATGTCACTGGGCACGTGGTCCTGCCAGGAATGTGGTCAAGGAAGGGGCACATGGTTGGAGACCAGACAGTATGAAAATCTTAATTGCAGTACAGACATACACTACTGTGCAAAACAAACTACAGACAATAGGCAGTGAACACATAAACAGTTGGTAATTGATTGATGCATAACGAGCGGATTTGCATTTTCCGTCTCACACAGCAATCAGATTTCAGTCTGACTAGCTAGATTATTATCAAGTGTAAATGTACATGGCTAAAATCGTATCAGGACACAATCCAGATATTAGTCAGCAGGTGTAAACAGGGTCAGCAGTTTAACATGTAGCAATAGATGGTTGGACATTTAGTAATTCAAAGTGACCATGTAAGCAAATCAAACGTTTCGATAATTTCGATTATTTCATAATTTCATAATTGGATTTCGAAAAAAACTAACGTGCTCTGAGAGAAGTGAAGACTTTAAGGTCAATCACTTCAGCAAATATCTTAAATGTGTGGGTTTCTAGCACAGTCACATCAAGAGGTGCTTACAAACAGTGAATAAGTGTGTATCTTCATCAGACCTGAGGCCTTCACTTCAGTGGCAGCAGCTAAGGTAATCAATCAGAATGTGTTGGTTAAATCTCCAAAAACCGTCCCTCCAAGGGCTAACGCTGACACGTCCACACCCGAGAGGGAAGGAAAATCTATTACATTTTAGAAGGATAAATTTGACTGGGTGACTACGGCGAAGATCAACAGATGTTCCATGTGACCTGCTGAGCACACCCAGTTTGGCTGGGAAGTAAGTAGATGCATTAACTGCCACCATCAAACTACACGGCTTGCTCACAGTATGTAAGTGTGGTCTTACTGCTAGCCTTAATGATATGTACTGAACTACTGAGCTGTTTTTTGAACGAGTGTTGCATCCGCAATGAAAAGGATTAATGTCAAACCCTGCAGCCCTTCTCATGTACCGTTGCTTATATATGATAGCCGATAATGTATTGTGACACTGTGCTCTCCTAATAAGCATAAATACTGGTGCATCTTCGCACACGCGATTCTGTCACACGCGCATGTCGCCTAAATTCATTGCTAGTTATGATGCTGCTCTGTTCTGATGTATACTGCCTGATTTGGTTTACTCTGAATGCTGTGGATGCTGCAGTTTTGACACCAGTAGTGTCTGATTATCTGATTACTTTCTGATTTGAATATGTAGGTATGCATGTGTGCGTGTGTGTGTACTCATGTGGGAGGTTTTCTGCGTATGGCCTTGGAAGGATGTCCTGGCCATCTGTCTCCGAGACGTCATCAGAACACACACACATACTCAGGTTAAAGTCCACAGCTGCCTGTATATTACTTTTCTCTTTTCTTTCATTTATTTTATCATATTCCTCCCCTCTCTCACTCCTCTGTGTTCCCTGTCAGTCCCTTCCTCCCTCACCCTTCTCTCTCTCTCTCTCTCTCTCTCTCCCTCCTTTCCTAACCAACAGATTCCACAACACTCTTTAACCGCAAGCGATGCGCATTTCTAACAAGCTGAAGTCGTGCTGTGTTTTGATACCGACAGGCCTTCCTGTCACAATCACTGAACTCAGGCGACTCTCATTACCTTTTGTTTACTCTGCTCTGCTATTTTTACTCCGCCGTTTCTTTATCACTACAGCAAAGCAGCTGCACAGTACATCTTTTGATATATGCTGCCATATTCATCTAGTTTACTGTATTATATCTGTGTATATGGCCTGTGTGTTGTATATAGACGTACGATGCACAAAGACAAAAAGGCTGTGTATTATAGTTAATGTGTAAAATGTATATATTGTAAGTATGATCTGTACTTTTAGCAGACTCTCAGGGCCTGGACGTGTTGCAGTGCTACTCTTGTTTCACTGAATGCGTTTTCAGGCACTTAATAATCCGATCATAATCAAATTTCACCAGTTATCTGATTATTCATGTAAACAACACACTCAGATTCTGAGGTCTAGAAATCGGAGCTGGATTTTGAACCAATAATCAGATTTCATAGTGTATGTGTATTCTTACACTGATTTCTTTCAGATTTCTCAGTCTGCGCTAAAAAAAGACTGCAGTCGCAAATAAGTAAGCGTTTCAGCACAACAACACAACAAAGGCAAGATGGAGACAAAACCCTTTGGAGCGATGCTGATTTTTTTTTTTTTTTTAGAAAAATCACAGCAAGAATTTGCAGATTTTTAGTCCCATTTTCTTCTCTGATCTTAATGGTAGCAAAGCAAAACTCCAGTTATTGCCTAACTCATGTAGACCCAAAGGCATGTACACACTTTGATTTTATTATTGGCAAAATCTGATTTTATGCATTAATTGTTGAATTATTAATATTAAAATTATTAAAAGTGCGTTCATACTTAGGTTGTGGTGTCAGGTAGATGAAAGGTAGAGTGTATGTAATGCATGTCTGCTACAAGTTTAAAATAACATACTTCACAAGCTTTGAGTGTCTGTTATTCATCTAGAATAGCCCGAATTTTATTTCACGTTCAAGTGTTAGCTTAGAGCTAATACACTAACAATGTCTATAACAGTGTCTAACACTATTAATATTAACAGAGTTACTAGAAGAAATTAGCATCACAGCTGAGATGTTTTGTCTTCTTTTGTGGTCTAAATGGCTCTAATAGACACTCTTCAATGAATATCTCCACCATTACAAACTGGAAACAATCCGTTTTAAAAACCAGTTTACTTAATAAACAAAAACAAAAAACACAACAATAGGTAAGCTGATTGGATGTCACACCACAATTATTGTTTTATATAATTTAAATCAAAAATTTCATTATTTTTTGCTACCTGTTGTTTGATGTTTCTTCTTACATTTAATAAAAGAATGAATGTACTCATAGTTTGTTAGGGTCTTTTTTGGCATGCTTTTTTCTGCTGGAGCTTTTTTTAGTTCTAACTAAATAAACCTCAGTAAAAGAGAAGTATTCATGTCTTTAAGTAATGTGATGTTGGATTTTTGGCCTGCCGCTCTTAACAGTCCTTACAGGCGAACTGTGTGTCTGCAGCATCTCTACACTATCGGAACGTACTCGCCCTGAAAAGTGAAGAAAATGACGTTTTCTGTTTATTTATGGCAATTTATACTTTTGTGTCTCTCTGTCACACTTCTTCTCTGTTTCTCTGTATCTTTCGCTCTCTCTCCTCCTACTGCAGTGCAGCGGAGCATCGTCATGGAAACAGGCAGGAGGCAAGATGGCAGAGATTTACAGCAGCGCTCTCGGCTGTGTGTGTGTGCGCGTGTGTGTTCGGCCGTGTGGGTGAGGGTGAAAGGAGGAGCTACAACTCTACAATCAACTCTGACCATGAGAATGCTCCCTCTCTCTCTCACACACACACACACACACACACACACACTTTCCACTCACTGTCTCTCACGTACACACGCTGGTAATGCTGTAATGACTGAGTCTGGACTGCTGGTTTCTTCTCCAGTTTATAACTTACGGCCACCTGTATGAATGGCACAGCTGTTCTGACTCGCATCAATCAACTCATGATCACTTTACTGATGGACGTGGTCCAGCTGATATAAAAACCCTGTAACCGCTTTTTAATAGGAAGTCTATTTGTCTTGCTTAATTTCTGCATAACTAAATGGCTAAAATGCCAGTTAAGTCATTCAGAGTGGTCTGATGTGACAGATAAAGAAGCTTACTAAGTAAAAGGTTTATGGTGGTGATTGAAACCAGAATTTTTTTTTTTGTTTTTAACATGAAATGGTTATAATTGCGTTTCCTGATGTCTAATATATGGTTTTGAACAATGTTATAACAATTAGAACAGAGAGAGGCTTTTGGACTAAAACATACTTGGGGAAGAGGTACATGCAGGATGTTGTATGGTATAGAAAGCTTTATTAACGTTACAAATTAAAAACGCAGACACGTAGGTACATTCCATCTCAACAACTGTGGAGAAAACAACAGAATTTAAATAATTAGGTAAATAATAAATAATTCCAATAAACGATGGTATTTGTTAAATATTATTGAACAGAACAGACTTTAATAGTTATGTTGTAGCTATGGTTAGCCGTGGCCATTTTTCGCTCACTACAAAACAAGTGACTCTCTTTGACTCTCTTTTCAACTGCCATCAATGCAATGTACTTTAAAACGCTTGGACGAGAATGCTTACTGCTAATTCTGTCCATCATTAGGTCACCGAATATGACACAATGCTAGCTTTAGGTCAAAAGCTAACACATGCTTCCTACAAAACAAGTGACTCCCTTTGACTCTCTAGCAAACTGCTATCAACACGACTGCACTCTCGACCTCTGATGGCTGGGGCATCCGCAAAAATCACACTCAGTATCTCCCGATAGGACGCTCAGTGCTCAGATAGTTGCACCATTCGGGAGCACTGGATATTATTCTAAAGTGCTTCTCGCACTTTCAGTGTTTCTTTGCTAATACGTGGGCCAGCTGTTTCTATGACAGCACCATTCCTGTCAGGTAAGGCGTACACCCGTCTCTTGAGATGTCCACCTTTGCCCACTCTTCCACCAACTTTCTGATACACGTCTACACAGAACCAACACTGACTCTCCCACGTTCCAGAATAACAGATGCAGGGTATCTACGTGCCTGGTCCAATAGGTCTAATACGATCACAGGAACACTGACCAGCAGTATCAGCACACCTCAAACTCTTTCTTAACTTAGAACAGTAGGTGAAATGCTGAACCACAGGAACACACAGTCACTGATTGTGCACCGAGTTTGTTGAAGAGTGGGTGAAACAGGCAGGAACTTATGATGCTGGTGTTTGTTTGGTACTCGTCAGTAAATACTGGAACTTTTTTTGATCGATACAGATACAGATTAATACACAGGACCTATATATCAGCAGATTATCGGCCAATCATTATACTGGTTAGGATCTATTCATAAGTTTAATTGGATGTGCTGAAGAACGCTAAAGTGTTTCCAACACTGAAACTCTCTACAGAGTTCTGTGTTTCTTCTTCTGTAAAAGCTCACACAAAAGGGCCACTCCAGCAGTCTCTATTGGGAATTATTCCAACTGGCAAACCACTATAAGCACTAGAAGAACAAAGGCTTTTATAGCTGCACTACAAAATAGTAAAAAAAAATTATGCTGCTGCACAAACTGAAACACAGTGCTATGTACATTTACCATGATACAGTACTAACAGACTGTTGGGGGGGTCAAAGTGCTGTTTCAGTTCTTCTCAATTGGAGAGTAACAGTTTAGGTCTTAGTAGAGTGAGTCATTTTTTGGGGGCCTAGTCTGAAGCGCTTTGCAAATGTGCCCAATACCAAAAGACCTAGCAAGAACCTGCTCGCTCTCACAGCCATCTAGGGGTTGTAGCAAAATCCTGTGAAATCCAAACAAATTAAAAATTATTTTTGGATAGGCAGTAAAAGGGTGCTTTTACTGGACGCAGTCACCGAGCCTTATTATGCCAAGAGCTATAAAATATAGAAGATACAAGAAAGTATTTCATTACATTTTTATACTCTCTCTATGGAATTTGGATGCACTTGCCTTGAGGGCCTTATGTGGGTAGTGACTTGCTGTAAAACACTGTCCTCAAAAAGAGCTATAAATATAAATAAATATAAATAATAAATATCACAATCAGGCATAGCTTATTTCATATAGCAATAGATATTTCTGAAGAGATTAGATATAAGATAATCCACCTGCACAAGGAATAAGAGAATCAAAAGAAAAGGTTTATAAAACTACATGTTAAACATGTTAAATGGGGACTAACTGATTAAAATGGGACTTCTGACAACCCTGCAAGACCTGGTGGACCACCAGGTACCCCACCAGAAAAACAGCACTTAGAGCTCCAGCTCCACTCTTCCTTCAGATCTGAAAAAAATCTCAACTCAACACTGTGGGAAAAGCTGTGTAGCTTCCAAAAAACTTTTACAAAGAAACCAGATCTCAGCGTCACTGAAAATTCATCCAACTTCTGAGACTGAACTTTGGAGGTACATGAACAGTATCCAAAAAAAACAGAGATTATATTGAACTGCTGAGGCTTCTATGTGATTATCTGCTCAATAGTTTTTTGCTGCTTTTCCTGATGCTGAAATGAATATATTATATAAATTTAACTTAACAATATAAAATTATGATATTATAGTTTAAAAATTAATATATGTTAAGAATAAATACAATTGTTTAAAAGTATCTACATAAATAAATGTGTTTTAATATATTTATATAAATGGTTAGAAAAAAGTACAAATATACAAAGACAACACCGACTGCACAGTGGAGATGGGACAAGATTAGGGTATTGTTGCTGGAAGCGGTGGCTAGGATGTGTTTCCATGGCAACAGGGCGTGTTGTCTATTTCCTGGTTGACCTTGGAGTCTGTAAGAGAGGCTTTGGGCTGGACGAACTAAGGTTGTCACGATGACAAGCGGATGAGTCACTGACGCTGAGCAAAAAGCGTAAAATACTGAAATTAATAAATAAATACAAACACAATAAATCCATCTGTTAGCGTAGGAGTTATGTGTGTGCGTGTTAAGGGGGAGTTTACTCTTTACAACTCGGATTTCTATACCTTCTTCTTTTACTGTCTGATGACTAGATGAAGTTAGAGATGTCAGTAAGTACACTGTATACACCTACTGGCAACTTCATCTGGAGGGTCATTCTCAGCACTGCAGTAACATTGCATAGTGGTGGTGTGTTAGTGTGTGTTGTGCTGGTACAAGTGGCTCAGACACAGCAGTGCTGCTGGAGTTTTAAACACTTTGTCCACTTACTGTAGACACGCCAACCTTGCTGGTCCACCTTGGAGATGTAAAGTCAGAGACAGTAGCTCACTTGCTGCTGCACTGTTTGTGTAAGTGATCAGGACTCTGCCTGCAGCACACTGTTGGCTGGATGGTTGACTATTCTCAGATCTAGCAGTGACACTGACACTAAGACACTGAGAATGATCCCCCACCCTAGTAGTATCTGCTCTGTGGTGGTCAGGACTAGGGGTGTGCCATATCGTATCGTACACAATAATATTGCCAACATTTTTGAAAATCGTGAACCATATTATACCCTGAAATATCGTGCCATATCACCCATCCCCAATTATCACATCAGAGTACTACTTTTACTGTTTTTAGCAAAACAAAAATTCACACTTTTCTCATTGCCCATTATATATCTACTAGAGACAGATTGAATCTGTCCAGTATCATTCATTCTACTTCAGTCCTGGATATATGGAGATATTTGGAGTGCATTATTTAGTATCGTGACATTCTGGATCATTGACGTCTGTTAAATTGATCTGATGAAAATTCTTGTATTGTTTAATATCTCAGTTGGGGGTGTGCCATATCATATCCTATGCAATAATACAATATAATTATCATTTTGTTGCAGTAGTGTATTCTTGATCTTTTTTTTAAATTCAATGTTTGTCATATCGCCAGGAGTATCGGTATCGCAAAAATACCATAAAATATCGTGATATTATTGTAGGGCCATATCGCCCACCCCTAGTCAGGACCACTGCAAGGCTAACAAAGTATACAGAGAAACAGATGGACTACAGTTTGTAATTGTAGATCTACAGAATGCAATATTTCTGCACTGTTTGTGATGAAGGATTATTTCTCGTGCCTTAGTAAGGGGCGGGGGGGGGGGTATACAGAATGTTAAGATAGACAGAAGAAACTTAACAGAAAAGATACTGCATCAGTACCAGTATTGAAACATACCGCCCCTGTTATTCGGCTCATTCCATAGAGAGGTTAAGAGCCACATAACTGGTCTTGAGGTGTGTAAAGATAACCCCTTACAACACAAGCAATATATCTGGACTCTTACAATACAACAGGTCCACTCATTTTTATGGCCAATCTTAATGCTCTCACTTTAAGGACTAAAGGAACACAGTAATATGATATAGGTTGGTGGGTGGAGCTAACACACTCATGGAGGGGTACGCATCTCAAAGGATGTGTGTAGTTCTTTCTTCTAAATCTGTATTAAGACAGACAATGATGCATATTAACAAAGTCTACTGAGATTTCTTTACAATGCTGGTAAGAGCAACCAGGAGTCACAATGTCTACAGCACAAATACAGTTTTTATTTTTTACTTTCCAACCAATGTGTCCTCTGGGTCCGTATATCATTGCTGTCCAAAGAAAAACATTTCTACAGTTGTCATTTTTTTAATATCATTTGAACACGACAGCTGCCCCTTGTTTCCTGTAAAAGTTTAAGATCAATGGACCAATAGAAATGCTCCGAAATCACTTGACTTAAAACCTCTTCACATTAACTTAAATCTACATAAGGACTTTGTTCTCTCCTGTAAAGTTAATATTTTTGAGATGCTTGTTTTTCTTTGTACAGTAATGATATGCAATGCTGGTAGGTACAGTTTATTCTCACAATGTTCATATACTTCTCCATCATGAACAGATTTAGTTTGAGGTCAAAACTATTTCTCAAAACTGTCATAAAGCAATGTCTCAGGCTTTTCAAGAAATGCATTCATTTAACAAAACACCTTTCAGAGACATTAAGCACTTGAGATATCTGTCACTCTAAAACTCTCCCCAGAACAGAGCATTTACACTTGCTACCACTTTGTTTACACTTTAACAACTTACGTATGTAGACTAGCTATGTGAGATTCCGCAGCATCCAAGCGAGAACAACCCAGCTAATGAACAGTTTCTTCCACATGCTGCCAGACTTCTGAACAAACTGTGAAGCTGAAAGACCCCAATACCATCCACTGCTATATTTTACTATTATATTATTTATTCTGATATCGCTGCTATGGACAATATCACTAAGTCCCTTGCAAATGCAAATGCCACTTGCAAATGCAAATGCCTATGCAAAGTTTCTACATATGTCCTCCTGTATATCTTATGTGTATTTTTGTATATGTTTTGTATATTCCTTTATATATTTCAGTTATTACTGTATGTATATATTGTATCTTATTTTTACTTAATTATTGTCTATTTATTGTTATGTTTGCACTGTTTTTACTGTTTTACATAAATATAATGCTGCCCTGCTGTAGAGTTATTATCTGAGCCTCACCCCATGTATGTATGTCCTGACATGATGTGCAAATGACAAATAAACTTGAAATTTGAAACTTGGAAATGTATAAGAATGTGTGGAATTGCCCTTAAGAAGGCGGCCTACAGAGGTCTGCTGGCCTCAAGACTTAACTGAATAATTTTAGATACTTTATTGATCCCAGAGGGAAGTTCAAGATCTCCACATTTAACCCATCTGTACAGTGAAACACACACATACACACACACTAGTGAACATGCACACCAGGGGGCAGTGAGCACATTTGCAGCCTTACCACAGCACCTGGGGAGCAGTCAGGTGTTAGGTGCCTTGCTCAAGGGCCCTTCAGTCATGTCCTGATGGTCCATGGGATCAAACCAGCAACCTTCTGGTCACAAGGCTGGTTCCCTAACCTCCAGCCCACGACTGCCCCAAATATGGGGTACAAAGTGTGAAGTTAACATTAAACAGACTTTCTAAACTTCGAATGTTTTGGAAAGTAGGTCTGGAAGAGGACCAATACACCAATAAGGTAACAAACAGAAAAGCAAGAGCAGATGTCCTACATTTGGATTGGTTTCAGTGCGAGTCTTTAAATCGCTAGAGATATTTTTGAAAAGCAATAGAAGATACACTGATAAAGATGCGCACACACACAAACACACACACACACCATGATTAGCATCTTTTTATGGGAGCCCTTTACCTCTCCAGCTTGGGATTTATCCCTCTATCTCCTATCTGTTTGTTCTTCCATCATCCATTGAAGCACACACGTACCTTCACACTACTAAATAGCCTAAATATGCAGTCCTACTCATAATCAAACACGTATATTATATAATAAAACCCACTTCACCCTCATTCCACCTGCTCACAGGCTTTCGCTCAGCACCCTTACACACCAATCTTCTAACAAACACTTCAATAAGTCAAAACTACATTTTCAAAGCATTAAACTAATTATACATCATCCAGACTAAGTACATGCTGACATTCCTGCTGTTAAAGGTTGTCACCCAAAAACGTCAAGAAGAGAAAAAAGGATGATCACTGTGATTAAATAATCTCTGGGAGTGTAAAGAAGTGTCAAAATCTGAAATAAAAATTAGAAGTAGTGCTTTTTTTTTATTAATTTTTGGTGCCAGCCATTGTAAACACGTTTAAACAGTATGAGCAGCAGCAGATCAACAGTGCAAAAGCTGGCCATGCAAAACTATTTCACTGCTTCTCAAAGCAATTTGTAATCACTGTTCATGCCATGTTTTCAAATGGGTACAACACTGAAGGACTTCCCTGCTACAGGTTTTGTTCAGAAAACAAAAGAGGCAGAAAGGAAAGCTCTAGTTAGCATGCTGATGCCATCTGTAGCCATCCATAAACAACAGTTTCAAAGCGCCAAAGCAAACCTACGTAAACAAAATAGATTGTTTTGCAAACTGTATTTATTTATCATCAGATTTTGTCTGTTTTCAGCTTGGGGAGTCCTAAATTTTAGTTTCTGGTTCAAATAAGACTTCATTTCAGTGCCTCACTAATCCAGACCAAGAGGTTCTCAGGCTTTGGTGATCTACCACCATGTAGTTAAGTTCCAACACACCTGATTATTCAGAATAATTAGATGCTCCTGGACTCAACCAGGTGTGTTAGATTGGAGTTGGAACTAATCTCTCCAGGGAGAAGGACTGGACTAATCTAGAACAGGATTGCTATGAAAAAAACCTTGCTCTTGGAGATCTTATGTTAGTTTAGATCAACACACTTTAGATAATCCAGTGTCTCCAGGAGCATTTGAATGGATTATTGTTAGAACTAAAATCCATCCATCCATCCATTATCTACCGCCTTTCCGGAGATCCGTGTCGCGGGGGTAGCATTCTAAGCAGAGAAACCCAGACTTCCCTCTCCCCAGCCACCTCTTCTAGCTCCTCTGGGGAGATACCGAGGCGTTCCCAGGCCAGCCGAGAGATGTAATCCCTCCAGCGTGTCCTAGGTCTTCCCCAGGTTCTCCTCCCGATCGGACATGTCCGAAACACCTCCACAGGTAGGCGTCTAGGAGTCATCCTAACGAGACGCCCAAACCACCTTAACCGGTTCCTCTTGACATGGGGGAGTAGCGGCTCAACTCAGAGCCTGCCCCCGTATAATCGAGCTCCTCACCCTATCTCTAAAGGTGAGACCACACGGAGAAAACTCATTTCGGCAGCTTGTATCCGTGATCTCATTCTTTCGGTCAGTACCTAAAGCTCATGACCATAGGTGAGAGTAGAAACGTAGACTGACCGGTAAATTAAGAGCTTTGCCTTTTGGCTCAGCTCTCTCCTCACCAGGACAGACCGGAACAAAGACCCGCATCACTGCAGACCCTGCCCCAACCCGCCTGTCAACCTCCTGCTCCATCCTTCCCTCACTCATGAACATAGAACTAAAACCACACTTCTGAAAGAAGGTAGTTGTGGGTCAGGTGCGGGAAACGAGGATCACTGTTAGCACTGTTAGCGTATTTCTCCACTCTAACACAACTAAACCTTGTAGTAGTGGTGGGCAGTGTATCAGATCATCTATTATATCTATTATACCACAATTCTTCCCCGGGTTTTGTCCTAACCGTTATACTTGTACACCACAAATAAGTGCAGATGATGTACAAGCAGAGAAAGCTGCACTAACATCAGCCCATTTGACTTGTTCTGGTACACAGTGCTCCCTTGATCACTTTCCACTGTCTGATCTTTTGCACCAATGTGGGCCACACTGTTTTTGAGACAGTAAACATAAAAGACTACATGTAGACATGGTTTCCTCTTGTACCATCTGATGTACTGGATTATTAGACAAGGCAGGGCTTTCTGGCTTTTGTGCGCGAATCAAGCCCAGGACCTGGTGGTACTGGAGCATAAATGACTACAATTTTTTTTAAACTCGAAAACCATCAGTAATTTTAATTAAACCGGTGTATAAACCGACCAAGCAGCAAAAGCCGTCCAGAACCAGGCATGTCCACTCCTGCTGTAGGAAACGAAGCCCCTGCTAGGCTTATCAGAGTCTAAAGACCTACGAGACAGAAAATCTCCAGCATCATCAATTCGATATCCTGGCCTTAACGCCAGGCACACAGCCACAAAGCTACACACAACCATTTCCCTTACCTCTTTGCACCAGCATGGTGACCTCACTGCCGCGTGGACACTTGCTGAGCAGGTCCACCACCTGGTTATGGGTCATGCTCTGCACGTTCCTCTTGTTCACCTCCACCAGGATGTCTCCTTCCTTCAGGCCGCGGCAGCGCGGGTAATCCACGATCTGCTTGACCTTCTGGCCCCCGCTGCTTCCGCTGCCACAGTCAGCAATGGTGAAGCCGAAGCCCTTATCGCCCTTTTCCATGTGCACGGTGATGAGCTCCGGCTGCGTGGCGATGGACGACGCCAGAGTCACCACGTCACTGCCGTAACCCTCCGTCATCGCCGCCGCGGAGCCGGGGCCCTCCGCCGTGGGGCTGTAGGGGCGGGGCTCTGCGGGCCCTGCAGCTGACTGGACCAGGCCCAACGGGGGTGGGTCAAAGGCCTCTTGGCCGTTGACAATGATAGGCTCCTTGTCCAGGATAGCCACGGACGTGACCAGGCTGGTGTTGGGGTCGTCAGGGTCGAAGGGCAGGGGGTAGCCGCGACATAGCTCCAGCTGGACCATGGAACCAATGGGGATGGACTGGAAGATCTTGACCACCTGGGCATGGGTGTAGCCTAGGACGATGGTGTCGTTGACGCTCACGATGACGTCACCTGGAGAACACACAAAACGGATTAGACAGATTTACATGCAACGCAATTTATATCTATTTTCTTTTTTATAACCAACATTTAACTGCTACAAATTCAGTTAAGTGCTTCTCACAGTGGAGGGATGGAGAGAAACACCAGTGGATTTGTTCAGATCTGAAAAGAGAGTGGAGCTTGGTTTTCTCCTCTCTTTCTCAAAGATGAAAGCTTGTTTTATGTGACTGTGACAGTTGGTGGTCTACCAGCCCTTACACGTGTGTTAGTCTCATTTTCTCTGTAGCTTTTATTATTTTTTATTTTGTATTTTATATCTAATCTCTTCATAAATATATATTTTAGCCATTTACATTGTCATGAGAAAGGAATTGCATGGCAGCTAAGGTGTGTTTTGGCAGCTGCTTGTGTAAATGTTCATGTATCTTTGAGGGGTGAAATAACAGTGAACAATGGGATACAGGAACAGCCTTTGCTGGGAGGACACAGTTGTAACTGACTGGTTTTAAGATTGCAGAATAGAAGAAATAAATACTGACAGATTTAATGTTACACCTAGTTTAGGAAGCATTAGTGTAAGTTTTTTTTAATACAGTTTCCTTCATTTTTTCTTATATTTAAATGGCTGCTTTGACTGGAAATGAAAGATGGTCCCTGACGTATTTTAGTTTTATACAGATAATATTCCATAGTCATACTTAATAGTTATTAATAGGATTGTAAACGTGTGCACATCAAAATATATATGCAGAAAGTGTGTTAATAAGTGGAAATGTGCACACAAGTATAGGTTTTGAGGTGCTGGTCCTGATTCTCAGGAACCTCAAGGCCCATCTAAATATGACTGGAACACATGAGGCCCACAGGTGGTAATAATAATAATAATAATAATAATAATAATAATAATAATGATGATGATGATGATGATGATGATGATGATGATGATGTTTATTTGTACTGCCCCTACCAAGAAGTCTCTGGAAATTCCCCACACATTTCTGGACACTGTAGTTTGAACGTAGGTGAGCATTCCCACTCATACCTGTTTCCATCTTGCCGTCCACAGCAGCAGGGCCATCCAGTACCAGACTCTTGATCTGCAGAAACTCGTCTGGTTCATCTCCACCAACGACAGTGAATCCAAATCCGCGTCTGCTCTTCAGTAGTTTAGTGCTTATAAACGTGCCCTTTAGTTCTGCTGGGTTCCTGGTGAAGAAAGGCTTCCCTCCTACACACACACACACACACACACACACAGATGTTGTGGTAAGGTCTTCAGTGAGGTGAGGTGTTTTATGCCTCCCACAATAAACAAGTTTCTTAAATGTACGAAGTCACATCTAACATGTCTTCAGGGCTAAATTAGAGTTAACATGGTAGCACTGCATGGCTTTGACAGTACTATAAACAAAAAAGCATTACAGAGACGCAGTTGTTTGTTCTGGCAGGCGTCCCTATTACATAATCATTTGACGGCTGCCGGGCACGGATGCGTAGATAACTCGACAGTAGTTTGCCCCACTACTTTGAACTTGCTCTGTACCCCCTGCTCTGTACAAGTCCAAACACATGATCCAGCACATCACCTGATCTATTATCAAGGTCCACAGGTTTCGCCCACAGTGTACACTAAATACCGCTTTTTCTTTTCTGATACTGATACTGAAACCTTAGATGGCCTATATTCTACATTTCTTTGGATATTATTTTTTGGATTCATTTGACGTCCAATAAAAACAGTTCTCAATCTCACTGTTTTGGTTACTGTCCTTTTAAGACTCATATAAGATAAATAAGATCTGTTCTGATTGGCTAATTCAAAAAGGACTCCTTAACACTCCTTAGAACTTCAGTATGAATGGGCTAAACTGCTGTGGGCTGTGGGCAGCTAAGTATATAAATATATATATATGTATATGGACTGTATGTTCTGTAACATTTATGCCTGTATGTAAATGTAAGAATGCTTACATACTATTTACATAAACTCATTTATTCATTAAAAAAGTGAGAAAAATTCAGTTTGGAACATACTTCACTGTAACTAAGCTATAGAAGAAAAGTGATATGTTTGTGGTAGACTTTATATTTGATTGATAGATTTCAGACAGATTTGTAAATAGATATATACTTTATTGATCCCGGAGGAAAATTTAAGATCTCTGCATTTAACCCATCCATGCACTGAAATCCTTCATTTACACACACTAGTGAACAGACACACTAGGGGCAGTGAGGAGTCTTACCACAGCACCCGGGGAGCAGTCAGGGGTTCATGGGATCAAACCAGCAACCTTCCAGTAACAAGGTTGGTTCCCTAACCGCCAGCCCTACTGCCCCTACTGCCCCAATGTTTGTCTCCATTAACGTTTGTCTCTATTAACGCTTGTCTCCATTACTGTTTGTCTCTATTAACCCGGATTGTCCTTTTGATCATAGTCATTTCTACATTTCGTCCTGAGATATCAATTAGCTAAACAATCATATGGATGCTCACGTTTAGAGGCTGGCACTGGCGGCAGAGGTGGGCCGCTCTGGGGGTCCCGGTACGTCTCCAAGTGGTTTGGAACATATGCAGCGATCGGAGCACCCGCAGAAGAGTGCTCTTCTATCCATTCTGTGCAAAAAAAGGAGACAAAAAGAGAAAGACTTGGTGACCCCATATGCCAGACAGATTAGATGCACATTTTTAAATCATGGTTATGAACAGTGACATGGCAAGCTGTTATATGATGTTAAATATTAAGAAAATAATGATTTTTTTATATTACACATATAGCATCTGAATCACAAAAACAGATTACCAATTAGTTCTGATAGTTTATAACAAATATTAGAAACAAACAGGAATGTATGTATACATGTAGGCGTATAGTGTAAAGCAGTGAAGACACATTGCAGGCATCATGACAATTGAACACTTAATTACTTTGAACTGATTTTTACTGATAAACTGTTTTTTATAAATGACCTGAAAAAGTTGGATACTGCATACTGATTCATAGTTGAGGTGAGAGCCTCAAAAGATCCTATCTAAACAAGCTCTAAATGAGCCTGATTCGTCTGACTCAAGAAAGTTTACAGCTAAGACCATTACTACTTTTTATACTGAACATTTTCGGTTTTAGAAAAAGAGAGCATAATGTTTTAAATTGAAGAGTATTGCATATCAAACTCTTCCTTTTAAGAAAATGGCTGAAAATGTATATACAGCTTGCATTTTAAATATACAAAACATTATGTGCAATGTGTTCCACAGTGCATAGAAAGGTACTGGGGGCCAGTTAGCCTTAAACCACCAAGCTAAATTAGTTTTTAGCAAAGGTTGTATGAAATATTTCTTTACATACTTGACATCCTACAATCAGTGTATATCCACAGTGTCTCAGAAAGAAATCAAATGGACATCAGTATGGATTTCCAAATGTGAAGTTGGTCGCTAAAAATGATGCAACTTTTTACCTATAAAGTAGGTAACATGCTTACCGTAAAATTTAGAATTTATTGAACAAAATGTAATGTAAAATGTAAAACATTTAAATTTGTTTCCGTGTACTTTTGCCTTCATTTATAAGCATAACAGTGTGTCCTGCGGTGTTGGAAACCAAACAATCGAGTTTATTTGAGACTACATACTGGTTTGAGGTAAATGTGGGATTATTTATGCAATGCTAACTGGGTTCTAGAACCTTCTATGACCTCTTTTCCGTTGCAGCATCAAATCATGCCCACGGTATATCGTGCTGTGATGTGCTTGCACAGAGTCATGAAAGCAGTGTTCCTTAATCAGGACCAGCAAACACTGAAGAAAACAACTACGCAGGACAGTGGCTCAGTGATGGCTAACAGGTTAGGAGCCACACACCACAGGACGGAGCGTTCAGTCATAGCTGTTACTCCAACACTTGCTGCTTGACTTCTCTGTGCTCTCAGATATGGGCCTTTATCCTTTAAAAGAGAGTTCTTTGAGCATCAGTTAGCTGGAAATGATCCTGGCCTGAGGCAGCTTTAGCCTGCTAACTAAGCTAGTGTAAGCTTGGCCTATCAGTCACTCCAACACCAGCTGTTTGGCTTCCCTCGGATACATTTACACTATTATGATGTACACTTGTGTCTGCATAGTTTCTGCTAGACAAAAATCCAGACTGTTCTGTAATGAGCAGAGCTGTTAACATGCTAGGTTAATGCTAACCTAAAGCTCATAGGTAGCTGGAACACAATTGTGGTTTTACATTTATTGAAGGGAGATCGTATACTGGCTTCATGTATTAGATTCAATTATTAATTTAGATTGTTTTGAAATAATGTGGGATGCTCTGGCACAATATAGACATAAAATTTAAACGAATCAATGAATAGCTACATCAGTAGTTCATCCCACAGAACCACTCTGCTGCCCTGAAACTGAAGTACAATTCAGACCCCAAATGTGCTTTGGCTGACCAACTGTATTTGGGATAAGGGGAACATTGTGTAAATGAACTTTTATTGCCATACAATCAGTAATGGAATGATTACTGGAGCGAAATGAAATGCTGAAGTGAATGAAAGTGAAAAAGAGAGATAGAGAGAGAGAAAAAAAGGGACGAACCTCTGACGTAGCGCTCACCTTCTGGTGGCTGCTGGATATCGACCTGTTTTTTACGTCTGGCCTCCAACACTGGATTCTCATACTGCGTCTTTCTGTTAATGTGACTGAGAGAGAGAGAGAGAGAGAGAGAGAGAGACAGAGAGTTATTGTCTCTGTGATGAATGTCTCAACAGGGGGTTTCTGATACACACACATACCCACAAATCCCCACTGTGCAATAAAGCCGCACACAACACACCTACCCACACAGATCTTGTTATCTGTGTTGAGGCTTGGAAAATTAAAGTGGGGAGAAGAATCATAACCCGGCCTCGTATCGGGTTGCTTATGTGCATTCTGATGAGGAACATCATAAGGTGGAAACGAAAAGTCTTGACACTTACTCTACATAGTATACGCCGTACACTGGGTCGTCTATCTTCTCCCAACCTGGAGGCAATTCTGATGTGGGAAGAAAAAGAGAAGAAATTAATAGATGGATTCAAGATCCTGTGTGGAACCCAATTATCCATTTAGCTGTTCTCCATCCATAGTTACATCTCCCATGTGCACTTGGATTCTGCTATATATAGGAAGGAGGTCTCATTGCTGGATGAATGGTGCAGCTCCAATAATCTGGCTAAAAGGAAGGAACTTGATGGAGAAGCAAGACTTTGAAGGGATAGTTTGGCAAAATATCAAATGTACAAATGTTTGTTCTTCTTATGAAATGTAGTTGATAAGTCAAGACAAATTTGAAGTCTGAAGTTTGCTTCTTTGGTTCTGCCCTGGAGTTATGAGGCTAATGCAGCTCACAAGTAATAGAAGTCTATAGTCACCCAAAATCTTTTTTTTTTGTGTCAAAAAATATTTTAACTTTATAGCACCTGTGCAAACAAACGATTCACTTAGCAAGTCATGGCTGATCTTCTACATTTGGCATAAGGGAAAAAAAGTAACCAGAGTTAACCATTGAATAATTCTGGCTGTTAACTATTAGGAAATAGGGAAAGTGATCAGCTTTCATAGTACAGTTTACTCATTCTCTCCAAACTGGGAGCATGTAAAATCATTTTTCAACTTCACAGGCCTCACTGTTACTTTCAGAGGTTATAAATGTTTATTGTGCATTGTATTTTATTGTTTGGGTTAACCCCACTAATTCAAATTCCAAGCCTCTCTAGTGACATAGCTATCGCTAAATATACAGAGGCGGAGCCAATTAACTTGATACTTATCTCTGTATATAGTATAATAAATGTAGTAGTTGTTACCAAAACATTTTAACTTCTAAAATCTTCTGCTAATTTAAAATGTAATGTTTAATTGATTTAATTAAGACAGGCTGAATACTAACGTTTTTGAACAACATTTTTTTACAGTGTATAAGTGTCTTGTTGGCTCCAGTTTAAGTTGTTGAAAAGCATTCAGGTGTGGAGGCTCAGCATCTCATTTAGCCACTTCAAAACAGAGCGATGGAGACAACCAGCAGGGTAGCAGTCTAGCTAATCAGTTTAGCTGACTCCTATAGGATATGAACGGCCGTAAATCTTTATGAATGTAATATAAACCACTGAAATAACTCGCCAAGATGTCAATCCTAAACAAGATATATGCTCGCCTGTCAAATTATTTCACTATTGCACCTGGACTGGAGCATCAGCAATAAAATCTTGAATGTACACTGAGTAAACCAGCCAAACTATGAAATAATATCAGCAAAAATATTTTGGAAAAAAACTGTATTTCAGCACTCATTCGAAAACACTGGATTTACTGTTAAATGTTTTTATGGACAGCCATAAAATACACTATACCAGAGGTCTTCAAATCTGGAACCTAGTTTCCAGGTTGCTGGTCAGTATGAAACTATCTAGAGTAAATGTCTGAATACTTTACAATACTTTCTGGTTTTTTTTTAAAGTACAGAATACAATAAATACACAATCCTTTAAGGGAACTACTCACAATGTTCAATTTGCAATCCTTATTGAGACAAAATGTCAGACATCTTGTTTCTTGTAAACTATATAGGCCATGCAGAGCCAGACTGAAAAACATGGCCTGTATTCAATAGGGATTCATGTTTTTGGTTAATGGTTCCTCTGCGCACATCTAATGGGTTGTAACAGAACATCAGAATCAGAACACAAACCATGCCAGATAGATAAAGCTCTAAGCATAACCTGTTAGAAAATCATGTCTAATAGGGCTTATTTGTAAACCAAGTGTCTTAAACTAAGATGCTGTATGTCTTACTGAGTAGGTAGATTAAGCCTGACATACCTTGGAAAGGACAAACTCAAGTTAATTCTTTGATATCCATCACGCTTAATCAAGTCATCACAACCATCAGTACACCAAGCGGTAGAGCAACATTGAGGATATCCTCTGAAACAGCGTAATCGCTTAAAAGACATGCTCCGCCGACTAGAGAACAACCCAGTGACCTTATGTATTTAAGAACAATGGTCCCATTCAATGCTGTCATGTTGCTAAACCCCATTGGCATTGAAAAGACAGTGAGGTAGCTGCTATTCCAGAATGCAAAGAAAAACAAGCATATTGCTTTCCACCTCCTCATTGAGACTAAATTTAGTTATTCTGTCCATACGTCTTGTAATGAGGCATCTGTTGACTTTACGGTTTCATCTTCACAGTCTTTCCCCCTTTACACGTACTATTATTAACTCCAATCCAAGCCATACTCTCCTTCTCTAATTACCTTATTTATAAAATCATCAGGTTTAAAAAATAAAATAAAAAAGTGATGGCATGTTTGGTTTCCAGATGGACTAAAGAAACTGAATTAAGTGTAACATGGCTGCTGGTACTGTTTTTAGCTACACTATGTACATTGTCCATTTGTATAATATGTCAATGTGGTAGAAACCACATAGGCATGTCTCTTTGAGCTATGTGAGATTACTCTGATGACTTAGACATGCGGTTTACATTGTGCTGAAGGCTATTAGCTGCCATTTCTTGTTGGTAACTTTGGCTTTATAGAGTAGTTATAGTACAAAAACAAAGAAGACTATATGACTTGATGGACTGACTACAAATTTGGGTTTACTGGAAAATTGTGTACACTTGATTTCTGGTCGAACCACCACTTCACAATGCACTTGCTTCCATGATTCAACCCCACTATCTAGGAAAACTGTAGGTAGCTGTATTAAGATCCTGTATAAGAACACTAAACATCACTCTCTGTTCCAAGCTTTCCTCTGTTATCAATAAAGGTAGGAATATGTCTAAAATGTTCTATAAACAGCTGCCCCAGCTCTGCAGACTAATGTGAAGCATTGCTTCAAGTCTTCAATGTGCAACCTACCCGCATTTCTCTTCGTCCTTTCTTCTCTTGTTTACTCTGAATCTTAATGTTTTAGCGCCCCCGACCCACTTTCCTTCATAGATCCACATTCTCTCTCTGTACTTATTTCAAAAGTAAATCTTTCCATCTACCAGCTTGACCTGCTCATCTACTCGTCTCCAACCTCATTAATAAGTCTCTAGAGTCTGGTTCTGTTCCTCTGCCCCTTAAAACTGCTGTTGCCACAGCAATTTCTAGGAAAGCACTTTAATTATAGCCTATTTTCTTATCTTTCATTTCTTTCCTTACTTCAAAAACGAGAGGTTGCTTCTCAAATACAAAACTACCTCCCGGAATCCTCCATGTCTTTAAGGTTTCTGTCTATTACACAGCCTCAAAAACAGATGCTAACAATCTCCACCACTCATTTTTTATTCTGCCAGTCTTAACATTCTTATTCTGTTAGACTTTTGTGCATCCCAACAGTGCATACCATAAGTTATGGTACTGGTAAGCATAAAACCTTCACTGCTCCTTGTCAAGGTGTGCCTCAAGGTTCATTTCTCGGCCCCCTCCACTTCATCACATATATTCTACCTCCTTCATAGAAAAACACGGCAACACAGTCTTGGCTTTATTGATAGTCCACCCCTGCCATGTTTCATACATCAGTAACCCTGTAAAGCTGCAGTTACTGCCAGCCTTGTATTACCTGTGAATAAGAGAGTAGATATTGTATTAAAATCTGATTTTGATCAAATTATTTTGAAATTGATAAGATAGAAGGGACTCAGTCTTGTTAAAAAAAGATTGTAAAATGAAAATTATTAACAGGATGTAACCAACTTGACAATTCTGCAATGAGTAAATGAAAGTATAGCAAACAACAACGTCTAACGTCTAAACGTCTATAAGTTACCTGCATGCACCTTCAAAACTGGTTCAAACTAACTGATAAAATATTCCTTAAAATGAATCTTGACAAATACAAAATTGTGTGTTTCGGTCTCAGAACTTTTCTAGAACATCTGCAATTTGCACAGTTATGTTATATGAATAGTATCTGCAATAGAAATATATGTATAATTTTACGTTCTTCACTTTCCTTTGAACTGCATATCAAAACAGAGAATTAAAACAACTTTCAAAAGCTGCACAACATCTCCAAACTTTCAAGCTTAAGACTGAAATCGTGGTTGAAGTCTTTATAACCTCATGATTGGACGGCTGTAATTACTTCTTCACTGACATTTCCGGTAAAGCGCTTATCTAACTTCATTTATTCATAACGCAGCTGCTAAAAGATAAAGACTCAATGCTGATGGACTTTTTTTGGAAACTCTCTGACAAACTTTCTGCAAACTTGCAAACTCTAGTGGTCTAGTGGTAGCCCCTAAAACTAGATTGTAATCTATTTACGGGAGATTGTTTAGTGCTACTGCCTCTATACTTTAGAACACCATTCCTGGGTATTTCCGCAACTCTTCTTCGTTATCCTGGATACATGCTGTAGAGTGAGTATCTGTGCCTCACCTTAAGCATTTCGATGCATCCCTGACATTCATGCCAAGTTTTTTTTTCCTACTTGATTTAAGCATGACAGCTACTGTTTACATTGTGTGCAAATTTCACAGTTACTGGACCAATAAAAATGCTCCAAAATTAATT
This sequence comes from Megaleporinus macrocephalus, assembly GCA_021613375.1. NCBI lineage: Eukaryota > Metazoa > Chordata > Actinopteri > Characiformes > Anostomidae > Megaleporinus > Megaleporinus macrocephalus. Next base: position 18,312,897 of record CM038710.1, read on the forward strand.
GGAAAAAATGTGGTTCCATTAACCTGCATTGAAAGTAAAGATAGTTTGTGGCCTCCTGTAAAGTTACTTCTTTTGCAGATACTTCCTTTTCTTTAGACAGTGACCATAAATTTTGACTCTGCTAACAGATCTACTGCTTGCCGTACCAAGCTCAAAAGGTCAGTGTGTTCGAAGTGTGAATCTTTTTTAAGACCCCACATCTATTATGCATAGAGCCCATTCTAAAAAAACTATTGTCTGTGCTTGGAAGCCGACGACTGCCTTTTGTGATGTAACTTTCAGATGGATGTTCGGCTCACATACACATAAGTTCTAAGTCAATTTTAAATTTAAACTAAATGGTAGACCAGCTATAATTTACACATATCAACCAATAGTATCAATAGTATCTGCAATAGCATTTACAATATAGGTATAGTTTTAGGTCGTTCACTCTTCTTTAAACTGCATAGAAAAACAGTGAATAACAACAACTTTCAAAAGCTGCACCACAACTTAAGACTGAAATCGTGGTTTAAGTCTTTATAATGTCATGATTGGACTACTGTAATTACTTCTTCACTAACATTTAAGTTCTAAGTCAATTTTACACTTAAACTAAATGGCAGATTGGCAATAATTTACACATATCAACCAATAGTATTAATAGTATCTGCAATAACATTTTGGCCCACCATTCAGAAGCTAGTGAAGAAAATAAAGCAAATATGCAAAAATGAAACCAACATTGCACATACTAATTACTATCACTAGTGATGTACTGTAATGGACTGTTCATACAGGAGAGGCTTCGGCAGTCATTTTTGCTTCAGTAAAGGCTAAGATATTTATATACATAGACTAGGTGAAGGTGTTACTGTGTGTGTGTGTCTGAAAGGGAGAGAGAGAGAGAGAGAGCCTTGACTTGATTGATGTTTAATGTAAAAAAATAAAATTGAGGCACTAAATTAGGAGAGCCTCAGGGCACAGACACAAAGACAATGACATACAACCTGCCTCAGCCTCGTGCTCATTAAAAGAGAGACACATGCACGCACATGAATACAGCTGCGTTCTTGTATTGGTTCGGATATTACACACTAACACGCTTATTCTATGCTGTTCCTCCAACAGACTGTCATTAGCACTTGAGCAGTTTGACTATATCGGGTTTCACATGGAATCATTAACGGCGTGAATGCGGTACACTAGCAAACTGCCCTGCTCTCCCTGCAGATACATTACACAATCCATACGCACGCTAAGTGCTTCACCTCAGTCTGACTCTTCCTACTGTTTCACATATCATTCTCTAATTCAGTCCACTTGAACAGACAGCGCAGGCGACTCTATCCTACACAGTCGTTCTCAAATTGCTGAGTTCTAAACTCCACAAGTAGACCACAGATCCAGAGTTAGACTTTTATCCAGTTCCTTGGACTCTAAACGTGAAGGCTGACACTCAGGTCTGACCAATATTACCAATATGTGGCTGATACCTGTTTTAGGGGGCTAGAAACTCCAGTAACTAATAATTGTGTAAATGTTTTATATATTTACTTTTTAAAATTGGGTTGTAATTGTTTATTTTCAATTAATAAATAACAGTTAATACACACAAATAAACTCAAATAAATAAATACCACACATATAGTAGGATTGGTGGGTTGTGCAGACTGTCTGGTTTCTGATGATCATTTATTTTTCTTGTGTTAGATCTTGTGTTTGCCAAAAAAGAGATTACTGGTACAAAGTATTAGCGATATTTGTGCCAATATCAAGGATCAGCAAAATCGATAGCATTGGTCAACTAATATATCAGCCCTGTCATACTGAAGGCTAAACTGGAAACGCAGAATGTTATATTTTCATGTATATTTATGTATCTAAATATCTTAAATTGCTTACATAAGCAGAAACGCTCAGTTAGTAATAAAAGTAACAAGTTAAACTAGACATTTCAAGCTTTTTCATAATTATCAATATCTAAACTGCATGAAGTTTCTCTAGTCACGTGATGCGTTTATATAGGCAAATAATTACAAATAATATGTATATCGTCATTGTCCTATGAAAAACATGTATCTCCATTTTTGTCGATTTTACGTTTTCTGCATTATTTGAACATGCCAATGGCCGTTTACATCGTGTGAAAATTTCATGATGAATGGACCAATATAAATGCTCCAAATTCTGGTTCTATTGACTTTAAAAAGTAAAGTATGTTTTTGGTCTCTCCTGTAAAGTTGCAATTTTGGAATTGCTTGTTTTTCATTGGACAGCGACGATATGTATTTAGCTGCCTTATTTTCTGTACTTCCTATATTTCCTTACGTATTGCCCTAAGTAAAGGGGGCTATTTATTTAGCATTGCTTTGCTAATCCTTTGATATTAAACTGTATTTAAAGAAACACATGAAACATTGTCGTTATTTGTTATATGTACATTAATCAAAAACAGAAACAACAATTTTGTACGTCAGCCCAGCAATGAAGAGAAGAGAAGAGAAGAGATGAGAAGAGAAGAGAAGAGAAGAGAAGAGAAGAGAAGAGAAGAGAAGAGAACCTACCAAGTTCATTGTCTGGTTCTTCAGTGTGTACCCCTTCTTCTCCAAAAGGACGAAAAGAAAAAAAACAAGTTTGCAAAAGCAAGAGGGAGACAGAAAGAAAGACACAGACAGTTTATTGTGATGTCAATTAGGACAGACACAACTGAGGCAGTTCTCAGAATAACCACCACATACGGGTCCCCTTTTCTTATCAACTCCACCAGGTGGCACTATTTCCTCTATCAAACCCCCCCATGTAATAGAGTCATTATTTTCCTATTACTCCACAAACATCAGTCTATCAGCATCATGATATCCGAGTAATCTCTGGGTTAGATGCCAAAGCCACTCAAACACTTTATTATATATTTAATTAGCGTGACCTCCTATTTAATTTAATTGTGGAGCAGGATTTGTTTTTTAGTCGATACAAAAATGCCATCAGGTTATGGCGCTGCTCCAAGGAAATGGGTAATGTGTGTATGTGTGCAGTGTTCCTTACAATAGTACATGCTATTCCAAATCAATCACTGAAGTGAATATAAAACTGCCTCTTATTCTGTTTTGGATGCATATTTAGTCCTGCAAGAATGCCTTTTCAGACTAACTGGAATAAGACAGGTTTAAATGCTAGTCTAAATGGGTTTCTGAAGCTGTTATAGTGAGGAACTGGTCCTACATATATGAGTAAAGGCAGTATTTATTTAGGATCAAGCCAGTATTCAGTAATTGAGGAACAAGTGCGCCCTCTGCTGGTCAGAGTAAGCATAGGTGATGAAATGATAATCTGAGATGAAAACATGACATAATAAGGGATACAGAAAATAACAACATGTAAAAGCCAACCTAGCGTAGTCTTGATTAAAGATGTGTGACCAGAATGACAGTGAACACCTCAAATACACAGATTCTGCTCAGAGCTAAAAACAAGACCTTCGATAAAAATGAACTGACAATGCAAACAGTCTAAATGCAAAGGCTGTACTTTGTGCACTTACCATCATCATCACACTCCTCTAAAGGCTTCTGCTGTTTATCTGCACAGCGAGGGTCCATCCATGAGGTTGTCTTTGTGTTGTGGCTGTAAATAAACAAGAGATAGAAAGAAGCATGATGTTAGTTTTCAGTCAGACGTGATGAAAAAGTTATTGGAGAACTGAGACGCGAGAATTGCAAACAACATCAGGATATCAGGCCTATCACCACTGATTATCACTATCACTATTAGTAACTGTGTGTTTCTTGAAAGAACATTTAAATTGGTACAGAACCTTTAGGTGAAGCTTTCTTCACACTCACAAATCTCTTTTTTTATATATGGTTCTTACTATGGTCCTATTTTGGCATTAAAATAGCAGAAATATTCACTCTAAACAATTATATATATAATATGCCTTTTAAAGAACAGCTTCTAGTTTCCTGAAGCAACTTTCAGGGAGGGTTTTTAGACTAACGGTGCTCAAACGAGTGCTAAGCCCCACTGGACAGTCCAACGTATTTGCTCCAACCCAACTTACAAAAACTGTTGCAGAGGTGGACAGTCTGGAGACCTTGAAGACTGCTTTGAAGAACAGATTTTTGGTAACTGAGATGTTTGTGAAAGTTTGTAGAGTTTGTAGAAAGAACATTTCAACTGTGTTATGGGCATGGATATTGTTGTTGTTTGTGTGTTCTGTGTTCTTGCCCAGGGTCCAGTCCGGGTGACTTGTTGTTGTGTACTCTGTTTGCTCTGCTTTTTATCGACCTTGCTAGTTCTTGACTTTGATCTTTTGCCTCACCCTTTTTCTGTTTGATTGCTGTTTTATATATTGTAAAATTGTAAATAGAACCAGTTGTAGAGAGTGACCTAGACCGGGTCTTAACAACTGGTTCTTCAATGGCACTGAAATCAAAATACTGGTAATGTAATTGTGCACGCTTAAAAATAACTGTACCACAACATCGCAACAAGAAAGAACAGATTCTAGTCTCCTTAGGAACATTTCAGTGACTGTTCTTTAGAGTAATGGTTCTCAAACCATCCCCAAGTCCCCACAATTGCTTAACTGGAAAAATCGTGACCAAAGAGGCTGTGAGCAGCGATTTGAGTTTCAAGAACTTCAGAATAACATAAGGTTTCTAGGAAGAACTTTTATACTGCCACAGATCCTCAACATTATGTGAAGTCTTTAAAGTTTCTTCACATTCTTTGATTATATATTACAGTTAGACTACGATTTTTTTTTTTCAGATTTGTAGTATTTGACCTTTGTTATTGGCCTCATACATACACAATCAGAACAAGTACCCAAGTTCAATGTGTCAAAAACCTTACTTTAAAAACGCTCTGTGTAGGAATGTGAAATTTGCCAGCACTGCACCATTCAATGCTAAGACTATTCAAGCAGTAATTTTAGCTTTCACAGCATCCCAGACACATCACGTGTAATGATTCCAATAAAGGAGTCAAGGTTTGTGGCCTCTAACTGCCAACAACAGGCAAGTTTCTACTGCATTTCTTCTAGAACTTCTATTTGTGATCAATATTTTATGACCTTCTGTGCAAAGGAGAAGAAAGGAGGATGGGAGTGGATGAAAGGATGAAAAAAATATAAAACTGAAAGTGACTAAACAAAAGGAGGAGTCACACAAACCACTAAAACTGGGACCATGATAGTCCATTATAATCATATGCAAAGGTTACTGATAGAAATGATGGAGGAAAAAAACTTGTTTCTGTAGGAAGCTACATATCAAATCAACATGGTGCCATAAATCTGAGAGATCTTTGAAATGCAGCACCAATTTGATAAAGGACTAAGATGCCAGTCAGGCTGGAGACATATGGATAATGCAGCTTTTACCCAACCGACCTAGCCACGCTCCACCCACAACTCCTGTGGGCTTGGCCATGATTCCATTCCTCCTAGTAAATATCAGACATCAATGCTTTGAAATGACTTTAGTATTTTCTGCATGCTCTGCATGTTTGTTTTTGTGTTGACATGTTAGGCAGAAAGTTCACCAGCTTAAATTAGCTAGCTTACATTATGTTGTTGACTACAACACTAGGTAATGAAACACACTCTCAGGGAAAATCATAAAAAATCATTCTAAATCATAATTTTATGCTTTCGCACTGAAACTTTCTCAACAGATTCAATGTGTTTTTCACCTTTAAACACTAAACACAGGAAGAAACAATTGCTGCATTGAACAGTAACAGCTACAAGTCAATCAAAGAAAGACGCAAACACTGGGTAACAGCTCATTGTGATAAAAGAGGAGGTCACAGAGCCCATATGAGTAAAACTGGCCTCTCTCTATTTGTGTGGGTAAGACTTGTGTGCCTACTTCTATACAATATAGTGGAAGTGTAATGGCTAAGGATAGATTACAACACTGCTATCTAGCAGTGGGGGGTTTAAACACAACATAAACTGAACCACTCTCTGCTACCAACCTACACGTAAACCACTAATTAAAAATCACTACTTTGTTTTGAGGATGTATATAGTAGAACAAAACACAACATTGCAATAACTAATTAGAATTTACTCACAAGCCTAGCTGTTTAAAAAGATGCAGGAGCTAACTTTCTTGAACAAAGCTCATGCTAGAGTTCATCTATCTTGTCTATTCAGTGACAACAATCTCGACAACCCAACAAAAATAAGATAAACCACAAAAAGAGCTCTGATTCTGTTACTGAAGACGACAAAACAAACACTAAACACACTCCATCCTGTGTGACGACCTACACACACAGATAATCTTATAACAGTAGCTACAAAACAACACTGTGGGCGGAGTAGCCCTCTCTCTGCTTTTAGTGTTGCATTGTGGGTAATGTAGTTCTCACTCTATAAAGTAGACCTCTCCACTCTCTGTGTAGGCCATCTCCCAGTTGTCCGGCAAGGGCCCGAGTGGGTCGTCCTCCGGAGGAAGCTGAGGAAGATGGGAGCTGGCCATGGTTGCTGCGGGAGACACAGCCACGTTGCTGAGCGCGTTGGAGGGGGCGCTGTCTCGCACCACGCCGTGCACTTCCTGCCGGCTGGAGTCTCCTGTGCACAACAGGGGAGAGGGGAAGAGACTACGTGCTAAGAACTCTGGGTAATGTTAAAGGAGGAGGTAGGAGGAGACAGAAGAAAGATGTTTATGGTTGCATGCAAAACCAACACATCTACAAACACAACACACGCCAAACCAGAGAAGATAGACCTTGAAAGGCTCAACCTTATTGGCTCACTGCTCATGACTTCCATTGAAAGCAGTACACTGGTCTAGGACTCGAGGAGAATGCTAATATGTCTTAATAATCACACACATACACCAGGCCTCTGCAATACGACTTTGATTATTTTGTTGCATATTTTGAGTGTTATTTGTCTTAGAATGCATTAAAATTGGTTTTAATTTACACAATTGCCTTAAATGTGGTCAATCAGTCGAGATGTTTTAGAAGTCCAAATGTAATTGTTTTTAGATTAGCACTGGAACAACAAGACAAATGTTGCTAACAGATACTACAAGTCAATAGTCACCAAACCTCAACAAAAATATCCCCCAAAATTTGAATCTGCCAAACAGCATCCAGGTCTTCTTTGAGTATTCACACACTTTTCATACAAATGAACAAACCTATACACAGCTGAGTGCAGAAATTCTAACTCCCCCCATAGAATCTGCACGTCACACACGTATATGACCTTAATGAAAACCAGGACGCAGGTTGAGAGAAGTACTGTGGACTTCTGGTGTTCAGTAGCAATGTTGACCTAGCAGATCCAGCACTCCACCAAACAGGCAAAAAGACATTAGATTTTTTACAAAGCCATTCTTTAATTTGCTAATGACTAATGTGACCTGATTAAAGGCTGATAATGTGACTCACATCCAGAACTGTGATTGGTAAAGGTTCTCACAGCACGCAGCATATACACTATGACTGGTTAGATGGCTGATTTGCAATCTGCAGACTTCAGTGATATCAGTGGAAGTATTTCATATCAGTATTCAACAGGGCTGCCAGAACCACAGGAGCAGGCGGGTATTTGACCCACCACTGTTCGAAGCATTTACATTTACATTTACGGCATTTAGCAGACACTCTTATCCAGAGCGACTTACAAAAGTGCTTAGTGTTTGGAAGCACAACCCATCTCATTTCAGTTCTGTTTAATCTGCTCATATTGAGAGAAGTAAAACTCTCCTCAACCGCTCATAGCACTGACCTATACACACTGATTCACAGGCATAACTAATAAACATTTTCATTCCAGGCTCAGGGTGGGGCTTTACAGGCACACTTCAGCAGCTGTGTGGCGCTTTAGCGAGAAGACTGTCGCTACTCATGCTAAAGCACAAACTAATGGTCATGATTCATGTTAGGACACATTATATTTGCTGAATGTCTGCTCAGGAGAATTGTTCCATACTGCTGCAACTATGCTAAGCTAGGATTTTGATGTTCTTCACTGATGCTAGATAGCTGTCAGCTACTTAAGGGGGCAGCGCAATGGAGCTAGTGAAGCAAACAGCATTGATAGCGTTTGAGAGAAGGTATGTTGAGACATGTTAATATGCTGTAGTTAGAACACATGTAACACTAAAAGTAACACTAAAAGGTTGAAGACAGATATTCAGCTGGTACCACAGATAATGACCTATTATTTCTTGTAAATAATAAATAAATATTCAGAGAAAGATATGTTAGAGACGACAGGGCAGCCCCCTCTAGTGATCTGGACAGGTATGTTGGTCTGTTTGTTAGACCACGTGTTAAAACCACATTTGCGCCACCATGGCTTAATGAGTTGTGTTTAGTGGTGATAGGAACCAGGGGTCACCATGTGTTCAACACACATATAGCCAGTTGTTTACTGCCCATAACCACCAGTATCTTTTGAGTTTTTCTTGTATTTTAGGTATAAAGAAATTTCAAATGGCTCTAAATAGTCTGACTTCTGACTCCAGATTCCAGTAGCATGAAGTTGTGCCCACTGCTTCTGGAGGTGTGATGCCGCCCCTGGTATTTAATGATCAGGACCCCCAAAGGACCGCCACAGAACAGGTACTATTTTGGTGGTGGATTATTTTCAGCATTGCAGTGACACTGACATGGCGGTGGTGTGTTATTGTGTGTTATGCTGGTACGAGTGCTCCAGCACATCACAAACACACAACCATAACCATCTCTGTAAAATTCGATATGACTGAATCTCAGCTGCTGAAGTTGACTTGCAAAAGCATTATTGAATCAGATAGAATTTTAACTAAATGAAACTAGGTTGGGCTGGTCCAGAAGCCCTGCATACGGCTGACATTATGGTTGACAGACACGGAAAGTTTAAAGGCAGTACATCTGTTGTTGTTGTGGAGACTTCTGCCCGTCAGGACTGGGCACAGAACCACAATGAGCTGAATGATTCAGAGGCCAAATGGTTAACTCAGTGCAGTAATAATGATCTCTTTCTCTCTAAACCCCACACACTCACACACATGCACAGTTGTGCAGAGACCCCCGATCTCTGCATGTGATTTGATTACACACACACACACTCTTCTCACAGCCAGATGGAGCTGCCCTGTTACTCACACAAAGCCAACAATTACATTCACAGTGACCCTGTGCCACACACACACACACACACACACACCCTGACCAACAGTTTTTTTGTCACTGGCCAACCAAATTTTACATGATCAACATCAGACTGATATCTATACTTCAAAAGTATTTCTGTGATAAAAACAAAGCAGTAGTGCCAACCTAGGCTGACAATTATGTACTATGAGAACTATACAGGAAAAGGTTGTGAATTAACTTTAAGTTGGCTTTAACACACCAATAGCATTGAAAAGTTGAAGTTTATAAACAGCTTGATGTAGTAAATGTAGAGGTAAAGCTGTAGTACCTTAAATCCAATGCTACCTTAAATCCACCAATAACTAAAATTTAGTACTACCTTAAATCTAGTATTTAAATGCACTACGATTCAGTGCCAATTCAAATTTAATAATATTAGATTATTTTTTATTATCTTTTTAACTAGGGTGGTGCTTTGTGTTTTAATACCAGTAACAAAACCTCCTTAATACAGATAGACAGCTGGAGAATAACTGCAGCAAATGGTTAAAGTGGGTTCAGGGTGGAGATTTCCCCATTTGCTTTATCTTTTATTTGACAACAACAAAGCTCCAATTATCATTTTGCTGCATTCGAAACCAATGTTATTATTTTATTTGGTAACATTTGTATGAGTATTTTTTGTATCTCTGTTCTTCCTGAAGCATCCACTGGAAAAGTCTACAGTCTGACACCTGTAGCGGCACACAAAGTTTACAGCCGGATCTCTGTGGGGTGGTTGATAGAAGAGGTGTCTCAGGACCGTATAGGTATAACTGGCTGTGCTTTAGTCAGTGTGCCCAACTCCCCTCTGGCCCAGTTGGTGCTGTTCTACTTCTGATTCTTTGCTGCTACCAGACTGTTCATAGCTAGGCAGGAAATGACAAAGTACATAACATAGCTGCTTGGCTTAGCCTAACCTAACCGAGACGGTCACTTAATTAGACATCTGAAATCTGATACTGTGGTCTGTGCATGTGCTAAAATCTACAAGCATGATATCTGTACGTTCAACCAGCTCAGCTGAACAGCTACTAAAACAACCTCATCTAGGTTTCCTACAATAACGGTAGGATTTCTTTCTAAGGCTTGCATGAAACAACAGCTTCTTAAACCTCTGGTAGCCTTTTTACCATCATTCAGGGCTGCGACTGTGAGAACAGGTCTAGTTCAGCCTGCACTGCTGTCTAGTTCAGCCTGCACTTGGTTAGTGCCAGCACCAGCAGTGTTTCGTAAAGAAATGAAAGTGTGTGCTCACAAATAAGAGTCTTTCTTCACGTCAGAGAAGTGTGCTTATTAAAAGGAGCCACTTATCAGTTATTTGTGCTTTATTTGTGTTTATCACTGGTTAAACTGGTAGGACCTTAAAATCCTCCAGGTTTGTCGGCCGAACAACAGATCGGTCAGACCCGACCTTGTGGACACACACACATACCTGTGAATGCGTTGTTCATGTCTGGGCTGAAGTCTGCATCTTCCGTCTGCTCAACGGGCACTACTCGAGCATGTTGCATGTCATTGTAGGACTTGGTGCGCTTGGGCGTGGAATTCTGGGAGCCAGGAAGGCCGTCTCGCAAAGCATCCTGGGTAATCACTGACCCGCAGGGGGGCTGGCTGGGCGGCTTGGGTGTTCCATAATAGTTACCTAGGCAACCAGGGATCAAGGAAAAGGAGGAGAGATTGTTAACGTTTAGAAGACATTTAGAAGAGAGAAATAGAAGCGCGAGAGTGAGAGAGGGCAAGAGCGCGTAAGAGAGAGAGAGAGAGAGAGAGAGAGAGAGAGAGAGAGAGAGAGAGAGAGAGAAAGAGAGAGAGAGATCTTCCTGTGTTGGTATGCAGAGAGCAGGAAAAGGAAAAAAGGAGGAGTGCAGCAGAACGGTCTAGAACAATGTGTGGGCTGGAACGGTACGGTTGAAAAGAAACGCAGCGAGGCTTTTCTCTGGCCTAAGAGCAGCACACACACACACACACACACACACACACACACACACACACACACACCAATACACACACACATACACACACACTAAAAGCAGGCAGATAGCTTCTGCTTAACTTTCAGCTTCTCTGTTTCTCCAGCGAACGAGCCCAAGTGTCAAAAAGCCAACACTGCAGTGTAGTCTGCATCTGAAAAACGTCAAAATCACTTTCTCTTCTAAAGCCTTCAAACTTCGGAGAGGGTTTTGCTGGAGAAGGTTTGGTTCCTGACTGAGTTTAAGCATTTGACACAAAGAGGGAGAAGGGGAAATAGAGGGCTAGACAGATAGAGAGAGGCAAAGAGAGAGAGAGAGAGAAAGAGAGAGAGAAAGATCTTTGTTATTGCTGTCATTTAAACTACTGCTATCTCCAAATGGAACTCCACAGATGGAACTGATGATAAACTATAAACACACAATGATATCTTAATCATATTCATACAGTTGGACTGTTACAGATTACTTGGCAACAATATCGCTACAACAATACTGTATCAATACAAAGATGCCAAGTATCGATATTGTATTACATAAACGTAAAGTAAGGTTATCATGACAGTGTTAGTCCGTCTGTCTGCTTGACAATCCCATTTTGCTCCAATAAAAATAAGTGAAGTGAGATGAACAGTTTTATTTCAGTGATGAGATCAGCATTTGAAAAGGTAATAATTCACAAAAAATCCTAACGCTGAGTACTGCATAAAAATGATCATTTTTATAGTCGCGGTAATAACATATCATGATAAAATCACACTGTGGGGTCTGTGTTGATCCCCACACCCACTGAACCAAAAGAAAACTTTTTTTTTTTCTAATTTAGCTCTACCATCGAAATGACACATGACAACTTTCACTCATGCTGGTTTTGTGTAGTAAATAACTTGGCAATATTTGTACTGTCAATGTCAAGACCCCACTGACCACCACTGTAAAGAAATAAGAAAATAAATCAATTCACATTAAAAAGTCTAAAAGACTTTTGTTAACATCTCACTAACCATCCCACCTTTTTACAATATGTGGGCGTTGATGTTAATTGAAATGTACTTGTTAGGTTGACCTATTTATTAATCTAATTGTTTACATTTTCAGTGGAAATAAAACTTTTACTTTTCTTTCATATCAGTGATTAGCAGTTTCAAACAGGATCTTAAAAAAAAGACCCAGACGCTAAAAGTCACTGTCCACTCTATCTTAGACTAAGTAAACCAAGAAAACCAAGAATAAACTAAAATGAATAAAAATGCAGAGGTGAGTACCGAACCTGACCACGCTGCCAACAGGAACAATGTTTAGCTCCCCACAAAACAGACAAACTGACAGAAAAGGGGCTCTGTTTCATTCTGGAAAAGTAAGCAAAATATAAAGGAAATATAAAGGAAAAGGAACACTGAGAGTTTCGCCACCTCATACAGGGGCTGGAAATTTAAGAGAGCTTTCAAATTCAACTTGAAGGTTATTCTCTAGATGCTGGCAACATCTGCAAAAACGCAGAGGACGAACAAAGTTCACAAATATTACACAGAGCACAAAAAAGAGACAGAGAGTGAGGTAAAGATAGGTAGTGGACAGATAGAGAGTGAGGTAAAGATAGGTAGTGGACAGATAGAGAGTGAGGTAAAGATAGGTAATGGACAGATAGAGAGTGAGGTAAAGATAGGTAGTGGACAGATAGAGAGTGAGGTAAAGAGAGATAGTGGACAGATAGAGAGTGAGGTAAAGAGAGATAGTGGACAGATAGAGAGTGAGGGAAAGAGAGATAGTGGAGAGAGACAGTAGAGCGAGAGAGAGAAAGGTAGTAGAAAGAGAGAGAGGAAAAGAGAGATAGTGGAGAGAGAGTAGAGCGAGGGAAAGAAAGGTAGTGGAAAGACAGAGAGAGAGGAAAAGAGAGATAGTGGAGAGACAGTAGAGCGAGAGAGAGAAAGGTAATGGAAAGACAGAGAGAGAGGAAAAGAGAGATAGCGGAGAGAGAGTAGAGCGAGAGAGAAAAAGGTAGAGGAAAGACAGAGAGAGAGGAAAAGAGAGATAGTGGAGAGACAGTAGAGTGAGAGAGAGAAAGGTAGAGGAAAGACAGAGAGAGGAAAAGAGAGATAGTGGAGAGACAGTAGAGCGAGGGAAAGAAAGGTAGTGGAAAGACAGAGAGAGAGAAAAAAAGAGATAGTGGAGAGACAGTAGAGCGAGGGAAAGAAAGGTAGTGGAAAGACAGAGAGAGAGGAAAAGAGAGATAGTGGAGAGAGAGTAGAGCGAGGGAAAGAAAGGTAGTGGAAAGACAGAGAGAGAGGAAAAGAGAGATAGTGGAGAGACAGTAGAGCGAGGAAAAGAAAGGTAGTGAAAAGACAGAGAGAGAGAGGAAAAGAGAGATAGTGGAGAGAGAGTAGAGCGAGGGAAAGAAAGGTAGTAGAAAGACAGAGAGAGAGGAAAAGAGAGATAGTGGAGAGAGAGTAGAGCGAGGGAAAGAAAGGTAGTAGAAAGGCAGAGAGAGAGGAAAAGAGAGATAGTGGAGAAAGAGTAGAGCGAGGGAAAGAAAGGTAGTGGAAAGACAGAGAGAGAGGAAAAGAGAGATAGTGGAGAGAGAGTAGAGTGAGGGAAAGAAAGGTAGTGGAAAGACAGAGAGAGAGGAAAAGAGAGATAGTGGAGAGACAGAGAGCGAGGGAAAGAAAGGTAGTAGAAAAACAGAGAGAGAGGAAAAGAGAGATAGTGGAGAGAGAGTAGAGCGAGGGAAAGAAAGGTAGTGGAAAGACAGAGAGAGAGGAAAAGAGAGATAGTGGAGAGAGAGTAGAGCGAGGGAAAGAAAGGTAGTGGAAAGACAGAGAGAGAGGAAAAGAGAGATAGTGGAGAGAGAGTAGAGCGAGGGAAGGAAAGGTAGTGGAAAGACAGAGAGAGAGGAAGAGAGAGATAGTGGAGAGAGAGTAGAGCGAGGAAAAGAAAGGTAGTAGAAAGACAGAGAGAGAGGAAAAGAGAGATAGTGGAGAGACAGAGAGCGAGGGAAAGAAAGGTAGTGGAAAGACAGAGAGAGAGGAAAAGAGAGATAGTGGAGAGAGAGTAGAGTGAGGGAAAGAAAGGTAGTGGAAAGACAGAGAGAGAGGAAAAGAGAGATAGTGGAGAGACAGTAGAGAGAGGAAAAGAAAGGTAGTGAAAAGACAGAGAGAGAGGAAAAGAGAGATAGTGGAGAGAGAGTAGAGCGAGGGAAAGAAAGGTAGTAGAAAGACAGAGAGAGAGGAAAAGAGAGATAGTGGAGAGACAGAGAGCGAGGGAAAGAAAGGTAGTAGAAAAACAGAGAGAGAGGAAAAGAGAGATAGTGGAGAGAGAGTAGAGTGAGGGAAAGAAAGGTAGTGGAAAGACAGAGAGAGAGGAAAAGAGAGATAGTGTAGAGACAGTAGAGCGAGGAAAAGAAAGGTAGTAGAAAGACAGAGAGAGAGGAAGAGAGAGATAGTGGAGAGACAGTAGAGCGAGGAAAAGAAAGGCAGTAGAAAGACAGAGAGAGAGGAAAAGAGAGATAGTGGAGAGACAGTAGAGCGAGGGAAAGAAAGGCAGTGGAAAGACAGAGAGAGAGGAAAAGAGAGATAGTGGAGAAAGAGTAGAGCGAGGGAAAGAAAGGTAGTGGAAAGACAGAGAGAGAGGAAAAGAGAGATAGTGGAGAGAGAGTAGAGTGAGGGAAAGAAAGGTAGTGGAAAGACAGAGAGAGAGGAAAAGAGAGATAGTGGAGAGACAGTAGAGCGAGGAAAAGAAAGGTAGTGAAAAGACAGAGAGAGAGGAAAAGAGAGATAGTGGAGAGACAGTAGAGCGAGGAAAAGAAAGGTAGTGAAAAGACAGAGAGAGAGGAAAAGAGAGATAGTGGAGAGAGAGTAGAGCGAGGGAAAGAAAGGTAGTAGAAAGACAGAGAGAGAGGAAAAGAGAGATAGTGGAGAGAGAGTAGAGCGAGGGAAAGAAAGGTAGTAGAAAGACAGAGAGAGAGGAAAAGAGAGATAGTGGAGAGACAGTAGAGCGAGGGAAAGAAAGGTAGTAGAAAGACAGAGAGAGAGGAAAAGAGAGATAGTGGAGAGACAGTAGAGCGAGGGAAAGAAAGGTAGTAGAAAGACAGAGAGAGAGGAAAAGAGAGATAGTGGAGAGACAGTAGAGCGAGGGAAAGAAAGGTAGTAGAAAGACAGAGAGAGAGGAAAAGAGAGATAGTGGAGAGAGAGTAGAGCGAGGGAAAGAAAGGTAGTAGAAAGACAGAGAGAGAGGAAAAGAGAGATAGTGGAGAGACAGAGAGCGAGGGAAAGAAAGGTAGTAGAAAGACAGAGAGAGAGGAAAAGAGAGATAGTGGAGAGAGAGTAGAGCGAGGGAAAGAAAGGTAGTAGAAAGACAGAGAGAGAGGAAAAGAGAGATAGTGGAGAGAGAGTAGAGCGAGGGAAGGAAAGGTAGTGGAAAGACAGAGAGAGAGGAAAAGAGAGATAGTGGAGAGAGAGTAGAGTGAGGGAAAGAAAGGTAGTGGAAAGACAGAGAGAGAGGAAAAGAGAGATAGTGGAGAGAGAGTAGAGCGAGGGAAAGAAAAGTAGTGGAAAGACAGAGAGAGAGGAAAAGAGAGATAGTGGAGAGAGAGAAGAGCGAGAGAAAGAAAGGTAGTAGAAAGACAGAGAGAGAGGAAAAGAGAGATAGTGGAGAGACAGTAGAGCGAGAGAAAGAAAGGTAGTAGAAAGACAGAGAGAGAGGACAAGAGAGATAGTGGAGAGAGAGTAGAGCGAGGGAAGGAAAGGTAGTGGAAAGACAGAGAGAGAGGAAAAGAGAGATAGTGGAGAGAGAGTAGAGTGAGGGAAAGAAAGGTAGTGGAAAGACAGAGAGAGAGGAAAAGAGAGATAGTGGAGAGAGAGTAGAGCGAGAGAAAGAAAGGTAGTGGAAAGACAGAGAGAGAGGAAAAGAGAGATAGTGGAGAGACAGAGAGCGAGGGAAAGAAAGGTAGTGGAAAGACAGAGAGAGAGGAAAAGAGAGATAGTGGAGAGAGAGTAGAGCGAGGGAAAGAAAGGTAGTAGAAAGACAGAGAGAGAGGAAAAGAGAGATAGTGGAGAAACAGTAGAGCGAGGAAAAGAAAGGTAGTGGAAAGACAGAGAGAGAGGAAAAGAGAGATAGTGGAGAGACAGTAGAGCGAGGGAAAGAAAGGTAGTAGAAAGACAGAGAGAGAGGAAAAGAGAGATAGTGGAGAAACAGTAGAGCGAGGGAAGGAAAGGTAGTGGAAAGACAGAGAGAGAGGAAAAGAGAGATAGTGGAGAGAGAGTAGAGCGAGGGAAAGAAAGGTAGTGGAAAGACAGAGAGAGAGGAAAAGAGAGATAGTGGAGAGACAGCAGAGCGAGGGAAAGAAAGGTAGTAGAAAGACAGAGAGAGAGGAAAAGAGAGATAGTGGAGAAACAGTAGAGCGAGGGAAGGAAAGGTAGTGGAAAGACAGAGAGAGAGGAAAAGAGAGATAGTGGAGAGAGAGTAGAGCGAGGGAAAGAAAGGTAGTAGAAAGACAGAGAGAGAGGAAAAGAGAGATAGTGGAGAGACAGTAGAGCGAGAGAGAGAAAGATGCCAGGGACACACACAGTGCCAGACAGATTAAAGCCGTATGCCAGAGACAGTGGACACCAGAAGAACTGCGAGGACAGCATGCTTAATACTGTGTGTGTGTCTGGGTGTGTGTGAGTGAGTGTGCGTGTGTGTGCGTGTGTGAGTGTGTGTGAGTGTGTGCCTGTTCCTGCCTTCCTGTCCAACTGCGGTTAAAGTAACCACATCTCTGCTCCTCTCCTCTTGGTGAGTCTGGATTTCCTCTCCGTTGCCTCTGTGGTACCAACAGCAGCAGTTTCCAGTTCAGTGTGTGAAGCGCAGGGTGACGCGCTCGGTGTGATTTTTGCTGATGTGAGTGTAATGTGTAAATGCTAAACACAGCTGGGCGTTTTCACCTACCCTCATACGTTCCTATTTCCAGTAGAGTCCCGCACTGCTCCAACTCCAGGAACTCCTGCACCGACAGGAAGTTGTAGTCCACCCCAGGAACCTCGCCGTCACGAGGGGGGCGGGTGGTACCTGCGGAAAGAGAAGAGGGAAGCTCAGAGACGTGCCTACAAGCAGCTCAGAGAGGAGCCCTATCAGAATTACTGCATTCCAAGGGACACTCACGGGCACTCTCTGTGTGCTCTGCGTCCAGCCTTGTGTGAGGTCAGCATTGATGCAAACTCAAGAAGGCTGAGGTTTGACTAAAGTTTGTTTACAGTTGTTTGCATGACGGAGTAGAAGATATTCAGATGTGAGTTAAGGTAGTTAATGACTAATGGCACTATTTTTTAACACAATTAATGTATCGTCCTATTTTTCATCAGTGAAATCTCCATGGTTACACATACTTTCACCTTAAATTGTGTAGCAGTTGCGTATTGCCGCCAGTACATTTAAATAAGAAGCTGGTAAAAATGATGGTTAACTTCAGTTTGTTAAAACCCAAGTTCTTTGAAGCTTATTCATTTGTTTTATTATCGAGGTGTGTCTGAAGAATCAAGCAAATACACTTATCAATACCTGCAACACAGTCATTTGGGAGACTACACAGGACACTGCTCACACTAACAACAGCAACAGCATTGGTACATGTCCCCCCCATAGAAGACAGCATAGATACATAGTAGCTTGACAGGTAAGGGTTACAACTGCGAAGGAGCTGGAACCTCTGACTGTATGTTAGGGACTTGCAATGACAAGCCAACTAGTCGATTTGATAACTTTACTGTTCAAGCTTGATGATGACGAATCAATGATCATATGATTGTTACATAAACAACATGAAAGCCTCAGCCAAGACAACAGACGAGGAGGTGATTTCAGGGTCTGTATCTTCAGTTTCCTGAAGAGTAGGAACGCGATCCACAGCTTGTTACATTACATTACACTATGACCACCTGTGTAGGTTTGCTCTGGTCTAACATTTCTCCACTAATCTATAATAGCAGATACTACACAGTGTTATCTCCAGTTTCTGGCATAATTCACTATAATCAGGTAAAGTATGAAGCTCCCTGATCCTCAGCCATGGGCAAGTGTCACAAGTGAGATACAAATTCGAGAGACTCTGAGGTCCTACAGGGCTTGCTGGAAAAGCCTGCAGGCTTATTTAAAAGTCACTTGTTGCAAAGCAATCCTTTGTCCTGTGGATTTATTTAGGAAGCTATCAGTGATTATTTGGCATCAATACATCAGTCGTGCAGCCCCTAATGTATATAACATATGGTCGAGTATAGAATGAACTTGGTCAACTTGGAGTTTATCCATAAGATCCATAATGAGCTTTTATTTATATCTCAGCAGCCAGAGTACAGGAAAGGAAAATCTTTCTTATTTCTGCAGGGAATTTGCTCTTCTGAGCCTCTAGCACAGCCATAGTCTGCTACAGAATCCCACCAGGACTTAGGTATCAGGACCCAAACCTAGAAGATGGTAGCTCATACTCACAAACACAGTACCTAACCTGAAAACACTGATGTTGCATACTTACACATACACATACATGCAACCAAGAACCTTTACTGAGTGTTCCAAAAACTAAATACAGCCCGACAAAGCGTGAGCAAAGCATTGCAGGCACCATGGGAAGCATCCTCGGAGGCCAAACAATAGATCATCGCTTTATTTTCCTATATTATGTGAGCACAGTACTTGTCCTTCACATTGTGTGAAAATGTAAAGATGAATGGACCAAGTGCTCGAAAATCATTTCCAATAAAGTCCTTTTATATGAATGTACGTTAAAAGTTCAGAACCTTTTTACCTTCTTGTGTAGAGTTACTATTTTTGTGGAAACATGTTGTTCTTTAGACACTAAAGATACGCTATACACTCGCTGGCTGGACAACGTTGGTGATGCTGAAAATTTGATGTATTCAAATAAGACAAATGCAATTAATAATAATTAATCAGCTGACAGGCCTCATTTGTTTAATAACTGAACTTGTCATCGAGCTGCACTATCCTTCTACTCTCTTTTGAGTGAGTGTGGATAATTTAAATAAACAAGTTTAACCAATAACGGAATTTCACTCCCTCTTTATACATCCAGAGGTAGGAGGTGGGCCCGCCCACAAATCCGTTGGTCATTTTTACTACAACTTTTTTCCCTTACTCCACACCATGTTCAATACAAAATATCTCAGTGAAAGTTTAATCAGTGATGCTTTAATGATCATATGATTGTAACATAACAACATGAAAGTCTCAAAGAAGACAACAGACGAGGAGTCTGTATTCAGGGTCTGTATCTCCAGTTTCCTGAAAAGTACCTACGCGATCCAGAGCTTGTAGCATTACATTACACTATGACCACCTGTGTAGTTTTACTCTGGCCTAACATTTGTCTATTGATCTACAGTGCTTCAAAAATCAGACACTGCAAATAAAAATGAGTTCAGTGAAAGTTTTACAGTTACCTTTAAGCCAAGACACGATTGGTGCCCAAAGCTGGCTTATTCAGTTTTGCACTGGAGCTATTAGGCTAATGTAGTGGAAGCCTGACTCGCGTAAATAGCAAGCCTTAATCATTACACACTTAGACAACAGTGGACAGCCGGACAGTTATTTCCAGTCCTACGAGACAAATGTTCAATCTCTCTAATTGGGGACAAACTAAAATACTTGAAACTGAAGGTTTTGCTGTTTCAAAAACATAACTGATAAAAAAAACAGACCCAAAAAATGAACAGTTTGTAGCATTTGGCTCAATAACTCCCCAAAAACATGCTTTTTCAGCTTGTTGCTGCTTGTACAGATCTCCACAATGAGGCGGTCTTCCCCAAGCTGATTGGCCTTTTTCTTGAGGGGCAGGGCTTTTTCTGTAAACCCACACCACGTTGAGCATTACAAGTGTTCCTATTCACATTTCAACCAGTGACCTGCCTCCTTATACATAACGTCTCCGCCAAAAACTGACGCTTCAACATCTGCTGTTTTTAGCTGTGCTACATTTTAATATGCCAATGAAACTGCTGGCTGCAGTAGCAGTTTGCTTGATTAGCATTCTTAAGCAACATTTTCTTGCATCAATATTAAGAAACAAAGTGCATAGTGACTCACGAGACAGGAAACAGCCAGCAAATAATAATAGTACCTTTGGGCAAAGTACTCCTTTCTTACCGCTGAGAAACATAATGCATGACTCATTTTTTCACTAACAAATTACAAGACATTAGGAGACACCTTGTAAATAATACCAAGAGAGGAAATACTCTGATTGTAAATTATTCCAGACAAAAACATAGTTCTAGCAATTTTCAGGCAAAGTATTCATTTATCACTGCCGAGAAACAAAGCGCATTACTCACTTTTTCGCTAATCAATCACAAGACAGCAGGAGGTAGCCAGTAAACAATACCGAGAGAGCAGAGCCATGGAGTGTAACCAAAACAAAAACACTGGATAGCGTACCACAAGCTCGAAATGTGCGTATGAGAACCAGTTTTCACGGGAGGAGCGATCTCAAAGCGCTCTGCTCACAGACCCACAGCCAGCGAAACGACAACTGCCTGCAGCTGTCAGCGCTTCTTATAACAGCTGTGTCTGAGAGACCCATTCTAATGCATATGAGCAGGAGGTGGGATTGAAACCTTCAACACAGCGAGATGACACAAAGGCTACGTGAGCAGCTTAGAGAAACACGGGCGCTTGAAAATTTCTCTGTAACCTATACAGCAGAGAGGTAGAGTCTCTGAGTGCAACCAAAACAAAAACATAGCTACATTAGCCAGCATTCCTGTTTTTGGGGGAAAGTCGTTTTTTATTAATGCTGCAAAATGTAGGACTCACTAACCATCACAAGAAAGTGGGAGATAAATTCAGTAAATAGCTGCTGCCGGATCAAAACCTTATATGTGTCTATTTTTACAGTTTTTGACAAGATTTGAAAATGTCTGTCGCTCGTTACATTGTATGTAAATTTTATGATGAATGGACCAAAAGAAATGGCCCAAAATGACTTAGGGGGAAATAAAAGTCTGGTTCCATTAACTGACAAGTAAAGTACTGGTAAATACTTAAAAGTATGTTTTCTCCTGTGAAATTATCATTTTGGAGATCAAGATTTTGCTCCAAAAGCAGCAAAATACTACCAAGTAAAGAGACAAAGCCATATTAGCATTTTAGCTAAATACTGCTAAATCTGGTACTGCTAAAATAAACCAAAGCCACAAACATTAATCATGAACAGACCTACAGGGTAAAGCCCCTGCATGTAGCCTGTTGCTACACGCTTCATAACACTGACGTAAAAATTTGAATGGAGGTTTTTTATAGCCCTGTCTGACCACCAACACCACAGTCGGCACGGCAGCTTGATAGACCAGTAAATTAACCAGCCGCTACAGGAGGTGAGACAAAGCCATATGAATTTTCAGAAGTGCGTCTGTTATATCACACTTTGCGAGTAGGGTGGGGTCTGACACAAATATGGCTACTATCTGACCTCTTCCTTTTGTGCTTCCTTCTGTGCATCTGCCGGGGTCCAGTAAGAGCGTGACGGCCTTTGTTTCAGGAAACTGGACGGCAGTTGAATCTCACAGCCATTGTTTTGTCTCTCACCACTCACTTCCTTCATTATGAGCTTCTTCCTTTGTCTTACAGCGCACTGCCTGAATCTCTATTGTTATGCAGGCTAGTTCAGATGGACTCTGTAGAAAAAGAGCTCAGGCTTTTCAAATTCAGGGTCTCCGCCAGGGGTTCATGGTTTTTGGTGAATTCTGTTTAACCTGGGTTGAGGGGCGGGGGGGACGTTCTCAACGTCACAACGACAGAGAACACGTTTTTTTTATGTTTTTCAAGACACGAGTGTTATTGCTGAGCGTTATAACTCCAGCAAATGCATGTGGTAAAGCACAGCTTACAAAAACTGATCAGACCTATCTGAGAACTGTGTGGGCGTGACTAATGAGCAGCTTGATTGGCAGCTTTCTGTCCAGCAGTCCTAGCCGGCTCCACCACTCATACAGAACTAAAATCATTATCCAGCTTTTATGTGTCACTAACTGGACAGAGCGAGTCACAGACGAACAGATGTGCAGATGGCCAGATGGCCGAACAAACAAATGGACACCGAACAGACATGCAGACAGACAGACAGACAAACTAACAGACGAAGCAATTCATGAATAAAGGGACAGACGAATGAACATTGTTGGATAAACGACAGACAAGAAGTCTACAGACAAGAGGTCTAGCTTACTAGCCTTTGGTTATGCTGGGTTAGCTTTAGCTCGCTAATTTTCTTGGACTGATTTGTGTTAGATATGTTAGGCTTGAAAATAAAGTATAACGGTCATGTACTGGTCAGTTTACTGGTCATTGTTCAAAGGGTAGTTAGTTAGAACTTAGTTCATGTTTACTGTTTGTTTACTGTTTGTCTGCAAGAACAAGATTAAAGTAATTAGAAAGTCACCACAGATTTAGAGTCACTGGGTCCTTAATTTACCAACATTACTGCACAAATTCTACACTGGGTTTAACTAACCCCACTTAACTGTAGACAATCTGCTTTTGTATTCCTATGGCTGTATACAATATTGGCATATTTCTGAATGATCCATCAAGTGCTACATTTGTCTTTGTCCCCATTTCAAGCTCCTTGAAATTTGGTGCCAGAGAAGCTTCATGTCCAAGCGTGTGTAGTAAAATGAATATGATGCTGCCTGTATTTATTGGATGGACTAGGTTTTGAACAAATATTCAGAAAAGAAATCAGACCATTAAAGGCCTTATTAGTGAACTGTTTTTTGGGGGGAGTACATATACTTCACACTATAATTTAATTCAATATCATAATAAAGTAACTAAAATGTCATGTATATTCTTATACATCTGCGGTAATAATTCTGGCTTTGTTAGATCATGCTTCTTACATATTAATATAAACACATCAGTAGCATTGAGATGGCATGCTCAGGATCAGAATACATCCAAGGGCAGAATTACCTCATTACTCCCTCAGGATTAAAGACAAATCTAACCACAGAGGAACTACAGTGTGTAAGATACAGCGTAAATAATACTGAACAAAGTAAATCAAATAAATTAAGTAGTGAAACCAGAAAGAACACAACACAAACTTTAGCTAACTGTTGGCTCACGTTCCACTTGGTTAGAGAGTGATGTCTAATTCCTTTCTCAGTATGGTCAGCTGCTGGGTCACACGAGCTAATTGTATTACAAGTCCTTACTGTGGAGGGATTAAAGGGCAGTTAGGTTGGTATGTGCTTAGGGTCAAGTGGCTGGTGTAGTTTTGTCCAGTGGCATTGTTTTGCACAGAATGCTGGAGTTTTTAAACGCTGCGGCTACTTACTGTCCACTCTAGTAGACACACCTATCCTGTTGATGTACCTTGTAAATGTAAAGTCAGTTTGTCTTGGTCATCCTCTAGTCCATTATTAGTGGTCAGAGAATGCTGCCCACAGGATGCTGCCCACAGGACAGTGTAGACTGGATAGTTTTTGTTGGTGAATTATTCTCTGTCCAGCAGTAACACTGAGGTGTTTAAAACTCCAGCAGCCCTGCTGGGTCGGATCCACTCATACCAGTGCAACACACACTCCACCACCCCGTCAGAGTCACTGCAGTGCTGGGAATGATTCACCACCTAAATAATGCTTGTTCTGTGGTGGTCCTGACCATTGAAGAACAGGGTGATTAACCAAGTATGAAGATATCACAGCTTCTTTACATTGTCATTATATGACTGAATGAGTGAAGCTCCAGATTACCTGTAATAAATAAGTAACATTAACTTAGATTAAAGGAAATAATGTTTTTTTTTGCTTTTCTCCAACAACCTTAACATTTTGGAGATACACTCCTATGTTCCAACAATAGTGATATGTGTATATGCTATAATTGCTTTTTGTATGTTAGCATTATTAGTAATATTAGCTTTTATATGGCTTTTTATACATAAAGTTTTTGCTTCTGCTCAATAACATTGTCAGTCTTCTTCACAATCTTACATAAATAACAAACACAAGAACTGTACACAAATGCTGATATTAAAGAAAAGGCTTCATAAGAGGGCTCAGTTACTGGTGACTGGCAAGACCTCTCAACACATTCAGTACCCATGTGGTCCAAAACCCATGCGGTCCACTTTTGAAAGGCCATGTGGAACCAAGAAAAAATGTAATACAATACGATACAGCAATAACATTTTCTTACATACAGCAAAAAAAAGAAATGTCAAGACATGTGCTTTGTGTTCATTAATTCTATAAATGTTGTTAGATTATTTTCATAATATTAAAATCATCACACCCTTAGTGGATCCAGAAGCGCTAGTGCACATATATTGTACTCTATATGCAGCTCAGCAGTCAGGATGCTAGACATCCTGAGCTGTTGCTATGGACACCCATTATCCAACTTTCTGGAAGAAGAAAAAAATCACTTGACGTTATTTCTTTTCATCAGAGATGAAAATATGAACTGATGATGTGAAACGAGTTTTTTTTTGAGGACGTTACTCTGTATAGAGCTGTATATCACTCACTGAATCAATATATCCACACTCCAATTTTATTACCATATAAAAATATCAGCACATTTTACACTGTGTGATGGATGGACAAATAGAAGAGGTATAAAATCCTTAACAAAGTTTTGTTCCGACAATTATGAGATCATACAATACAACAGACTTCCAATGCAACTTCTAGACTGGGAATGTTGTCTGGCCCAGAACCTCATAACCTCAGCTTTTCATAACATGTAAATCCAATACCATGACTTGTGATTGGCATGACACCTACAATGTTTAGCGAAACAGGTCAAATTATACTTCATCATACCTCACCATCCAGCACACAGCTGGACACAGACACAGCAACTGGCAACAAAGCCCATTCCATAGTGTGTATAAGGCTAGAAGCTCTCCGTTCTCCCAGCTAGTACATGTGTGTAATAGTAAGGCTGGGCGACATTGTTAAAACATCACAATACTAAACCACTGTCTTAATATCAAGCTATATTGTTTGTTTTAGGTCTGTGAAGAAACTGAAAGTGAGGGAATACACCAGCAAAACAGCAGCGGAACATAAACAGTGAGTAAAGACCAGCCTACCTAATGAATTTAAACTGAGCGTAGATTGTGTTACAATCTATTTAAACTATTATCTGAAATAGTAATAAGCTAAATATATAAAAAATCTTCATTTAGAGGGTACTTTCTGCTGAGAGGAGGCTGTATGATACCATAACAGCTAAAATTACACTTGCTTGCTGAAATGTATTACTTACTCTTTTTTAGTATTCTATTGAAGTGAAGTTAAAACATTTAACATTTATCATCAGCAAAGATGGTTCAGTTGATGAGAAAATGTTAAATCGTTTGTTTGAATAAAAAATTATAATTAATACATAATAAAGGTATAAGCCCACCTGTACGATTGACCTCTCTAACATCCACAAAACTCTTGCACAGCTGGACAAACTTTATGGAACGCTGACAGATTCAGCCTAATACATTTAGTTTGCTACATTCAACTGATATTCTATGTTGGACTATACTATTGTAGCTAATAATGACTTTGCCAGGAACTTAACTTTGTTCTTCCAACTGGTGCACAAGATATTATCTACTTCTTTTAATATAAGATTTACATTTACATTTTATTTAGTTTTATTTTTTATTTACATCTGTTCTATTGATATCTGGTGTACTTACTGGTGAAAATACACCTATTGCTAAGATAAACCATAAGCTTAGAGTTTTGTACATTAGTGTAAATATCATTTTAAATTAGTAACATGCTCCAAATTTCTGAGCACCACAATTTGATATTAGGTTGAATTAGATTTCAGCCACTATAAAAGACTGCATTTGTGGATGGAGTTTGTGGTCAGTGGGCATTTCTATTAAGCATGTAGTTGTTCAGTGTTCGTGAAGTGATAATACACATGATACAGTCAGAAAAGCCCACTGCGGCTTAATATATATCATGATAATACTAACATACCCCACTGCCCACCCCTACCAGATACAGTGGAGAGAAATCCTGATCTCTGAAAGGAGACTGCTGTAGCCCCTCCTCCTCCTCTTGCCCCACACACAGAATGCAAATTAACTCTTCACCCTGAATGTTCATTGGTCAAGGCCCCACCAAAGACGGGGTCAGTGTGTCTGTGTAAACATGCCAGTCAATCATCAAGAAGTGGCAGTGTGCCAAGCTACATGCAAAATCTGGTTAGGCGAGTGCCAACCCCTTATTTAAAGTTAACGGCTGCAAACTGAGAGATAAAAAGAGAGTTTCAGAAGGAGGCAGATAGAGAGCGAAAGAAAGGCAGAAATGTGACAGGACTAGCAAGCCTTGTTTAATGGCCATTTAAATCCCTGTCTAATATACACACTGTGTCTAATAAACACAGGAGCAAACAGCACAGTGTTGACACTCTCCTCAATGATGATTACAAACACGGAAGCGTAATTTGACAGTAAACCGTCTCACAGTGTCACATATTCAACAGTGTGCAGAAGTTTGGGTGCTCCTGGATGAAGTACAAGGGAATTTAAGTACACATCCTATACAGGAAATCCATGTCTTCATGTTTTATACACAATTACTGTATATCTGCTGAATTTAACGAGTTTAACATGAGGCATGGTTTGATTTTATCAAATGTGTTGATCATGGCAAAAAAAAAGCAGTGCCTTCAAATTTGCAGAGAAAATTTTAATTTGTAAAGAATCTCAATTAAAAATAGTAATTCAAATGTACATTCTTTATAAATTGATGAAGTTGACATCCTGAGTTGGCAGATCGCATGATGTGAATGCATGTTTCAAATCCTCCTGCCGAGGTTAGCTAGCTAATTTTAAGCTTAGTTTGATCTAACTTTGGATGATTTGTTTAAGATTAAAAGTAGTAGCACTGCTGAGTCAGGAGAAAAAACTATGGTGAGTGTGAGCTGCTGCTAGTCACCCTGCAAAGCCTGTAATATGTACCGAAAAGTCAGAGTGGTCGGTTCTGATTTTTGCGGACGTTTTTTTTTTTTTGGAAAAACGGTTGACATTAAGGTGTCAAATGCCTATTCAACATTATACTAATCAAGATATGGAAACAACCATTTACCCTGGAAGATGCGACCTCTGCCAAGTTTTGAGTTTTCATTAAACTGTTAAGTCTAAAATTTGCATGCAATTACACATTCTCACCAGAGAGGTCTCCAAATCCTACATAGGATAGGAATTCAGATCATCAGATCAACAGATTTTTATGCAATTAGTGAGAGCCTCTGACCAATCAGGCACAACCTTTTGACTACATGATTTACTGTAGCAGTAAAGGTAACATACCAGTGCCGTATTTTCAGAATAAATTTTCGACTTTAACTTCATTACCATTTGACAATTCCTGGATGTTTCACATTGTATAATGAATAAACCAATGGACATGACTTAGCGTGCCTTGGAATAAAATCTATAAAATTTAAGTTTTCTAAAATCTATAACTAAGTTCTCTGAAATCTATAATCTACGTTCTGACAGTTATGACAGGGAATTCTGTTTGGCCTAGAACTTTGACATAGCTTTCCGGTAAAGCCATCAGGTCTTTATAACGTGCAAAACCAATACCATGACTTGTGACTGGACAGACACCTAAGGTTTAGCGAAACAGGTCAAATTACACTTCATCATACTTCACCATCCACCACACAGCTGGACACAGATACGGCAACTGGCAATAACGTCCAATTTTCCATGGTTTCACCATGTTGTGACAAAGTGTTGCATGCAATTACACACTTCCACCAAAGAGGTCTCTAAATCTTACATTGGGTAAGATTTTAGATCACAATTAGCTTTTCATCCTATCAGTGAGAGCTTCTGACCACACATGCCCAACCTTCTGACAAAGAGATCACATTTTTGTCCTTTATGACATCAATCACTTGGAACATATTGCTTTTTAGCCAACAAACCAAACAATAGTACATATTTCATGAAGCAAAACTATGAAGCAACTGTTCCTCCAGTAAGCACTCACATGGCAGCAGGTAGCAGTGGAGACAAAAGCCTTACGTTCCCCTTATTTACATATTTTGATTTCCTTTTTTGAAAGACAAGGCACCTCAAGTTCACATGATTTGCTGTTTGTCATACTGCCTATGCATCTTGTTGGGCTTTGTGAAGCATTTCTATTTTGTCTTTGTTGAACACCACTTACTAGATTAATCCTCAAAAAAAAAAAAAAATCAGTAGATTACTCGAGTACTAACAAAATCAATAGGATGACCCTAGTGTGTAACCGCAGACGTGTGGTAATGTGTATTGATTGTGGTAGCAGTAAAACAGAAGAACGTCGGTCATTGACAGACATTTCATGAAACCTCCCCACATGTCATATATACTTTACAGACACACAGAAACACACACAACAATAGAACAGCACCACACACTGCAGCCTACATTAGAGCTCAGTTTCATCATAAAAATGGAACAGCATGGTGAGGGTGGGTGAGCGGAACAAACCAATTGACCAAGTTTTGATTAAGCCATAAAGTCATCAGTGTATTTAAATAATGCCTGTGGGATGAATTTATTATGAGTTGTTGTGTCCCCGTATTATTTGTTCCAGCAAGTCAGCCAACGTTATAAGCTACTCAAAACAAGAAGGATATATAATTAAGCATAATACAATGACCATGCAAGTCCTATCCTAGTAGCAAAGTATCGGCCAATGATCAAGGTTCAACCATCAGCATCAGTTTCAGTAGTGAGAAAAGTAAGATGGTGTAACCTCAAACAAAATATATCAGGATGTATTCAATGGTTTGTTTTAACGGCACAATCTTATTGGTTAAAAACCTTTTAATAGCAAGGTTTTACAATAACTACATCATTCTGCTGAGCACAGTTGCTAAATAACAACTACTTTACAGCCCATGAAGAAACAACTACACTGTAACAACAGAACAGTGAAACAAACTGGAATCAAGCAGAAATCAACAGAATACAATTCAGCTGTAAACGGTAAAATGCTTTGCAGACTGGCTGAAGCAAGTTTACGGTGAGGTTGATAGTAGAAGTTGAATCTGAGACTGTGACATATTTATGACTCTGTTCCTGACTGTAGAAAAGTTGACTTTTTACACTGGTTGGATATTCAACATTCCTCAATTTATCATGAAGTAAGTGTCCAAATATGATAAAACTTATTTTCTCTTTTCTGAGAAGACAGAGAAGAATTAAAGAGAATAAATATATTTTAAAATTTCTATTTTTTAATTAAATATAATGGTTTACAAATGCAGATCACTGATGCTTTGGTGACAGTGCATAACATGGAGGTCTTTCTACCTTTTATTTTACCCTTTATTTTATTTTACCATTAAAGATAAATTTATTTTGCCATCAAAGATAAATATATATTAGAATCGAGAAGGAAAAGCTGAATTTCCAATCTTACCTCACTGTCTGAAATGCAACAGGACGCTACTTTATTTGGACTGCCAATATTACAGCACATTTAATCTTATATTCGGGGCTTCTTTGCTTACTATTTCTTTATTTTGCAGAGCTGTTGCCTAAAAGCAATAAAACTCTTGAGGTACAGTCATGACTGTGATTTTTTAAGGAATTCGCCTCCAGCTTGTGCCTCTGAGTCACGGCCATGATGGTATTTGTAAAAAAAGACATGGTATTATGACCTAAAAGCTTAATGGGGGTGTAACAGCACATTGTGACATGGTGATGTAATAATGTAAAACTGTGACGTGACAATGCATCACGGAGATGGAGAATAGACATTCTATTAAATATGTCGTCTAATGTGACTATACTGCTCAAACACCAATTCGGCAACGGTCAGCACAAGTATATAAACCCACACCAGCATGTTTATTAGTAAGCTACGTAATGTGTAATCAGTCTCTACTTACTGGACTGTGTATGCTCTTGTGTACAAATGTAATAGCAGTACTGCTGAAATTAGTAAACAGAAAGACAAAACTGTACATCAAACACATCCCATTTTTCAGAATAAATGTATTACTGTATGAAAAAGTAAACATCTTATAGAACAAAACCTGTTAGGGCAGCTCACATGTATGGTTTTGCACAGGTTGTGGATTAAAAGGCAGATTAATGAAACAGCAGCCTCATAAACCAGTCTGGCAAATTTAAAAGTGAATTTTATTAATTTTTTACTGTAAACAGGCTACTCAGTTTTACAAACTGTGTTACTATGTAAAAATACAGAAAATACAGCGTATCACTGTAAGTGTACGGCAGAATACAGCTACATCACAGCACTCTTGAGCTCCTGGTGACTGTGAAGTCACAGTATAGGCTGTTCACTGTTATTTACTGGTAATATGGTACAGTACACTACAATAAAGTAAGGCAATTGGTAGCCAGTCATTTACTGTCAGTTTACAGCAAACGTCTTTACAGTGCGCTCCTAATAAACCTTTAATAAATTAAATAAAATACAGAGAACTGTGCATATACATAACATGTATTTCTATGGGGTCACCAACAGGGTAACAGTAACCCTCTATCACTTAAACACTCAGCTCTTCCAGAGTACGATACACATGTAACCAAATATCGGCCTGAAATATTGGTCAAGTCTAAACATCTGTCAAGAACTAATCACTCTGTAAAGCAATTATCCACCGATACCACTGTGACTCTGATGATCCCGACATTTCTGCATATCCCTAGAGGACGCGCTTTAGAGAGGGGCTGCAGATGCCGCCAACGCTGGCAAACATTATTCACTTCTGCTTACTGACATGTCATTGGTGTCCGCTCTGTAATCTCCACTGCTATTAGATGTGTAGCAGCACATTTTATGGCTGCAATTAAACCCATAGCAAACAACTTCACTTCAGAGCAACGCAAGGAAAAGTGTTGATGGCTTTTAAAATGGCTGTTTGGAGTCTGCCCTGATAATCATATAATCCCTGTTGCAACTGAAATCATGGTGTGCTGGAAAACACACACTATAAATAGCTAAATGTGACAAGAGTTCAGGGAACCCTGGTGTGACCTACATTCTCACCTCTCCAACAGTGCACTCTGGGAAGTGGAGTCTTTCACCCAAAACCAGTGACTGATGCCACCTTTAAAGAACACTACACTACAACTGCATCACTACAACTGCACTAAATAACCTGGAACACTGCTTTAGGATTGAAAGTCTAAGCCTGACGAGAAGCTTTCAAAAGCCTGCAGCTATATATGAAAAACAGAATGCAAAACTGTACAGGAGAGGCATTCAATCAAAAAGTTAGTTTGGAGCATTGTATTGGTCATGAAATTTTTACCTAATGTAAACAGCAGCTGTCATGTTTAAATGACAAAAATGGAGATTCTTTTTTTTTTGTTTGGACAGCAACGATATAGATGTATATAAATGTACAGTATATTACTAGCCAATGGATTTTTTTTCTCTCAACAATCTGGTACGATTTACCAAATTACTAGCGCTACTGAGCTCTACTTTTACAGTCTGTTATGTACAAATACAGAAGAATAATGAATTTAAGTTAAGAAAATATTTTAATAATTACTATTTTTAAAATGTATTAGTAAATTTATTACTACTGTGTGTCGCTCCGCTCTGTGGACTTGACGTGTATGTAGACTGAACTGCTTTCTGCTCAGATGCTAAAACACTGGTGTGGTGCTTAGCTGAGGGTTACCTTAAAACTCAGACTCGCTATCAGTTTGCTGGAAAAGCTCAGTCGCTTGCTTTCTGAAATTAGCTTCTTATTTGAATTCCTCGTTCCACCTTAAATGGTATAGAAGTTACATTCCGGCGCCTCTAACTGCGGCATCATTCAAGGTGGAAAGGCGGAATTTATATAGGAAGCTAACTTCAGCCTCGTCTTTCTTCAGGTTGGCGCTCAGTAACGGCTCCCTCGGTTTTACAGTGGACTTTAGACACTGTGTATAGTTTTCTCTGACCCGTCTCTTCTGTTCTCCTCTCTTTTTTCTCTCTCTCCTTATTCTCTCTCTTCTTTTTCTCTCTCTCCTTATTCTCTCTCTCCTTTTTCTCTCACTCCTTATTCTCTCTTCTTTTTTTCTCTCTCCTTATTCTCTCTCTCCTTATTCTCTCTCCTTTTTCTCTCTCTCCTTATTCTCTCTCTCCTTATTCTCTCTCTCTTTTACCTTATTCTCTCTCTTCTTATTCTCTCTCTCCTTATTCTCTCTCTCATTATTCTCTCTCCCCTTATTCTCTTTCTCTCTTACCTTATTCTCTCTCTCCTTATTCTCTCTCTCTTTCTCTATTTTGCAATCCGCGCCATCAAACATCAAATCACGTCTTCTTCGTGTCACCTAGCAACACCGTAAGCGCGCTGTGCAACAGTAAAAGTCATCCGTGTGAAACAGTGCGCTGTATATGGTTATGTGGACTAAACGAATCTTCGAGGCAAATAATTTGCTTCGATGATTTTTTTGTAATCGAGTTACTAGAATTCCTCGAGGAATTGTTTCAGCCCTACCAAACCATACAATTTCTTGCAAACAATAAACATAATAACTGAATTTACAATTACAGTTTTTACATTACAGTGAAACGCTATGAAATATTAACTGTAAATATATAGTGTTTTATCATTTTATACAGCTGAATCAATTTTAACAGATAAATAAGAAGTCAGTATTCAGTTGCTATTCTACTGTATTTATTGTTAACATGGTAGTATTTTATTTTTCATGTAATAGTAGTAATGCAACTAGTGGATGGTCACTATTTTACATAGATTAATTGAACGTGTTGTAAGATGGAGAGTTATAAAAGGAGTATTATTGCTGTAAATTGATAAATCTGCAGAATACTAACACTGACTGATGTTATCAGCCAACTGATATACCATTCTGGCTGTAATGACAGAGCAGCAGTAAACTTAGCGAAAGAGCTCCTATAAACCTTCTCCAAACACCAGCCAGATGAGTGACATCTTACTGCGAGGCTGCTCTGCAGTCGGGCTTAATAAGTGAAGACACATTAAATACTTCACAGAGGAGCCTGACTTCCAGCCCAGCTCAGAGACACCTTTGTGAAGGATTTATGCCTTTATTTGTATTTCCATCTTATCTACAGCAGCCATGTTTCAAGACAGAGAGAGAGAGCAGGAGAGAGAGAGAGAGAGAGAGAGAGAGAGAGAGTAAGAGAGAGGCGTGCTTGTTTTTCCCTCCCAGATGAAGCCGGCTAAATATTTGATTAGTATGACCCACAGTGTGTGTGTGTGTGTGTGTGTGTGCGAATGTGTGTTCTGGAAGTGCTCTGTGTCTCTGTGCTCAGAACGGCAGGCGGCAAAGACCGATGAACTACCCATGAATCATTGCTTCTTTTATGCAAATTCTGCCTCCTCTGAGAGTTGTGGTTGGATGCCTCTCTGTGAGGGGGAAAAAAAACCTAAAGAAATGTTCATCACCACACTGAGGACAAGGCAACCGCCACGTTCGGACCTGCTCTCTGCGCCCATAAAGGCATCATAGTGCAATACAGCCGTGTACAGAAGTCTGGGTACGGGGTGTGTAGATTTTCTTAGTTTAAGTAAGTTTCACTGTGCATTATAACACACAATGCTTGCTTTTTTTAAATTACTGCAAATATTCTAAATAAAATAATATAAGATGGACTCTGCTAATGTTATGGCAAATTTAATATTCTAGGTTCTATGTTTCTTCTCCACAAATACATTGTGCACTAAAATTGGTGATAAACATGCTATATTTGAGTTCCTGTAGTGGATGTGAGAGATAAAACGTTATTTGATCCAGAGCGTCCATACTGGACTGTGTGCGGCAGACAAAACTTCATAAGTTGTGAAACCTTATACAGCACTCATATTACCTTCCTTTTGCGTTCAAATCACTGATCCAGTTATTAAGATGGACATTAATGTAACCTACGTTTCCTCCAGGAAATGGACTTAAATGACCCCTGATCAGGCCAGCCATCTGTAGGTGCATGTTTTAGTTTGTCAGTGTAAACTATGTACATTCATTTCCACTGCTCGTTCTTTTTTATTTGGTATGAAAGTCTTACTTTTTGGATTATGTTCTGTTTTGTGGTTATTTTATTAATAAACATATTCTAACACAGTACAGCAGCATTGAGTGAGTGATATATTAGAGGAGGATGTCCAACATCTGGGGATGTGTAAAATAA
The DNA here is from genome assembly GCA_021613375.1 of Megaleporinus macrocephalus. Lineage (NCBI taxonomy): Eukaryota > Metazoa > Chordata > Actinopteri > Characiformes > Anostomidae > Megaleporinus > Megaleporinus macrocephalus. The sequence goes on from CM038710.1 coordinate 18,347,158, forward strand.
AAGTGTGCAGAAGTGGAAGGGCCTTAATGTATGTCTGCCGCTAAGCTTCTAAAATGATTTGTATATTGGGTTACCCGAGTGAAATAACAGGAGTGAATGGTTAGAGGAGTGAATGGTTAGAGTAGGTGTTAGACTGTATTGTATAGTATCTTATCACTGTCAAAACAAGATCTTACATCTTCAACATGCTTACTTTATGGGTGAAGGCAAAAACATACTTTACTTTTAATGTGAGTCAGTGTAACCAGACGTTCTGGAGCATTCCGTTCATTCATGAAGAATTCATAAAGTAAAGTAAACTGGCTTTTGCTAAATTACATAAAGAATATGTTGGGAACGTAGAGAATGTTTATGTGAGAACAGTCATTACCTGCTCTACTTATTCAGGGGGACAGCATGTTAGTCCCTGTTATGGTTTCAGCAAATAAAAGGTAAATGACACCTACAGCTGTTTTGTAATTAAAATTAAAGATTAGAAATTGATTGGTAGTAGTGATGGAGGTCTCGCTGCACAAAGAAAAACATACATCTAGGGCTGGGCGATAAAACAGTAACGATAATTATCACGAAATAACGTTTCCTCGATAGAACTATAAGACGTAGTCGATAGAAAGTCAATAGAATTAAGTTCCGTCCATGTTTAGACAGACAACAAGAATAGCCAATGAGAATGAGAGTAGCGCCGCCCTAAACCAGTCACGTGGCCGAACTAGACTTCCAGCCATTTCACGTTTGGTTGAAGCACACAGCACAGTGGCAGCTACGTGTGTTTTAAAGCTCCTGCGGTATCGAGAACAGTTAAGAACCAGTTAGCAATGCGACTTTTCAAATGACACTACTCAAAGAACCATGTTACACGTGTTAATAATCTTAAAATAATCTGCTAAGATAAGAACAACTAGTAAACAGCTGCTGTCCTGCTGCTGCGTTAACAAAGCGCTACGGGATGTTTGAGCTTCAAGTGCTCGTGTATAGCTGTTGTACTGTTGTGATCATCTCCACTGTGCAGAGCTGACAGAGCACCACACTGTGGCGTGCCTGTGTAAAACACTCCCACAACTTTAGATGCAGGCGAGCCAGCAGCTTACACTACTATAACTGCAGCTTACACTACGGATAAATCACTTAAGTAAAAATCAATAGTGATTTTCAATTAATGATGTTTTTCCCATATCACCCAGCCCTACATACATCTCCAAAATATCTCTTCTAATGTATGTTATTGTAAAGAGATTTTATTCCAAAAAGTGATTCTAGAGCATTCATCAGGAAATCACCACACAGTAGAAAGTGTGACTGTAATAGTTAATAGTTAAATTTGTGGTTAATAATTGAAATAAAATGAAACCTAAAAATATTTGTGTAATATTGTTTTACTGTCTATAGTCCACTCGAACCGTCAAGTCACATTTCAGTGTGAAAGTAATTCTGTATTATAACATCAAATCATGCTGAAATGTAAGATTTCATGACGCTCTGAATTGTTTTCTAAAGAATCTTAACCAAATCACTGTGAGGTCAGAGACTGACTGAAGGTTGAGCTTTCTGGTGCAGATCATTTGGAAGCCGCTCGGCTTTTTAAATAAATCAGGCCATGGATTACAGATTGCTCTGGTGGACAGGTCGGTGATTGAGCGAGTGAATGAGTGAGAGAGTAAGAGAGGGAGAGAGAAGTGACACCGTGTCTCCTGCATGCTAAAAGCTCTCAGAGGAATACACAAATATTGATGAGCTGAGCCAATAGCAGCAGCTCGCCCTTCAAGGCCTGGCTTCAGAAAACAGGGTGTGTAGCGCAATATACACCAAGAATACACTCGACTGAATAACAGCCGGTCACCTTTTCTCAGGAAAAACTAGCCAATCCACTGTAGGGTTCATTTTGTAAAGCTGCTACTGTAAAAGTTCTGTTTACTGTGTCAATGTATTGTCCTGAAATAAAAGAATGTTTCGAAATAAACAAAACAAAAATAAAGGAGAAGTAATTTTGGATCATTTCTATAGTAGATGTCATATTGGTATCCGTAGGTATCAGTATGGGGATGATATCAACAGAAAACGCTGGATCAAGCGGGAGAAAAGAAAATGAATCTGATTTGGTCCTGTTAAAACTCTATCCACTCACTCACACTGTGTGATCTGATGTTGTTAGCTGTGTACTTCTTCCTGTGGAGCTCTACAGGGTTTAAGTAGCTTCAGCATGATAGCCTGCTTTTAGATGCTCAAATTATAAGCAATGCTTCAATTAAAAATAGCTCATTTGAACTGATTATTACTTTTAAACCAAAAATATTAGATCAGTATCAGTTGAGAAGGTTTTAGTGTCAGTATCAGACTATTAAAAATGATATCCTCCTATTGGTTCATCTGTCATGAAATGTGTGATGTATTCATGCACAGAAATCTAAATTCTTTACCCAAACAGAAACTGGAATTCATGATGCTCTAGAAGAAACCTGACAATGAATAATAGCAGTTTACATAAAATACACTTCCTAAAATTATTCCAGCGTGTTGGGGTTGGCGAGCTCGCAGGGACTTTCCTTTCTGCTTCTGTTGTTTTGTTGTATCCTGTGCATCAAGCAGGATGTTGTGTTTTAAACCTGTAGTGGAGATGTTTGTGGATGTTGTATTCCATCCAGGGTGCAAAATAGCCCCTGGTATTTAGGGGGTCCCACACTGGCTACTCCACTCACTCCACTTCCACTGTTGTTTTATAGCAGCTCAAACTGTTTGAAGTCTTTTTTAATCATTTATTACTCATTTTCATTAGCAGTCCCATCTGTAATGTCTCGGATTTGGACATTTCATTATAAGCCTGTGTTTCTGTAGTTGTTTTTTTCTTAGTTCAAAACGTAAAAATGAAAATGGCGTTCTCTTTATTTTTTATTTTCTTTACCACTTTATGTTTTTTCTCGTCACAGCAATGGCATGATGAGTCAGGAGTAAAGGTGTTAGGAATTCTAAACAAGGCACTGATTCAGTGAATGTTAAAAAAATGGAGTAAATTATGAGTAGATTGAGAAAAAAACAACACCAGGCAGTAGTCAGGTGTGTGCGCACATACACACACATCAATGCACACCCATGCACACACACATGCATACACACACACACACACACTCACTGCTGCAATTGGAAAGCATGACCATTAATCAGTTTTATGGCTGCAGAGCTTTGCTCCCCCACCTCTGTTTCGCCCTGCTCTGCTTTTTCTTTCAGTCCCTCCATCCCTCGCTCTCTCTCACATATTGTCTTTCCAATAGTATACATAGCAGCCAAGTCTCAATTATTTTACCAATGCCTACATATGTGTAACTGTGTTTTACAGTCCAGTCCACACTACAAAGCTGTCCTAGCAGACCTATTCGAGGATAAACCATATAGTAAAATCTGCCCCTTCAGCAGCCATGTTGCATCAGGCCTCTAAACTGTTATGCAACGTTAGGTGAATATAATTAGAACTGCACTGCATTTAGCATTGATTTAGCATGTAGTAGTATATACAAGTCAGAACATAGATTCTGTGTAATGTTATAAGATGATTCTGTGAACCAAACCCTCACAATTGCTGTGTCTTTAAGGTTGATATACAGTCATATGCAGAAGTTAGGGTTAAGGTTAGGGTTAGTTCTAACCCTAACACTCTTGGTGTTTGGACTAAATGACATGTTTTGTTGATTTTCTAGGTGATTTGTGATTGAAGTTCTAATGAGACAATTAACACCCTTGCTATTTATCAGCAAACTTCAGAAATCAATGTTAATTCATTTAGTTACATTTAAAGCAGCATTATGCAAGAATTAGAATTGGTGCTTTTGAGGAGTGTAAATCACTTTTACACCACTGTCATGAATAAAAATCCCACTTTGATCTAAGGCAGCTGTACACATGCAGTGGCTGACAAGCTGAGGTTATTGAATCTGACTCCTCTTAGTGTGCACACGCATCACACAGGCATATGGCTGCTACAGTGCACTCACAATTTCAGTGGTTTTTGTAACCACTGTGTATTTGTGTAAATAACTGAAATCGTGCATGTATTTATAGAATCAATACATCTACGTGTCGCACATGCATGTAAAGAGGAGTTCAGCACAGCATCAGATACAGAACCATGTCCATTTACAAGATAAATACTATTTCTATATGGCAATGTTTGTTGTTACATTTCAGGATTTTATTACGGGGGTTGCAAACTTCTTTGGTGTGAGATTGAAAAAGACTGACCAAACGTTATGGCATGAGAATTGATTTCTTTGGGCACTAGCCTGAAACAGGACTGAGGTTTTTGGCATTTGAAAAAAACTACAAATGTCTATGAGACAGGGATGACTGATGAGGTTATAGCAGTCATTCATAAATATCACTGGCCAGGATATAAAGCTACACTCATCAACAAGTAAAAGCCAGTCTGAGATTTACTCTTGTCTCTTACTCAGTCACTCTCTTTTTCTCATCCTTCCATCTCTTCCATCCTGTTTTCTGTCACGGTGTCAATGCTGGTAATACTGAGCTAACTTATTCCTATAATGATCCAGAGATAGATAGCTGTTGGTGTGATGAGGCACCATGAATAGTTACGCAGATTTTGCTTGGAATGGTCTCGTACGCACTCTTCCCAAGTTACGCAGCACTACAGAAAACGTTTCGGTGTCACGCCCCACGCCGGCTCCCAAAACCAAACCAACACTACATACTCCATTACCCAGAACTCTACTATTCCCATGTATTACCTTATTTCTGTCCCTCGACTCTGTTTCTGCCTTGCCCTAGTGATTGGATACCGTGTATGACCTCATTCTGTTTTTCAACTCTGGCACTGACTTGCTCTTTTTGCTGGATCTCATGGTTCCGGTGCGCCGCAGAATGGTTGCACTGGTGAGAGCTCCGGGTAAACTCCGTAGTGTTTTTATCTGAGCCTCACCCCAAGCATTTCAATGCATGTTATGTCCTACATGATGTGCAAATGACATATAAACTTGAAACTTGAACTTGGTTTTTGGACACTCGCCTGTTACACCGTCTCGTCTCTTTGGTATGTCCCTCGGTTTCAGTTTGGTTACTCTGGTTTTGACGTGGACTGTTTTTGACCTTGCCTTTTGTTACACGCCATATATTAAAGCCTCTATACTTATAACTCTGCGCTTGTCTCTTTTTTTATGTGTATATATTCATTTATAGCATTTTCACATTACATGTTACCATAATATTAACAATGATTCTGCATTTTTAGAGAAAAAGAGAAAAAAATAAAAATAAATACAATAAATACAATAAATAAATAAAATAATATAATATAAAATAAAATAAAATAAGAGACACAGTGAAGTAAAGGGGCACACTACAGTAGGCTCACAAACATCTACAGAATCAACTGAGCAATGGAAATAAAATGAAATAGACAGAATACTAAATAAAGCAGCTACGGTGAAACACCTAATGATTGTGCACATTGGCTAAGAACTCTAAAAAAGGTTCCATATTTTAAAAAACTTTTCCAGACTACCAGACAAAACATATCTGAGCCTTTCAACATGCAAGATATTTGCTACAACTGTCAGCCACATTTTAAACATAGGTGGGATGTTCGACTTCCACAAACCTTAAAATGATCTTCTTAGCAACTATCATACCATATGTTATAGCGCTTGTCTCAGTTCTGTCGGGTTCTGACATTCGGCAATAAAAGAGACGCTATGCCCCCTTTTGTAAGTCAGTGTTTTTAAAGTTGTTATTTTAACACATTGTAAAAATACATACATATAACATGTGCTATAACCTTTGCCAATTTTTTTGTGTTAAATTCAGCAAGTAAACAGTAAGTTGGCATCAAAATGTGCAGAAGTGTGTGTATAATTGTGTTCTAGCTGGCTGTCCTACTTTGCCTCACTGAAAAAGCTCTTCAAATGATCTTGTGATTTTCACATGCAGTCAACAGGTCAAGTGTAAGCTGAATTAAGTTTTTATTCATCCTCTTCCAACCAATTATTTTGGAAACATTTTGCTATGGAAGCATCATAGACGCAGTATTATATTGATGAAACGCATGAAAAGCGTATATCAGCTTACAAACCGTATCCTGAGCTGGCTGAATTCCGTCATGCCTAATAAACAAAAAGGTAAACCACATGATACACTATTACTTAATCAGTCCTGTAAATAGCTCACACGAAAAACAGAGACCCCAACAAACACACTCACTGGCTCTCTACAGAAACAAGGCTGATTGTGTCTTAGCCTAACACACATACATACACACAGAACTGTTGTTATATACTGTCAAAACATGGAGTCATGCCTATGTGCCCATATGTAATATATTCATAAAATGTCTTGAGACCACCTTTCTCCTAGAACTAGATGTTTCTGAGGAGATATAACATGACAACAAGGAGGGAGAAAATCAAAGAAGAAAATATATATATAGATATACTACCAATCAAAATTTTTGGTACACTTTTTGGTGTCAATTGCTTTAGATCACTACCAATCAAACGTTCAATACATTTTTTTGTGGGATTCCTAACAGTCATGTCCATAAAACCACATCTAATCAGATGTACAGCACTTAAAGTTTTCATCTTTGAGAGAGAGGAGAAAACCAAGCTTCAGTCCTGAAAACAATTCACAGGTGAGTTCTGCAGAGTCCAGAACACAACGCCACTGAATATGTTTGGGATTACTGAAGCTATGAGAAGCAGAAAAAGCAACATACTAATTCATAACCCATGTTTCATCATACATACAGTATCATATGACTAGGTCTTATCCAATCCACAAAATATTAACTTTACAAGACATGGAAAACATGATTTTTACTTTTAATGTGAGTTAATGCAAGAAGATTTTATTAGGAGTAATTATATATATCTTCTGTTATCCAATCATCATGAAACGTTCATGCAAAGTAGACTAAAAACAGGATAGTTTTAATATAGAATTAATAAATCCACCCCAACAAAGAACATCCTGAAAATTCATGAAAGCAAATATGAGTAAGCACACACACAAACACACACACACAGGTTTGGACCAGTCACACCCACACCACACTTTCTAAAGAATCCCAACTGCTCGGAGGTTTCAACTTTAACCTAACATACACACACACACACACACACACACACACACACACACACAGGAACAAGCACACACACACACACATGCTGAGGGGAGATGGGGTGATATGTGAAACCCTGTCGTCTGCCTGCTGTCAGTGGCTCTGTAAAGCAGCAGCTCATTGTCTGACCAAACGCAGCCAAACATCTGTTGCTTCCAACCCCCTAGTGACTACTTAAGTGTGTGTGTGTGTGTTGGTGAGGAGGGGGGTGGCTGTAGGACCCAACCTACCACGCCTTACACACATTAAGGACCTCCTGTATTCAACACAACCAGCAGGTCTACATGTAGAATAATCAGTGATCAGTAAGAAACAGGAAAGTAAAGCCCTGTTCAGTCTGGATGAGTGTTACTGGGGTGTGTACTAACACTGATCTATCCATGCGCCGTCCACACATGCATTTGTTAGTAGCAAGTTCTGCCATGTTGGATGAGTCAGCAACTCGTTTTTGTACATTGACTTGTTATAATGTTTGTTTAGAGTCAGATAAAAATTAAGCAGGTAAAAAATGACAACACATTAGCTAAAGTCAATAAAGTCGTAAGTCATAACACAGTTCTTACTGGCCATCTACCAACGCTATTAGAAACACAGCCACAGCAGCACGAGGGCAGAACTTGTAGAAGAGGCCGCTCTTACGGTTGGCCAATCAGGGCAGAGAGGATGAGCTGACAAAGGATGAATACAGATGTAATGTATGTACAGTATATACATATGAAAAATATTGAGCTGTGGGAGAAATGAAGAAATTTAAAAAATGTAAACAAACCTATTGACACTAAAAATAAGCAAAATACTTCACCTTAACAATGCTTTTTGTGTAGCTTGTTCAACCTAGCAACGGTCGCTATGCAAAAATACATCATAGACCATGACTAGACCATGGTTTAGTTAACTGAAACCAGGCTGGTTGGATACGATGAATGTGCCACTAAGCTAACTTTAAATTACACAACAAACAGTGAGGACCCCTCACACACATATCAGTAAACATCATCGGCAATAAAGTGAAAAACAAACACTTCTCAACAAGTTAAATAGTATTTTGGACAATTTTCCATAAAGCCCAGAGCCAGCTACAGAAGAGGTCCGCTTGTGGGCGGAGCCTGAACAGGACAGGTATATTACAGAAGCTGCTCCGGTTACACTAATGCAGTTCCGACAGGGCTTTACTGTACCACTGTATTCTGTATCCTAGAGAAGTCTAGCACAGTTTCATACCGCATAGCGTCTGTCAGAAGATAAAAACAGCAGCAGCATTAAAGACACTTTCATACTCAGAGCTTTTCCCTGAAAATCACTTCAATAGACAAACAGATACACACACACACACACACACACACACACACACACACACACACACACACACCGTACCTGTCTCTTTTTTCCTGATTCTACATCAGCGGCACGACAGCCAACATTACATCACCACGTTCATGAAAAGTTTTCAGAACAAACGTTCAGCAAAGTCTAAACCACAGAGAGCACGGCTGTCAAAAACAGAGGGGGGTAGAGAAGGATGTGTTGAGTTATAAGAGAGGAACAGAAAGAAAAGGAAAAAGCATAACAGAGACAAAGAGTGAGATGGGATGTAGAAGGAGAGTGAAAAAGAGAGAGATAAAGTGACAGACAGAGAGAGATGTGGGGATGTAGAAGGAGAGAGCTATAGAGAGTGACAGAGGTGAGAGAAAGAGCAACTGAGAAAGAACAAACATGGTAAGAGATAAGAGAGAGTGAGAGAGAGACAGAAAATGTGGGAGGGAAAAGAGAGATAAAACCAGAGAGGAGCAGAGATAATGCAAGACTGGGTGTGCAGAAGAAGAGAAAGAAGAAAGAAAGGTGAGACAGAGACAGAGACTAATGTATGTAGTGAGGGGGAGATAAAGGGAGAAAGAGAGGGTGAGAGAGGGTGAGATATAAAGGAGAGAGAGAGATAAATGAGAAAGAAAGGGTGAACAAGTGATCTAGAGGGAGAGAGAGGGTACAAGACCATATGACATAAAGGAAGCAGGAGAGAGTGACAAGGGAGAAAGTTATATAGAGGGAGAGAGAGTTATATAGAGGAAGCTAAGAAGAAAGAGAAAAAGAGAAAGAGAGGGTGAGAGAGTGATATAGAGGGAGAGAGGTTGGGAGAGAGTGTAATATAAAGGATGCTGGAGAGCAAGATATAAGGAGAAAGAAAGGGTGAGATAGAGAGTGATATAGAGGGAGAGAGAGTGAGTGTAATATAAAGGAAGCTGGAGAGTGAGATAAAATGAAAAAGAGAGGGTGAGATAGAGAGTGATATAGAGGGAGAGAGAGTGCGTGTAATATAAAGCAAGCTGGAGAGTGAGATAAAATGAGAAAGAGAGGGTGAGATAGAGAGTGCTATAGAGGGAGAGAGAGAGAGAGAGTGAGTGTAATATAAAGGAAGCTGGAGAGCAAGATAAAAGGAGAAAGCGAGGGTGAGATACAGAGTGATATAAAGGGAGAGAGAGAGTGAGTGTGATATTAAGGAATCGGGAGAGAAAGTGTGAGAAATTGTGTGTGTGAGTGAGTGAGTGAGTGAGTGAGTGCATGAGTGCATGAGTGAGTGAGTGAGTGAGTGAGTGAGAGAGTGATAAGAGTGAGAGGGAGGCAGAGAGAGTGAGAGAGAATTTTCAGTAAGATGCTGTAAATATTCTCACAGGGAGAAGAGACTCCTGAGCCTGCAAACCAATTACTGCAACACACACACACACACACACACACACATACACACACACACACACACACACACAAACATGAATTGATTGAACTCCACTTTAAAGCTCGTCTACTCGAGTGTTCACCTCTGCATGCCCTGTGTGAACCATAAACCACACACACACACACACACACACACACACACACACACACACACACACAATCAAGTCAGTTATAATCAGTGCACGATGGACTGAAAACCAGATTATTAGTAGAGATGAACTGATCGGTGAGCTCCAGGTAAAATAAAATGATCTGCAGAGACTGGAACACGTGTGGTACTGATATTCAAATCAATATCAAACACCATTAAACTGAGATTTACAAAAATAAGAGTATTAATATTACACACATTTCTTTACAGAGATAACCTTTGAATGTCAGAGCTAGGCCTTTGGGTCAGGAATTAAAAGTTGGTCAAAAACTATAAAATAAACCCACTTTTGTGGCTTAAAAAAACAGTGTGGGCAGTTTTGAATTGGCTGGTTCAGGATCTTAACCCTTTACTTTCTACAAAACAATCAAAGTATGACAAACATACTTGCAGAGTTTAACAACAACCATGATGACTCCACACGCCAGACAAGTTGTCACATCACACAGCATCAAAAAATTCAAATCAATGGTTTAACGCACAACAGAAAACACAATCAGCATTCGTATGCACCACTGAGCGCCGAGTACTGACCACTTTCTCAGCGTGTTCAGCATTTGACCATTAAAGTGAAGTGAAAATCACAAAAAGGACCAAAAACAGGAGTAAGCGTAACTAGCTGAGTCTTTCTCACCTCATATATTTCACCTGATGAAGTAATAAAATGCTTGTAAAGGGTAAAAACTTACTTGAACTAGATGTTTATTGGTGCTCTCACCACAATCCATTCTGTGTAGTGTAGCAGTGTAGTGTAATGTGACACTGCAGATGGTGGCCTTAAGCTTGTCTGCATAGTTGTGATAAAACATCCCATAGGCTTCAAGTCTTCGGCCAAAAGAAAGCATATATAAATAAAACAAGAATGGCCCAAGAACCAAGTCTTGGGGCACACCGCAAAGAAATAGAACTGTAATTACTTATAGAGTTGCTTCTAGATTTGTCTTATTTAAAAGAGGCTTCACATCTGCAGCTTTTATTGTTTCAGGAAAAACGCCCACCCCGTATGAGGTGTTCTGAACTATCTGAAGTATGTCCACCAATGCTGAGTGAAATACATCCTTTTAAAAGTTCTCCTTTCTAGAAAGCCCTTATGGTTCCTACTGTGATGTTTTGCACATAGCCCCTTTTGCCTATTGTATACGTGCACGTGAATATCGATGCAGGTTCATAGAGCAGGTATAGATTTTAAAACAACAGCTTGAGCAAACATGCTTGAGCTGCTCCTTTAACCCCTGTTTTACTCGCATCAGAGGCTTTAGACCACTGTCTCTGATCGATAATCATTTTTAATTCTCATACGCTGATTATATAGTTCAGTATGATACAAACACACACTGATTCCTCAGATTCTTCAACTGAACAGAAGAGAAGAACTCAGTTCTGATTCAGGAACAGATAAACACAGATAAAGCTTTCAGTTGTGTTTGAGATCACTCTGTAACTGATGAGGTCACTGATAAAGAGTCTGTCTCTCCCTCTTACTCTCTCTCTCCTCCTCCCTCCCCTCCCACATTCAGTTCAGTACACCTCTCTCTTCTATTCTTTCTCTCCATTGCTCCTCACCTCCTCTCTCGTCCTAAAGCTCCCATTTATGTTTCTCTTTCTAACCTCTGTTTCTGTCTCTCCTTCCATTTGTTCTTTTTCTATCGCTCTCTCTTCCTCACAGACCCGTCTACTTGTCTTTCTGTAACCTCCCTTACTTTTTTCCTAATCCCTCTC